>VXAD01006094.1:649556-789404 GCA_013399195.1 Dicrurus megarhynchus
CAAGGAGCCGGCGGGTCCCGCAGCCCTGGGCTCGGCCCCCGGCCCCGGTTGGAGCGGGTTGTGGTGCCGCAAGAAGGGGCGAAGGCGCTGCCGCAGTCGCGGGGCTGCGCTGCCCGGGGGTTTTCCCGCAGGATTTGGGTTGCTCTGGGTGGTTTCGAGTGGGGCGGTGGGACAGGGACACTCTGCGGGGGTCCGAAGGTTGTTCCGTGGGGTGCGGGAGGGAGAAAGTACCATCTGATGTTGGCTATCGCGTATTCCCTTTGAGAGGACACAGCGCTGGTCCCAGGTCAGGGTTGTTTTTCCGAGCTGTCAGGTGCCACAGGTCTGTGCAACTGGTGCTGACTCAGGAGTGCGGCTGCCTGAAAGCGTCGGGAGCTGCTGAGGTAAAGAACTGGCAGTCGGGCTCCTTTCAAAATAAACGGGAATGCTCTGTGCTGCTTCTGTGCTTTTAATTCCCAAAGAGATGTTTTCATGGAGCCACAGACTGGTTTGCGTTGGAAAGGACCTTCAAGATCATCCCATCCCACCCCTGCCGTGGGCAGGGACACCTTCCACTATCTCAGGGTGCTCCAAGCCCCGTCCAGCCTGGCCTTGGACACTTCCAGGGATCCAGGGGCAGCCTCTGGGCACCCTGTGCCAGGGCCTCCCCACCCTCACAGGGAAGGATTTCTTCCTGAGCTCATTAAACCTGCCCTATGCCAGTTTAAAGCTATTCCCCCTTGTCCTGTTGGCTACATTTTAACAGAATAACATTTGTAACTCTGGTTGCTGTTTAGGAAAAGCCCGGTAGGAATCTGTCAGGAGCATGAATGATGTAGAATGTGTTCAATCTGTCACCCACATGTGTGCAGATGCGCAGCTGTCTGCGTAAGATAAAACTGAAAAAGTAGTTGCTGATTTTAAAGCTGCAAATCTCGTTTTCCAGCTGCTCCTGTATTTGAGATTGCAGTGGGGTTTTTTTGTCACTTTGTTCTCATTAGGAATCTGTGTATGTGAATATGTTATTTATCATTTGGTTGATGTGTGAGGAGGAGAGTTAATACTAGTCCTTTGTGACCTGCTTTGGGGGCATATTTATTCTGTTTAAGAGTAATTTATTTGGATAGGATTAAATTAATAACTAAGTCCCATCAAAGAAATGATGGCTATAGAGCTCATCAGGTGAAATTATTTTTATGGCCTTGTCTAGAGGGTTTTAATCTTATTTTCCTCTTTGGCAATCTTTTTTTGGTACACCTGGAAACACCTTCTGCAATTGTTACTCCTGGTGACTCATGTTTAGGAGGCTGCTCTGCTTTATCAATTAATAAACCAGCTGAAAGTTAAGGATTTCCAAACTAGATAAAGCAGAGATGGATTGCTCTTAACTTGTGTAGTTATTTCTAAATTCCTTAAAATCAGCATTTCTGTTAATCCTGGATGAGGCACAAGGGAGGGTCAGTAGCACTGAGTTATCTTCTGTTTAAATTACCTGACATGGGCACATTCATTTTATTTGGACTCAATTCCTCAAATCTTGCTTGCTTTTACTACTGTGTGCAGCCTGTTAATATTAACTTTGCTTCTGAGGAAGCTGATCCCGTGTATTGAACCTCTGTCATGCACCATCAAAGATCCTGTTAGAGGAATGGCAAGTTCTGCCTTAAAGTAGGACTTTACACTTATTTTAATTAGCTAATTACTGGTACCGGCTGTTACAAAAATATGGCAAAGTATTAGTTTTTTTTTAATGAGACGCTGCAAGGAGTAAAGTCCACATTAGACATTTGGAAGTGAGTATTTAAGTTGGCTTTTGTGCTCAGCTGTATTTCAGAAACAACTTTTCCATGAAAAACAGAGCTATTTAGTAGATACCAATGTTTTGTTCAGTGAAGTTTGTGCTCTCCAGGACATAACTGCCTTGGCAGATGGTTTAATTGGCTTTTTTTCCTCCCCAGTCCAAAGTATGTTGCATAAACCCATGAGTTTATTTGGAGGGGAGAGAGGAGTTTTTAAAGTCTGCTTAATACACAATGAAAAAGGAATGGGGATGCCCAGAACAGCCAGAGGTTCCTTTAGCATGTGGAAATTGGGATGGGTGTTTAGGCAGGGTTTCCTGGAAACGTGGTTGGCAGCAAGGTTGGTACGCATGGCCAGCTGGAAAACCTTCACCTCAGGATTGTAACAGGAGAAAAGATTGCAAAGTCCTAAAACCTTTTTGTAAGCATTCCTTGATGGAATTCAGCAGCTGTGCTTTAAAAAGAATGGCGAAGGAACATGCAAGTAATGCATGAAACTGATGGAGCTCTAATGCTTCTGTTGAAATCTGTTTTGTGTTGTCCTTCCCATCTTAATAAAACACAAATTTGTGGAGTCTTAACTGAAGATATGACTATGGAATGAATATATGGATACGGGGAAGAAATTGAGAGTTGCTATTGACTCTGAAAGAGGGACCTGGATTATACACAGGGCTGTTGGAGAGATTTTTCCTTAGGAGAAGTTGTACTGATGTCCAGTAAAGTCTGTGTGCTGTGGTACTGTCAGTGTGCTCCTTCTTGGATTTTTTAGGTATAAATCTTTATAAAATACATGTAGTATTTTTGATAACTAGAAACTAGAAGTGCTTTGCATTTGAACTTCTCTATAACTATTAAAATTTTGTCCTGATTACAAACATCTGACTTTTCTGGCTTCCCATTTTATTACTTGTCCTGACAAGATGCTGAATCTTAGAAGAACTCCAAATAAGAATTGTACAGCTTTTTTCTTTTATAAACAGAAGTGCATCTGGTATGGAACCATTGCTGTGGTTACTTTACTCTGCATATTATAAACAATATTTGTTGTGTACTATGAGAAAACAAGATTATCACATGTTGCTAAGGCTTCACTGAGCTCCACTGGACAAGTATTGATGAATTCCTCTGGTTTTGTCAGCTGCCATCCTCCCCAGATTGTTAAGCGGTGATAAAATTGAGAAAGACACCCTGATGAATTTATTGAACTTCCTGTGTACCAGATTCCTGACTGTTGTTTGGAGCTGGAGTTGGATTACTTCCGAGCGTGTCCTTTCCACCCTGAAATGCAACTGTAACCCTGATACTGTGCCAAAGTCCCGCTGGTGTTAAAGTGAGAATGGTCATTGGTAGGTGGGGATAGCTGATTGTTTTTCTGTCCTTCAACTGAGTTTTGCTATGCGGCATTCATGTAGGAGAGACAGTATTTGTGATGAAGATCCAATTGCCTTTTTCAAAATAAATAACACTACTGTGCCACACAATGTTTTCTTGGTTAAACCAAAAGTGGACTGTTGAGGGTGATAATATCTGATGAATTCCTTCTTGGGATGCTTCTCATTTTACCTGTGAAAAGGTCCATTCACATGGAGTGACAGTGCATCAGGGCTGAAGATCATCTCTAACAGAATTAGAGTTAGATAATGACTTCTCAACTCTTCATAATTAAATTGAGCAGGGCATGGTGCTGCAGGCTGTGTTCCAGGCTGGTTGCTGTCCTCTCTGTGATGCATATTTCTGGGAAATGTAACAGCGGGATACCGTTGGAGGGTTTGACATTAGTACAGGTCTGAACTGTGTTTAATTAGTCTTGCTTGGATATATTTGTTAGTAGAATTGTTAAATAATGTGCATCGATGCCACACAGCCTTACACTTCATTAATGCCGGACTTGGATTTAGAAATATAATGGAGTGTGTCAGTTTCTTACATGTTCTGAGGAAAAGGGAGGTATTTTCCACTTCAAATTGTTTGAGTGATTTTGTTTCTAAAATAAAAGTTGCTTAAGTGCTGTATGTATGGTGAGAAAGGGAACTGACTTGTACCTGTGTTGTCTCAGCAGGACAGAAGAAGAAATCTCTCCACTGCCTCCACGGCCGGTTTGTCACCGTGTGACCCTGCCAGAAGGCCACCATGCAGCAGCCACCGCAGGCTGTCCCAGCGGGAGCGGCTCCTCCTCCTCCCGCCGGCGTGGCTCGGAACATGTACTGGAGGAACAGCCCGCTCAGCAAACGGGCCAACGCCGCAGCTGCCCCGGTGCAGCCCGTGACAGACCCGTTTGCCTTTGGCAGGCAAACCCCACAGGGCTCCCCTCTAGATAATCCATCCAAGGGCAACGCACTGGCGTTCCCACAGCCAGCCCTTGTGCATCCGCCGCCCTCCCGTGCCGGGGACAATCCTCATGGACCACACACGTCTCTGTCAGCTCCTGTGTCTCAAGCAGGGATAAGCACCAGTACCTTTTCTAATGTTCCAGTTCCTTCTCCGTCCCCGGGGTATGTTATAAATAGTGCTGCAGAAGGGCATCCCAACGCCGATCTCGGACTCCGTGGGCCTGCAGTGCCGTTACATTATAACCCAGGAGCAGCAGTGGAAAATTCTTTCAGTGTGCATCCTGGAATGGTGGCTGCAGCAAACAAACCTGGAGCTAGACAGGATGTGTGCAGAGATCCAAATGAGGCACCTTCAGGACCCAACGCAGCAGCACTCTTCCCACCACCTCCCCAGCAGTCTGGGTCCCAGTGGAGGCCTGTCCCAGGGAATCTGCAGTCTCCAGTTCGGAATTTTGTGCCCTATCCTGAGCCATCTCCTCAGACTGACGTTCATAACATTTCTCAGCCTTCTGTCAGCACTTCTCACCCTCCTCCACACACAAATGTCCCACAGGGTCCTGGACACCAAGGTATTCCACAAAACATCATGCAAGCGCCTTTATCCGCTGGTTGTGAAAAGAATGGGAAAAATGGCCCTGCAAACAGCAGTCATCACATGAACAGCATCCAGCCTGGAAATGTGTTTAGGCAGAACACAGAAATGACTAACCCTTGGTTAAGCCAACCTTACCAGGAACAATTTTACCCACAGCCACCTTTGCAAGACTCCGGTTTTGTCCTTCCCACAGCTCAGGAAAACAACCCCAAAAACCAGTCTCCAGCTATGTCTGAAACATCAAATAGATCTATTCCCACAGATCGAGATCCAGGAACTCTCTCCATGTTTTTCAAAGGAGACGAGGCAGAAAATGAAGAAATACTTTCATCCGAAAAAAATTACATAATGGAGAAAACAGAGTTTGATGCCTGTCAGCCAAATTCAGCCTCCCTGTATCACCAGCCTGTGCATCCTCAGCAGGTGGCAACCAATGTTCTCTCTCAGGCCCAGCTCGGTACAGGTTCAGCTGGTGAGATGGTACAGAAAGGAATGGATGTCCAATACTTCCCTAAAATTGCCGGTCATCAGGAGGCCCAGGCTGCTAAGCACGCTCTGTTTACTGGTGATGACAAGGCACAGATAGGTGACGCAGCTGCTGGGTCCCAGTACGAAAATGTGGAGAACCTGGAGTGCATTCAGAATCAGGAAGTGCTGCCAAGTGAACCACAGAACATCAATGCTTCATCCCCTGCTGCTGGTCCTGATCCGTACAGGTACGGCTCCTTCTCGGGTCAGATGCTTCCAAAGAATGCTGTTGTGAGCCATGCTGAAGGAGGACCAAACTTGGAGGCACCTGATTCCTTACCTCATCCTGTCCGACCAGACAGTGTCTCTTCCAACTACAGCAACATTAGCCACAGGAGCACTTCCAGCTCAGCACGGCCCCCAGAGCAAGTCGGTACATTTATCCAGCAGGAAATTGGGAAGCCAGATGAGGAATCCTCTGCCAGCTTCTTCAAACAGATTGACTCCTCTCCTCTGGGAGGTGATTCAGGTGAGCTAAACCTGAGCAAGAACTACCATGGCAATCTATCCCAGCCTCCCACTCCAAGTCCTCCTAAGCCTACAGGAGTGTTTCAGACAAGTGCAAATAGTTCTTTTGAACCTGTGAGGTCCCATGGAGTCGGTATAAAACCTGCAGAGATTGACCAAGCAAAGATGGTGGTTGAATTAAGAGAGAACCACTCAAACCAAAAGAATATCAAGAAGAACACAGCTGTGCCCGCTGCATCCCCTGGCAATCTTGAACAGCCACCAGATAATCTGGAAACAATTTACATGCCTCAGGTACACCCAGGACCTCTTGCAGGCACTGGGGAAGCTGGAAATACGCTGCACTCTGGACCTGTTGTGGAAAATATACTATCAGTATCTGAGAGACGGTCCTCAACCAGAGCTCAGGGAGCAGTTAAGAAGTGTGATAGCCCAGCAACAACTTTATGGGCTCACAATGAGTTACCAAATTTTGGGGGAAATGTTCTTCTAGCTCCTGCTGCTCCCGCAGTGTACGTACCTGCCAAACAGACTGTGGAAGTCATTCAGCCACCAGAAGAAGGCCTGTCTAGTCAGCAGCCATGCAAACCAGGGACTATTGCTGTGCAGCATTCCCAAGATGGAAATATAACTTTTGAAAATCTTGAGAATCCTCCCAAAATGGGAGAAGAGGAGGCACTTCAGTCTCAGGCAAGTTCTGGTTATGCAAGTTTATTGTCTTCTCCACCTACAGAGTCTTTGCAAAATCAGCCTATCCTGATTGCTCAGCCTAATCAAAGCTATAACTTGGCTCAGCCAATTAATTTTTCTATTTCTCTATCTAATCAGCTAAGCAACAATGAAAACAATCAGCCAATGAAGGACTCTGGAGTTGGGGACAAGCCTGCAATGGGTCCCCAAACTTCACGTGCTGGTGGGGAAAACATGCCGTTACCTGTGATGCAAGTTGGATCTCTCTTAGTTAATGCACTTCCAAATACTAATCTGTTAAAACATAATTTATTACAAAGTCCTGTTAATTCTTCTGATGCTGCTTCTAATCAGCCTGCAAACTTGCTTATGAAAACTCCTCTTAATTTGACTCCAGAAGGGCAAAAGAATGTTAATGTGGAAGGCCTTGTTCCTGAATTTGCTAGCAAGCCAGGGTCTAACTCCTCTGTTTCTCCTGGGACAAGTCTTCCCAGTGGAAGTGCAAGTGGACTAGTCCCTCCTGTTAATTCCATAGCACAGGCTAACAATTCTGCAAATCAATCAAGTAGCAAAGAAGCTGCTGGAGTGCTCGACTTCACAGTGTCACGGACGTTGGAGAAAAGCAGCACAAGTAATTCTGTCCAGGTGCACCATCAGTCACCCTCTGGTGCTCCAGTCCAACAGGCAGCCAGTGGTGCTGGTCAGGTGCGCCCCGAGGTGCCTGACAAACAACATTTCTATCAACAGGTGACAAAAGATGTACAGCACCAGGCTGTACCAGACAGAGCTGCACAGGGAGCACTGCCACCCCAACCACAAATGCAAGCAGCTCAAATGCAGCCACCAACATCTGGGCAGTCCTCAGTTCCTCCAGACTCCCAGATTTCCACAGGGACTAAAGCCGTGCAGCAGCGGGAGAACCAGGTGCTGGGCAACCGTCCCCAGCCTGGGGGGCCACAAGAGGCAGGTTCAGCCCAGCCAAGGTACGACCAGACAAACCCCGGGAAGCAGCCGGTGTCAGAACAGCCTCCAGGTGCTCCAGCTGCCACAGCCCCTCCTGCCACCACTGCTCAGTCAGTCCCAGCCAATGGGCAGCAAGACCTGCAGCGTCCACCCCCGCCTCAGACCCCTCAGGATGCCTTTGGTCCACCCCAGAACCCTTACTACTACTACAGACATCCTTATGATGCTTATCAGGCTCCATATCCACCACCTTATCCTCCTGCAGACCCCAGGACTGCAGCTCACCTTTATTACATGGTAAGTTTTTATTTTTCCCTTTCTTCCCCCTTAGTATGTATTACTAATTTTCATTTCTGAGTTATGAATTTAAACAGTTGTGTCATGATCAATATTCAGCAGAGCATTCATGTTAAGTGTTTAAGTGTAGGGAAAATCCAGACAGCGGTAACAAAACTGACACTGCAAAGATTATGGAAGCTTAAGTAGTTCCTGATACCAGTTCCAGTTGGCACAGATGTCAGCTCATAGCAATTTGTTTGGTGCTTTGGAAAAAGTTGGGAGTTATAATGGGCTTGGCTGTCCAGGAGCTCAAATTTGGTTCACATCTGCTGCCTGAATTATTGATGATTTAGTAGGGAGGTGGAACTGCCTTTAGTCCAGACATAATGGGTTTTTTTCCTTAAGTTTAGGATATTAATAACTTGACTGCCACAAAAAGTAATGAAAGCTAAACTGCAGTTTATTAATCTGCATCTCTTCAGGTATCCCTGGTGTGGTGCGAATGGTGATGTTTTTTGGTTTTAACTGTTATTTTGGAGGTGTGAAGCCCCTTCCCTTGCCTGTGCTTGCCTTTTGCAGGAGGACAGCTATGGGCAGTACGACCCCCGGTACCGACACTATGACAGCAGCGGCACTGCCTACATGGAGCCCGGGAGCTATCGCTACCCTGAGCCTGAACGGCCCAGTTCCAGGGCCAGCCACTGCTCTGACAGACCTTCCTCCAGGTACATAATTCCTAAATTGAGTCAAGATCTGGATACCCCAAAGCAGAGATTGTAGTGATGCCTGTTGGAGTTCTACAGCATAAACCACAGGGGGGAATTCAAAACCTCCTTGTGTGCTGCCACAGGGACGGACGGTATTGAATGCCACGTCTGGAGAGGATACAATTCCCCAGCCTCTTCTCTTGCTAGAGCCTTGTTATTCCTTTCATTCAGTTCTCTGGGGGTTGGTGGTGTTTCTGTCAGGCAGGAAGTCGCTGCCATGGCCTCAGTGCTGATGTTTGCTGTGAAAGAGCAGTGCAGGCCATGGGTTGTTAATCAATACTCATTTATTTTCTGCCTTGCACTTTAGCAGGGGCCCCTCATTCTGTTAATGAATGGCACTTTTGCCCATTGGTTGGGATTTGCCTTGCAGGCACCATGGATACACAGTGGTTCAGGTGCTCAGAAGAGAGAGTGATGAGTCAGGTGACAACATCCTGGTGCTGTGTCAGGTCCATTTGTGTGACAATTCCCTCAGCTGTGGATAAGCTTTCCTCACAAAGCTCCCAGGCTGTGGTCTGGCTGGCAGAGATGCTGTGTGGGCCTGTTCCACCCACTCATTTCACTGCAGGTTTTGATTAGGGAAACTTAAAAGCCTTGATCTGTCTGATTAATACAAAATAAAGACATTTGAGAGGGGAACAATGTGTTCAGATGCTACTTGAAAATGTTAAATAAAAGTAGGATTAAATCTCTAGTATTTCTCGAGAAAGAAACAGCAAATTCCCTTGAAGAGATTGCTGCTTTCTGGTGATTATTGTGTGAGTTATTTGTATGAACTTCAAATTAATGGCAAAATGTTACTGTTGTTATCTGTTGAAGGGTTTACAGTTTCTAACAGAGAAATCCCAATTATCTGTCTGGAAATTATTAAACCCTTTGTAGTATTTTTCCCTTGTTGGTAGTTCACTCATGGAGCAGTGATCAAATTACAAATACAACATTTTGGCTACCATCTCCAGAAGATTATAGATGTATTTTGGTCTTGAGGAGCACAAAACAGTGGCTGTAACTCCATGTGATAACTTTTACCATTTTTTTAAGTGAATTTAAGTGTGCTGTGAGCTCTTGAAATGAGAGGATAACCTCTAGTAGCACTTCCTGGTGTGTACTCTCCTGAGGTACTATTTTTAGAAGGGGTTGAAGTTTCTGTACATGGCAGTGGGCAGATCAAAGCCTGCTAGAAGTGGCTCTGTCAGGGCTGGTGTGTGAGTGCCAGTGCCAGGGCAGTCAGACATGGGCTGTGGTGTGGAGCTGCAGGGCAGCAGAGCTCTGTGTGTGTGTGAAACTGCCCTGAATGTGCCAGTGCTGCTGATGCAGCTTTGTAAACTCTCCTTGGGGGAGGGAAGGAGATCTCTCTGGAGGAGACTGGGGAGACTGGTTGGGTGGCTAAACCTGAAATGATAAGATCAGACCTCCTCTGCAGAGTGAGTGCTGTGTTAGCAGACTTCCCACACTCCTTGACTCGCTGGGCCACTTTGGAGTTTGCACTCTGAGTTGTTGGGACCAGGGGAAGTTGTAGGGAAGCGTGGAAGTTCCCATCACTCCACACTGGCATTAAATATCTTCACCTGCTGTGTGTCTGTGCACAAGTGTGTTTGTGAGTGTAATGCACCTGTGGAGGTACAAACACACGTGGATGTATACATATATATACATTTATGTGCATACATGTAGACACTGCATTTTTCATCTAACATTCATCCTCTGGCTTTTGTCAGAAATTCTAGGATGATGACCCGAAAATGTTATCTAATAAAGGCTCATGTTTTTTCAAGTAACGGCCACATCTTTCTTTTTCCATCAGAAGAATTCTGATCATTTTTTTTCTGTGCACTGACCCTTACTTTGCTGTGTTGGTTTTAGCCATGTTTTTGTGCTCGTTTGGACATTCAGCTCTGTAAATGAGTATTTTCTTCGTCAGAAGCTGTATAATAAAACACTCTTAAATTTGGAGCAGCCATTATTTCTTAATGAATTGTTAAATTATCGACTTCTCCGTTGAGACAGTTCAAAGGATTCTAATTATAGCAGTAGTTTTTGTGATTGTCTGTAAGTAATTAAACTTATCACCAAAGCAGTTTACAAAGCCACTAAATTATTGTATGCTAAGGACTGTCAGCTTTCGATGGCACACAACAATTTAGTGCTATATTGGGTTGTAAAGTCTTAATTTTATGATTCCCTGAGTTTCTGGAAATGCATTATTTTAACTATGAAACTATCTAATTAGTTGTGTCATAGAGTTTTTCCTACCTCCTGCTGATTTTAGAAGAGATTAAGGTGGAATAACAACTTTTTTATACTTGTGTGCTTTCTTTCAGGCAAGGGTATACAGAAGATTATTATGGAAAAAGTGGATGGAGTGATTATTATTCAGGCTATTACCCAAACTCCTATGATTATGGAGGTAAGGTGTCAAAAAGAACTCTGATTTTTTTCCTTAGAAAACTACAGATTTAAACAATAATTTATGGGGAAGAGAGATTTTAAGATCAGAGAATCCACATTAATACAACTGGTGTCCTTTCAGCGATCAGCAAGAATAAAAGTATGCTTGCTGAAAATTGATTTTTTGCCCACTCCAGTTCTTAATACCTTGCCATCCTTCCTGTATGTTTTCTGATCAGTAGAAGTAGTAAATAGAACATAAAGTTAGTTTTTCCTCACTTCAGTTTGCCTTTCCTTTGTGAAAACACTCCATTGTAAGGGTACAGAACGGTTTTGTTCCATGTGTTGCAAGGCTGCCTTTCACTGGGGTGTGTCCTTGGTGTGTGACCTGCAGGCAAACCTGTAAAGTGAATTTTGGGTGGGTGTAAACAGAAGTTGACTCATGACTGGATTTTGGTTTTGTCCATCATTATCTAAGTGCTCACTGAGACATGCTGGCGTTGGGAGTCTGGAGGTAATTGCTTGTGTAGTGCCTGGGAGGGTTTTGAGCAACATCTGTCCACATTCTGAGATGTTTTGCTTGGCACTTTGCAGACTGATCACAAAGATTCTGTGAATGTCATAACAGATAGTAGGATTGAGTTTTAAAGATGTTAGAAAAGATCTGATGGCAAACACTGACCCCTCAAGAGTAACTAACTGTAACAACCATATTTCTCTAAAAGGTGTAAAATTGATTTTTAAAGCTTTTTTTTTAAACTAAAAAGAAGTGGACATATTTACATAGCTTTAAGTACATTGCTTTGGTTTTGCTCTGTGCTTCAGGACCAAACCAGCTTGTAATTAAAGAGAAAGGAGTAGAAAAAGATTATAGCCAAGACTACCAATATCTGAACCATTTCTTTTTCTTTTCCAAAGATCCAAGTCGCTGGGAACGATACCCATATGACCCCAGGTACAGAGACCCTAGAAGTTATGACCAGAGGTACTGGTATGATGCTGAACACAACCCTTACCAGAAGAGAGAAGCATATCCGTATGGCAGCAGGTTTGTCCAGTCAATCCACGTTCTCCCAGTGCTCTTTCCAGAGCTGGGGCAGCAGATTCTCTGGAACAGACTGTTAAATGCAGTGTTACACATATTTCACAGTGCTGCTAGTCCTTTCTGTAGCTTTAACATAGGTCATTGAGGGAAACCAGATGAGCTGTCACATCACTCTGAGAGGATTGAAGGTAGCAGCACTTGTTTTCAAACCAGTTGAACATTCTGTGGATTTTTAGAACAGACTCTGAGTATGATGTTGGTCTTAATCTTGAATAATCTGGATGAACTCCTGGAAGGAATGTCAGTTTGTTTGCTGTAACAACAACCTCAGTGTAGGCAGTGATTTAAGAACCCTTCTGGAGTGAGGTCCGGTTTTCCTGACAGCCGCCTCCCTCGGGGCCGTGGGTGGCTGTGCTCATCCCTGCTTTCTGTGTCCATCAGGAATGACCGATACGAGGATAACTGGAGATACGATCCCCGTTTCACCGGGAGCTTCGATGATGACTCGGAGCCCCACAGGGATCCCTATGGGGACGAGTTTGACCGGCGCAGCGTCCACAGCGAGCACTCCGGCCACAGCCTGCGCAGCTCCCGCAGCGTCCACAGCCACCAGAGCAGCTTCAGCTCTCGCTCCCAGCAAGTGAGTTGCAGCTGCACACACCAACCTGGCACTTTCTCTCTTGGGGGTGGGTGAAGCATTAGAAAATAAGAAAATATTTTGGGTGTTAGCACGGGCAGTGTGTGTTTTGAAAACTTTTGTAAGTTAAAGCGGTTTTGTAATGTCGTTTTGAACTTAATATTTGTCACAGTTGTCAAGAGAACTTTAACCAAAATCAGCACTCAGCTGTGCAAGCTGCTACACACACAGAAATGGAAAATTTCCTCTACTGCATCCATTTGCTGTTTGTGAGAACTTTGCCTTCCCTGTGCTTGGCTGTAGTGGACAATGTGCCTGGCTTTGTCATGTCATTTTTCTTATCACAAGCATGGCTGTATTACTGAACTTGGGATGTGTTAAAGGACTAACTCCATATTTGTATGACGTTATTTTGACTTTAAAAGCAAAAACCAAAGCTAACTGATTACTCATCCACTTACACCACAACTGCAGATACCTGAAAACCTCAGAGAATATTTGGCTAATTTTGGAGGTACAGTTTTTGCTCATGTAATGGGTCATTTTACCTGGAGTTGGTTTGTCATGTTTCTTGGAAGTTTAGGTACTTTTCCAGTCTGAATTCCAATTCATTTAGTAATATTTGAAGTAGTATTGGAAATCATTTAGGCATTAATCTTTAGGCACCTGAAGCCATTTGGCATTTGTTGAGTTTATTCCATTGAGACTCTGAAAGCAGAACATTCATTCTGACCCACAGTTGTTGGTAACAGAACTCATGCTTTTCACACAAGAATGTAGAGAATTCTCTCTGTTGTGAGAGAATTGAACATGCTTGGGCGTGAACAGATCAAATGATGGTAAAAACACTGGGGGAGAAGACAAAGATAAATTAATTGTCTGCTGTGGCCTGTGCTACAGAAGGGTCTCTCCAGGTGGCTTTCTGCAAGGCAGTGGTGCAGTATGCCTGGTTCAGTAAGGAGCACTGATAATGGAAGCTGTCAGGAGGGAATGCTCCCTGTCTGCAGTGCTGCTTGCTGTGTGTAACTCCAGGCTCCCAGCTAACCCTCACTAATCTGATCTGTCTAGAGCCAGCTCTATAGGAGCAATCACGATCTAACGGGTAATGCCTATGAAACCCCTGCGCAGGCAGTGTCGCTCCATGCAGATTATCCCTATGGAGGGTATGATCCCAGCTTTGATGGACAGCAGCCTTTTACAGACTATGGCTACCCTGCTGAAACGGGCTGGTCAGCTGTGGAACAAGGTATGGACACACTGGGGAAGGAGGGAAAGCATTGTGCTATAGATACAAAACACTTCTCTGGAAAAGCTTTTCCAAAGTCTGTTGATGTCTGTCATTAGCTCTTTGAAGATGTGTTACAAGTTTGTACCGAGATCACAGAAATGTGTCTGATACAAACAATCAAAGACCCTGCATTGAAAAAAATAGCTGGATTTTAAAGTTCTATAGTCTAGTTTTGTTCTAGTTATTGCAAATCTTCAGATTTGGGACTTTGGGACTATAAAGGAACTGATTTATTTTCTTACAAAGTTCAGCCAAATTAAATGACAGAGTGTTTTCCACTAATACTTCAGAATTATTGAATTGGGTAAATACATCAACAAGTTTACTTAGTTACAAGACATAGTAACCTGTTCTTATTTTATCTTTTCTCCCCATTTCAGCACCTTTAAGGCCCTCAACACCTGAGAAATTTTCAGTGCCTCATATCTGTGCCAGGTTTGGGCCTGGGGGCTTCTTAATAAAAGCACTGCCAAACCTGCCTTCTGAGGGCCAGCCAGCTCTGGTTGAAATCCACAGCATGGAGGTAAAGTTTAAAAGGAAAAATGGGAAGTAATGGAATAAAGGCCTTTCTTTTGGAAGGGGAGTAGGGAACTTGAATCTATAACTTCCTGATTTCTTTTTTTTTTTATGTCACTGCATGTATCTTTATCAGTTTGGGCTGTAATCATAAAAGTTCTTTTCCTCTGAGAGATGACTTAGTCATGATGAGATCATCCAGCTCTTTATAATTTTGTTCAGGATGATGTACTGAGTAACTTCCATGTAAAATAGATTTCATAATTTATCATCCTTGAGCAGGTTGCAAGTCACCCTTTGTATTTTGTTTCAGAGGCTTGATTACATGATGGGTTATGTTCAGGTCTGGGTGTTTTATTGATAAAAAGCAAAATTCATAGTTATAAGAATTTCTTATGGATTATATTTGTATTTCAGACGATGTTACAGCATTCTCCAGAGCAAGAAGAGATGAGAGCCTTTCCTGGTCCTCTTGCTAAGTATGTTCTTACAGTTTCCAGAAATAACTTTAAAGCATTCAGAAATTATTTCTTCATTGCCTGTAAATTACAGGATTTAAACTGTCTTAAAATATTTGTGGCTTTTTGCCTGCTTAAATAATACAGGAGCTTTAAATTTATTCCTCAGACTAATCACACATAATGACCTGAATGTTTATATATGTCTCATTAAAAACTTCTTTTCTTATTTTTTTTTTCAGGGATGAGACCCATAAAGTGGATGTTATTAATTTTGCACAAAGTAAAGCTGCACAGTGCTTTAAGAATGAAAATTTAATTGACAAAGAATCTGCAAGTCTTCTTTGGGACTTTATTGTACTGTTGTGCAGGCAGAATGGGGTACGTCTCACTGCTTGACTTTTTATCTACCCTAAAGGATTTTGTACACAAGTAGCTTTTGTGTAAAGGTCAGGAATATGTGCTATAGTCCCTGATCTTGGAATAGTTCACAGACTGAAGGAATGTGGAAACTGGGCACTCATCCTCAGCTGCTCAGAGGTGCTGATGTTCACATATTGCTGTTGAAGTGACAAATGAAATGCAGGCAGTGTTGAAATAACAGATTTTTCAATTTTTGTTTTCTCTCCACACACAGACTGTTGTGGGAACAGACCTGGCTGAACTTCTGCTCCGAGATCATAAAACAGTGTGGCTTCCTGGGAAGTCCCCTAATGAGGCAAATTTGATTGATTTCACTAATGAGGCTTTGGAACAAGTGGAAGAGGAATCTGGTGAAGCCCAGCTCTCATTTCTCACTGATAATCTTCTAACCACAGTTGACAGTTTTGAGAAGGAGACTGAGAGGTTCAGGGAGTTGCTGCTTTATGGCCGTAAGAAAGTGAGTGCTTGTGCTGCCACTTATTTTTGCAACTTTTGTTATAAAATATAATATTTCTTGGCACTGTATTTCACTGATACAAAAACGTTCTGCCCTACAGTTCATAATCTAAAGCAAATTCCTATTTGTCTGTTAGCTTTTATCTAAACAAACATATTTTGATTTGATCACAAATTACTACTGTAAAGCTGGTTTTGTGAGTAATATGTGAAGCTATTCCCAGTAAGCTAATTTGTGTCTTGATTAGGATGCTTTGGAGTCTGCCATGAAGCATGGTTTGTGGGGTCATGCTCTGCTCCTTGCCAGCAAAATGGACAGCAGGACACATGCAAGAGTGATGACCAGGTACTGAGTTGCTTTTTGATTAGTGAAATTTGGCTGCCTGTTCTGCTACTAAGGTGGAGAATGTCAAAATCATGGGTTATCCATAGTAGTTCATGCAAGAATTATGCTTTAGTTTTACTGTGTATTTATTTGTTGTTTGTTGCTTTTTATTCTGGGGTCTTCTGGCTGTGAACTTAAACCTGAGAAGTTATTTTCTGCCACCTGTTCCATTTAAGGGGTATTTGAACAAAGTCATCTGTGGCCTTGCTTGGAAAAAACTGCAGAAACTCAACTATCAGTTTTGTTAAAGTCAGCTGGCTTGGGGAGAATCCAGAGGTTTTTCCTGGCTTGGACTGACTGGTGTTACGGTGACAGACCCAGTTCACTGGGAATGTTTTACTTTTGAACGTTATCCCCGGGACACTGGGAATGTTTTACTTTTGAATGTTATCCCCTGGACAATTTCCTCTTCAGTGTAGTATTTTCACACAGCACTTCCTTCTCTTGAGCTAGGTTGGATTAATTACCACTGGGAGCTGAAGTACGTTTTAACTGCTTACCCCATGTTTGTGTTTTGTTTTTCTCTGCAATGTCTCTGTAGATTTGCCAACAGTCTCCCAATTAATGACCCTCTGCAAACTGTTTACCAGCTCATGTCTGGAAGGATGCCAGCTGCATCCACGGTAAGATTCACTGGGAGCTGCAGGGAGGAGTGGAGATCCCATCAGAAATCTTTCCTAGAATGTCAGAGGAGTTGTTTTGGTCCTTTTTAGGTTGAAACACTTATCCATGCACAGCTCCAGTCACTGATTTGACTAATGTTAGTAATTCTTCTAATTTTAGTGCTGTGGAGATGAGAAATGGGGAGACTGGAGGCCTCATCTAGCAATGGTGTTATCCAACTTGACCAATAATGTGGACTTGGAATCCAGGACCATTGCTACCATGGGAGACACTCTTGGTAACTCTTGGGGAATGAACAGGGTGATGACTGAAGGAAAAGCTTTGATTGCTCAGCTTATTTTTTTTGAAAACAGGCAATTTCTTTATAAAATATAAAGTGGAGCAGTTTTATATGGGCTTGTCTCTGTTGTGAAGGCATTTGAATGCAAAGCCAGACAATACAGGACACTGAATGTGCCACTGAAATATCCTGAGCTCTGTCCTTTTTCTCTGCAGCTTCTAAAGGCCTGCTGGATGCTGCTCATTTTTGTTACCTTATGGCCCAAGTTGGGTTTGGAGTTTACACAAGGAAGACAACAAAGCTTGTCCTAATTGGATCAAATCACAGGTTTGGGTTTCTTTTTTTTTTTTTTTTAACACAACTTTTTCAATGCAAAAATGAAAGTTTGAGAGACTGAATTGCATTGCTCCCTTTGTCCTCACAAGGCACAGCTGATTTTGAAATAACTGTTTGATGTGGTGTCTTGTAGAAGTTGTTGATATTTTGTGTCTAACAGAGCTGTGTGACCGACACTGACAGATCTGTGGTTCTTGTCAGCATATATAAACTCAAATAATATTTTTCTTCTCCTATTTGAAACAGCTTGCCATTTTTAAAGTTTGCCACCAATGAAGCCATTCAAAGAACAGAAGCCTATGAATATGCACAGTCACTAGGAAGTCAGCCTGGCTGCTTGCCCAATTTCCAGGTGAGGAGCTGTTCCTCTTTTGGTTTGGTTTCTGTTTTGGCAGGTTTCATGCTTTTAATCTCTCGTGTGCTGTAGTCAGCGTGGCAAATACTTTATCTGCTATGACATCAAATATTCATGGATAGTAATGCAATATAGATGTTTTCCTGTTTGCCGCATTTCATTTTCACTTTTTTCACCTCTACATCCTGAACTTTTGAATTTTAACTTTTTTATTGTAATTCTATATTCCAAAAGAAAAATCCAGCAGATTTTGCTGGCACTAGCTGTAGATAAATGGGCAACTTCCACTGGATGCATTAGGTGGAAGAGGAGAATTGAATGCTTGTTCCTTAAATTTTAGATGTGATAATGGGATATCTGAGCTTTCAGCTGAAATGCCAGACTGCCTTTTATTTGTCATCACTCAGAGTGTTGTGATCACTTGGTTTATTTGTCCTGCTTGCTTCCCCCAGGTTTTCAAGTTCATCTATGCCTGTCGGCTGGCTGAGATGGGCCTTGCTGCCCAGGCTTTCCACTACTGTGAAGTGATTTCCAGAACTGTCCTGAAAGATCCCCATTACTACTCCCCTGTGCTGATTGGCCAGCTAATCCAGGTAGCAGGAGGAAGAATTAAGTATTTGTGGCTGGATATTGTAGGTGGGAAGCTGTGGCTGATGAACTCACACTTTGCAATGGTTCTTTTCCTCAGATGTCATCCCAGCTGCGCCTGTTTGACCCTCAGATAAAAGAAAAACCAGAACAGGAATCTTTTATTGAACCTTCCTGGTTAGTAACACTTCGACACGTGGATGGACAGATCAAGGTACAGTGTGTGCTTTTCAGCATGAATTATTCTCTTTAAAGGATTAGTGTAAATCCAGTTTCCAAAATGGTTTTTTTCTTACACTGCCAATCACAGAAACATGGGAAGTGACCTTATACACTCATGTCATAAATTGCAAATGTTATGATGTAAAGCAAGCGAATTTACCACACTTTAGTGCTGAGATTCAATACAGAATAAAGTTATATGAGACAGGTTTTTCTTAATACCATAATGCAAGGAGAATTGCAAAACTCATTAGGTTGCAGTAACTCCTGTTGTAAGCAGGGGATCTGCTTGCCATAAAATTGTGTGTGAATTAGTGTTGCTAGATTATAACAGAAAGGAAAGAATTATCATTTATTTAAAGAGATGTCTTAGCAATTTGAACTCTGAGCCAATTAACTGTTTCAATTTAAAAACAAATAAACTCTTTAAATTATTGGTTGAACTTGGCTTATAAATGGCTGACAGTTCATTTTCTGACTAACACTAAAAAATTGTCTTCACACCTAAGATTTGCTTTGCTCTGTGTTCCCTTGGTTATGAACTGAATGCCTGGTACAGTTCACATAATAATATTTTGCTTTTTCATGCAGGAGGGTGCAATAGCCTATAACACAGACAGATCCACTCCCCCTCCATATGAATGCAGCACTCCCAGCTCTGAACTGGACCGTGCCAGTCAGTGTGATGGGGGAGGTGGCCGTGACGTGGGTCCAGGTGCTGAAAATGCCTTGTTGGCATCCTTGTTACCTAATATGGCTCAACAGATGCAGAGCGTGCAGCTGATGCCTTCAGGTTGGTGTTTCATGTCCTTTGTGACAGAGAGAAAACAAAGGTTTTAGGTTTCTGACAGAAGAAACCACTTAAGAGGCTGGTTGGAACAGAGAGATTTCAGTTCTGCATTGTATCATTCATAGGGGAAAAGGTTCACACTGGAATTTCTGTTTAATTATAACTCTTAACTCTGTTTTTTTTTCATGCTACAGTACCTCAGGCTGTCCTTGATGGCTCAGCTGCCATGATTCCTCCTGGTGACCAGGGAAGTGTCCCCTTCTATCCAGTGGCTCCTCAGCCTCTTGGTCCAGGACCTGGCTTTGTACCTCAAGCATTTTCAAATCCCTACGGAACTGAACCATCCCCACTATATTTAGGGTCAACACTACCCCCAGGAGGGCCACCACAAGAAATAGAACCACGGTCAGAAGAGCAGACAAACCTGGAAACAGGTCTGGGATCTTAATAATCAGCTTTTCTTCCTTCTAAGGGGAATGAAGTGTTTTGGGAAATAATTCAAAATATCTCAGTATTTTAAAAATAGTCATGTTTCAGGTAATGAAATTTAAAAACACCATGTAATGGTATAGGAACATCTGTAGAAAGTTGTAGTATTCATCCTGCCTTTTTGGCTTGCTTTAAAAGTGAGGTCAGACTTGGCAGATCATGATTTAGACCTTGACAGATCATCCCTGAGTGCACTGTGATTGGCAGTTCTGTTTCCAAGGTCTGTATCAGGGATTTCTGCCTCTGGACATGAGCATCTGGGACTATGGTAAGTTTTAATTCTGTGACAGCAGAGCCTGACACATGTGGAAGGAGGCGAACCTAAGTTTGGCAGAGTTTGAGACATGAGCAACCTTCAACTGTTCCATTCTGATGGTTGCATCCCTCAGCCTCTGTTCAGAACAAACACAAACCCAGACAGGAGAGGAAAAAAATCACAGCAATTGCAGCTCTCACTCTCTAAAAGACCAGGTTCTCTCTAGCACAAAACTCATAACTGGTGAAAACTTTTGCCTTAAAACTATTGTGGGGCTTGGGGACTTTGGTGTTTATTGTTGGTTCTTTTGTTGGTGTGTGTCCCTGCTAACATGATCTATTTGGTTTTTTTTAAGGAATGCAAAGAATTGCCCCAGAATCTCCTTCACAAAACTCCTTCCCTGAACAGAGAGAAGATGATTTCTATGGCAGAATGGCTAATATGGTACTGTTATTTCATACATTTCTTCAGCTGCATTGCAGTACCATGCAAACACAAGAGGATTTGGAGGCTCTGTATTACTCTTCAGCAAGATTTGAAGCTTGGTTTTTAAGAGTCCCCAGATAACCGGATTAAATGTCTTTAATTGTGTGGAAATTCTTGATAAAAAATTACTGTTGTGTCAGATATTTAGCTGCTTGTTTATTATGCATTTATGTCCTGGCTTTGTATCTAACCAGGCACCAGGACAAAGATCCATCTTTAGGAGTATTAACTTTTAGATCACTTCTGTTAATGGATTTTACAAAGAAGGAATTTTTTTTAGGAAGATGAAATGTGATCCATCACTGCAGCAGTGACAACTTTGTGCTTTCCTGTGTATTTGTCACACAGGGCTATGGGCGAAGATCCCGAACAACCTCAGAGTCCTCTGCTCACTCTGTGGGACGAGAGAGATCCAACTCTGCAGTGAAACAACCCTCTCCTCCTCCCTCTGCTCCTGCAGGGAAAGAGACTAAAAAAGAAACACAGAAGGAGGCAGCACCTAAAAAGGTAAAATTTCTTAGAAAGGTACCTACAGCTGGAGGAGGTTTGTTAGTAAATGTGGTCACCCCTAGTCCACGGTCCTTAAGAGGTCCTGATTAAAATGTTTGTTTCTATTTGTTGGGTGCAACTCTGGGCTCAGAGTTGAAGTCCCTAACAGAAAATGTGTTGTTGCATGAATGTTTCTTTTAACCTGCCTGTAAAGACAGTGGTGGGAGAATTAACTGAGTAGATTTAATTTCTTTTCAGACTGGTGCAACCTGGTTTCGCTGGCTGATGGGAAAAGGAAAGAATGAGGCTCACCTGCCAGATGACAAGAACAAATCAGTAAGGCCCCAAAAATCACAAAAACCTTTATACACTTGAATTTGTTCCTGATGTTCTCCTGGATGACAGATGAACATTGTTTTGATGAGTAAACAAATGATTGTAAAACTTTGAAGATTATTTTTATTCTAAGACTGGCTTTTTAAAAAAAAAAGTAGTTACAATTACTTTAAACATTTTTAGCAGCTTGCTTTGAGCTCTTTGGTTTTGACTGTGATTTTCTTTTAGATTGTTTGGGATGAGCAGAAACAACGCTGGGTTAATCTGGATGAACCAGAAGAAGAGGTAAAAACCTGAGTCCTCATGATTTCTCCAAGTGGAAAACAAAAATATGTACTTGGCACAGAATTTTCTTTAATCTGTTATTGGCTCTTAAGAGCTGTTTTTTACTGAATTTGGATAAAAATGTGCAACATCAGTCAATGATGTGACTGGATTTTTTTTGTCTCCCTGCAGAGTAAACCTCCACCACCACCTCCAACAGGATTTCCTAAAGCTGCTCAGGCTGCTCCCCCTGGGCCTGGAGGCCCACCTGGTGCCTCTGTCAATGTGTTCTCCAGGAGAGCAGGTAACAGCCAGCAGTGATATTTAAGACTTTCTCCTGCATAAAATATGAAGGCAGAAGTCCTGACTTCTCCAGAGTTGTTTGGGAACAGTTGGCAGCTCAGTGGAGCTGTGGCTGTTGCTGGCTTTGCTCGTGCCCAGCTCCTGCACTGCCATCACAGTATCATGATTTGGGTGTTACTGTTTGTGTCCCTGATCCTGAAAGATGCTTTAACCAGCAAACTGTTCAAAGTAGACACAAGCATGACTAACACAAGGCTTATTTTTGTTATTTGTTTGTTTTCCTGGTTTAGCTGGAAACAGAGCCCGTTATGTAGATGTCCTGAATCCAGGAGGGACCAAGGCAAGTGGTGCTGTTCCTGCACCATCAGACCTGTTTGCCCCCTTGGCACCAATGCCCATTCCTGCCAACGTGTTTGTTCCAAACTCAGGTGTGTGGATACGATTGTGGGGAGCTTGTATGGCTGTTTATGGGTATGGTGTGTTTGGCTAAATCCTATTTCCTCTGCAGTTCCAGGGGAATCCCAGCCCATGGAAGGGAGTGGAGCAGCAGAGCACACACCAGCTGCAAACCAAACCAACACAGACCCTGCTGCAGCTGTGGAACCAGAGGTGGGTTAGAAGGAATGTCTTGTGGATAGAACTCAAACTTCTGATCCAAACCCCCTCATGATTCTGAGCAGCAGTTTCACAGCCACAGTACATAAAGCATTTTATTGTTGTGGGGATTGTGGCTTAACGTTTTACTTAAAGAACAGGAGAAGGGGAATGCAAGTGAAAATGGAAGTGGGAGGTTGCATTTCCTCATTTGGCAGGGTTGCAGCTTCCATGGGTGCAGCATATGCAAGGAAAGGGACCAAGAATATGGGAAGTCTTACACTGCATGTTACACCTGCCTGATGTGTTGTAACATTGTTCTGCTTCAGTGGCATCTCTAGGGAAATGTGAAATAGCCTCACAGTAACGATGATAAACAGAAGTGCCTTGTTTTTCTTCAGTACTTAAACCCGGCAGCCCTTCCTCCAGGATCTGGACTTCCTGTTCCTAACCCTGATGGCTCCCAGTCAGGCGAGGTAAGGCTTGATGCAAAGTATTTAATTAATGACTTTTATGGTTAGTTGTAATGGTCTTACAATGGGCCAGCTAAAACAACAAGTAACTGATTCAGTGGCTAATGAGTAGCCAAGATGGGATTTGACTGCCTCCAAAATTGTAGAGAAAAGACCTCTAAGTCCATATGAGAAGTTCAGCCTCCATGTCCTACATTCTGTGATCTCCTTTTCCTATATAAGTACTTTTAAAAGCCTTTTTCAGGGTAAAATATCAGTAGCAGTTTGAGGGTCTCTTCTTGCCTCCATGCATGCATATAATTTCACTAATATTAAGTGCAAGACACAAAGGGAACAAATTGCTGTGTGCCAGGCAGAGTAACATTACCTTTGTTCCTACTTAATGTTTTCTATACCTACATAATTTTGTGCTTTAAGAAGTCCTTTTGATTTAAACTAACTTCTGGCTTTACGTTTGTTTTTGTTTTGTTTTGTTTTAACTTGAAGTTGGTTTAACCTTTGGCAGTGAGACTTTGACAATGAAATAAAACAACTGAAAGCTTGGGGCAGTGACATGCATGACGACTTTTTTTATTTGTGTTTTTTTGTATTTGTGTGTTCTTGCTGTTTTGTAGCTTTCGCGCTCTAGTTCAATGAGTTCATTATCACGTGAAGTAAGCCAGCATTTTAATCAGGTACATGTGGCTGGCCATTCTCATTTATGTTAACTTATTTACTTTCCCCCCCCTCCTCTTTATTTTGCATTTGCTCAAATACTAATGCTACTTTTAGTCATTTCCCCCTCATTTCACAGAAATATCATTAAAAGTAGATCATGATGTAGTGTTCCTTTTTACACTCAAACAGGGTCTTCAGTTTTGTGTATTTATGACAGTGCATGTAATCCAGGCATGCTTTTTATTTATGTTCCTAAGATATTCACATAATTTCATCATCTTTTTTCTGGGATACTAAAGAAAGCAGTTGATTTTAAATAAAAAAACCTCAAAAATCCTCAAACCAAACCCAACAAACCTCCTAAAAAGACTCAATACAAGCAAAACTTGGTCATTCTGCTGCTGCCAGTCTCAAATTGATAATAAACCATGTGCAAAAGTCCCTGTAGGAATTAAAGGAATGCTTCATCTCTGCTGGAAGTTCCAGACCTGTGGGGTCACCACAAATGGGTGACACCAACCTTTCTGATACTTCTTAGTAAAGCAAAACCTGACATAGAATGTTTATTTTGGGGCAAGTCCTGAGGTGTACTAACAAAGGCAGACGATACTAATTGAGTGGAATTGCACTGGTGTCTCGTGTTGGTTTTGCATGCTTTGGATCTGCAGAGCTATTTGCAGTGGATGCATGTGACATTGTTTGGCCAGTCCTGTTGTGGATCTGGATGCAAACTGTACCAGCACTCTGCAGTTGTTCCAATAGGCTGCGCTCTCCATGTTGTTGGCATTATTCCTGTGAATATCTGCTCTGTATAACTTAGCAGACCACGTTGGAGAGGCACTGGAGCTCTGCCCTTGTCTAATTTCAGTGTTTTCTCTTCCCAGCCTGCCACTGTTCCACCTTCGGGGGCACCTTCAGCAGGAGTGGTACCGTTCTACAACCCCTCTCAATTTGCACAAGTGAGTAAAGGCCTCATCTTTCATTTTCCTTATCTTTATTATCCAACATTTCCTAGAGCAGCTGTGGCTGCCCCATCCCTGGAAGTGTCCAAAGTCAGGCTGGACAGGGTTTGGAGCAGCCTGGGATAGTGGAAGGTGTTCCTGCTCATGGCAGGGGATGGAATGTGATGTACTTTAAAGTCCCTTCTGACCCAAACCAGCCTGATTCTATACTTTGAACAAAACTATTGAACAAAACATGATTTTGTGCTTTACCAGCTTAATCTGGGTTGTTCCATATAGAGTGTTAAATGTTCACAAAGATCAGTCTGGCACCTGTTCAATTTAACAAGTTTCCATTCAAAACTTTATTCCAAATTTTTTGAATTTTGTCTCCAGCATAACACTTACAGAACATGTTGTTTATTCCTGTTCTTTTTTCAGTCTCCTGCAGCCACTGGAAGTTCAAGACTGGGAAGAATTGGCCAGAGGAAGTATCCAACATTGAAGTAGAATACAATGGCTTTGTATTTGGAATCCTCACTCATGTTCTGAGTATGCAAAGAACTATTCAGCCTTATGGCACATGGTATCAGCTGCAGTTGACATGACAGAAATCTAATGATGGGTGATCTTTTTCATGCTTGCACCTCATCTACGCAAACCATTACCAAACATGAAATATATGTAACTTTTCCTTTTCAAAACCTGGCTAGAAATAGCTTTGCTGTGATAAAGAATAGACACAAGAGAGGAAATAGTTGCTGTCTGTTACAAAACCTGTTTGTAAATTGCATAGGCAATTTATTCCTTAAGTTTATTTTAAACCTTACTAGCGTGACCTTCCGAGACATAGTTTCAGGGATTCCTTAATTTCTGAAGGATGCTCCCCTCCCAGCAGGGGTAAAAAAAAAAAAATGTCCACATTGTAAGATAACACTGTGGCCTTAAGAGGACCATGCACAATTGTGATGCTTTCAGCCAGAGCGTGGAACCAGAGACGTTCCCCTGGGAGAGGCTCGCCCAGGAGATGCCTCGTGCTGGTTTGGATTTTGGGAGGGGGGATGGGGCCACAGCTCATCCAAATAAATCGACCTATATTGAATGAAAACTGTGACTGTAATCTAATCCTGATTTGATTTGGATCTTTCCTAGTCTGTATGTAGTTTGTGGTTTAGACTACCTGTAAAGCCAAGTGTATAGTGGGAAGGAGCTCTGTATCATAGCCAGCGCTGTTCTCTTGATGAGTGAGTGTTTGTTTAAGTGCAATACGGTTACTTTGCTTTCTCTCAAACTGCTGGCACTCTGCAGCTGGGGGGTAACAGCTTGGAAGTTGTTTATTTTTCCTTTTTGGAGTGCCAGAATCAGTGTAATAATAATCCATTCTTGAATCTCCATTACTAAAATAACCAAGGTCTTAAATAGCTAACAGCTAAATTTCATACTAAAAGTAGATGGATTAGACCTCTACAGATGGACTTTAAAATCTTTAGTTTTAATATAGGAAATCTTGAAAACCACGATATGCAGCATTTATATTCACTGAAGAATCTGAATTATCTGCAAAGAGAGAAATAAACTTTTAAATATTTATTAAATCATTAGGCCATATTTTATTTAGAACTTGCCACCAAACTATTTGATTTTACTTGAATTTCTGCCCAGGAGTAGAAGTAATATGAATGTGAAATTGCCAGTATTTGTCCCCAGTTGTTTATTTTTTTTTTTTTCTTCTTTTCCGAAATAACACCACTTTTCTAAGATCGTGATAGCCTTATGTATGTCCCAAAAGGTTTGTATGCAGCCCAAGTAAAACACTATTTGGGGGGATTAGAAACCTTTGTGTGCTGGTCCATACTCAATTCCAGGCGTGGGCAGCAGCAGTCAGTGTGGTTTACTTTTCTATAATTGAAACCTAATCAGACACTTGGCTTTCCTCTAGTCCAGCCAGGCTGCTGATTATTTTCTCCTTTCAGTAGAGACTGCCAAACAACTTCATTCAAGGAGGCTCCCTCTGAGCTGGGAGCAGCTGTCTTTCCTAAGTGTAAGATTTGACACTGTAAATTCTTAAATAAAATATTTTGCGCTCTGGAGCACTTTCACATTTTACTTTCTTCTTGTGGTTATTGCTTCAGTGAGCTGGGCGAAGGAGCCTCTCCTGTTTGTCCGGGAATGATCTGTGTGAGGAAAGGCAGCCTGGAGTGTTTGGTGTTTGGAAGGCGCTTGTGCATCAGAGCAGGTCTAGATGGGATATTGGGAAGAAATCCTGCCCTGTGAGGGTGGTGAGGCTCTGGCACAGGTTGCCCAGAGAAGCTGTGGCTGTCCCATCCCTGGAAGTGTTTAAGGCCAGTCTGGACAGGGCTTGGAGCCTGTGCAAGGTGTCCCTACCTATGGCAAAGGTTGGGAACTGGCTTATCTTTAAGCTCCCTACTAACCCCAACCAGTCTGCGATTCTGTGATCAGTGTTTGTATTGAAGCTTTAGGCTTAATATAGGCAACTTTTAAATTTATATAAGTGTAAAACGTTCATTTTAAGCTGCTTTTTAAACGCCGCCTTCATCCCGTATCGTGCCAGCCGCGGCTTTCCGCGGTCGCTGCTTTCTCGCTGCCGTGCGGGCGGGCGCTCCGCGCTCCTCCGGNTCCGTCCTGCCCGGCCGGGGGATGCAGGCGGCGGCCCCTCGGTGCCAAACCCGGGCTCTTGGCCGCGTTCATCGGGTGTTGCCCTCCCCGGTGCAGCGGCCGGGGGAGGGTGGTCCGCGGTAGCCGCAGAATGACGAGGTGCTTCCCCCGTGTAGAAATGTAGTCGAACCCCGTTTCCGTACCCTGAACCCACCCCTGGGGTATTGTCTCGGTGTCAGCGGCAGTGAGCGGGGTTGGTGCAAGGCGGGAAAAGGCGGCAGCGATTTCCCGGCTGTGGGATCACTGGAAATTTCCTGCCCTCGGGCAGCCGGTGCTGCGGGCTGGTTGTGCTGGTGACGCCTGTGTACAGCAAGGACAACGAGCTGTGGCTTCTGTGCAGTTTAAATTTCCTTTCGTGCTAACAGGACACGCAGCCTTTTCTCGAAGAAGGGCGTACACAGCCGTGATGCCTGCAGCAGTGTAGAGGTCACTTCTCTGCTCTGCTTTTGTGGGGGAGGAAACGGGAAATAACAGTGATTTTTTAACAAGGTCACGTTAAGGTTTGAGTTGTGCTAGAAGGAGGTCCTGCAAGGAGATGCTTTCTGACCAAGGAGTACAGTTTGTAGCTCAATAACTTTTCATTCTTACATCTTTCTCTTGGGGGAATCCAGGTATCCCACGTCCTGGAATTTTGCAGACGATGCATCTGCCTGCACATTCACCTGCCCTTCATTCCCAGCTAAAGGCTGAGCTGTCTGCAATTCCCATGTCTTGCTGGCTGAGTAAAGCCCTGTGAACCCACAGGGTGATAAAGGGAAGGAAACTATGCTTTGAGGAAGTTTTCGTCTGGAGCCGCATCCACAGCTGGTACCTGGGGGACAATGAGTACTCCAAATGGATTTCCACAGCACTCAAGGGTGTGTCTTACTCGGAGCATGGAGGGTGGAGCCGTACAGGACCTGCAGGCAAAAAAAGCTGGAAAAGCAGCCAAAAAGGAGGTTGGGGGCGAGGGGGCACCTCCGAAAATAGGCACGCCCATAAGTGAGACCTTAAAGCTTCTGCCAGAAGAACTCAAAGCCAATATGAAAATTAAATCGATCACTCCAAGGCCCCCTCGGAAGCCGCGGCTGGAGCGTGCTGCATCCCTGGATGAGAAGAGCTGGAGAAAATGGAGACGGTTTAGGACAAGCCAGGAAAGTCTGACTGATCCCAACGAGACGAGCTCCTCCAATGGTTCCCTGCAGGAAGCGTCCCCCAGCCCTCCCACCAGGGGCAGGGCCAGCCCCTGCAGTCCCTGCTGCCAGCAGGATTCCTTGCACAGTTCACCAGACGCCTTGGAAGCCAGTCCTGTGGGGAAGAGCAGGGGAGGTGCCTCGGACCTGGGCAAACGAGCCTCCGAGATCTCCAGTGCCTTTGGCGGGCTCCTGCGGGGGAAGGGGTTCGCGGGGGGCAAACCCCGGCTGTCCCAAATCATGCCGGCCCGCCCCCTGCCCCCCATGGAGCTCAACGTGGCCTCCCACTCCCTGAGGACAGCTAATAGGATCGACTCAGATTGTCTGGATTACCGACATTATTCTCAGCACAAGTTTGGGAGGGTGAGCAGCAGCCTCAGCGACTCCAAGCTGCAGGGCAATGGGACGCTCTATGACAATTGCTCCACAGACTCCATGAAATCCACCTTCAGCGTGCTCACTCCCATTCGAGCCAAGGATGTTCGCAGCAGGTAGGACCCCCCCAGCTTCTCCTGGCAGAGTTTGGGGTGTTGGCAGGGAGGAAAATCCCACTGGGCAGGGGCAGGGAACTTCTGAGCTCCTGGTAAAGCACAAAAGCCATTCTGTGTTATTTAATCTGCTGTGGAGACTGGAAACAGTTTGAAGATGAAGAGATTGGTACATTTGCTCCTTTTAGCTGGATATTTTCATAAATATGAGCTTGATTTGCTGTCAGTTTTCTTGCAATATTTACGTAATCTGTTTTGAGAATTAAGAAGCAGTAGCTGTGCAAGCCAGCAGTCGGGGAAACTATTTTTTAGAAAAATCTAAAAGTACATTGGGCTTGAACTGAAATGATAAATTGCAGAGAAAAAATAACACCAGATATTTAAAATTGAAATTGTCATGCAGTATTATCACAGTCCTGTGAGGTGCTGAGCAGATGTTGCACTTGTTTGGCTTCTGGCAGGATCAAATTATGTACTGGGAACTACTCCAGTATCCCACAGGAGCTCCTCTGCCCCAGCTTTTCCAGGAGGGAAGAATCTAATCATTGATCCAAAGCATGGGAGTCAGTAGTAGAGGGGAAATAATTCTGAGATAAATTAAAGTGTTACTAACTAGTAAAAAAGCCTCAAAGATAGATTGTTACTTGTTTGCCACAGGGTTTTCTTTCCCATTCCTCCCTTAAGCAGCTGGAGCCGGGTGGGCAGTGTCGGGTTGCCCAGAACTCCCTGACATAATTCTCTCATCGTTATTTGCAGAGCTTAAGCAAGATTAAAAATGCTTATTCAACGTGCAGTCCCTGTGCCAGCATCCCTCACCTCTGTAAGCGTGTCCTTCAGAGAGGCACGTGCTGTGGGATGCGTCTGTCCTTCCCAAATGGGATGTTTTGAGACCTCAGGCTCAATAAATTATTTTCTTGAAGCCGATTTGATGAGCTGAATTGAAGGAAGGGTGTGACTTCGAGTTTTTGATTAGGAGAAACTTGATGCCAGAACACTGGGAATGGTGGAGCTGTTTTTATGTTTGAAGTAAGCTGAGCTGCTTCAAGGTACTCAAATGTAATGGAATCACAGGATGGTTTGGGTGGAAGGGACCTCAAAGGTCATCCAGCCCCACCCCCTGCCGTGGGCAGGGACACCTTCCACCATCCCAGCTTGCTCCAAGCCCCATCCAGCCCGGCCTAGAACACTTCCAGGGATCCACGGGCAGCCACAGCTTCTCTGGGCAACCTGAGGTTATCAAACCAATTTCTTTGTTCTCTGTCTGGATGGGTATTAGTGGGGGCTGAAGACTTTGGATGGCTTCAGCCTTCTCATCACAGAACCTGAGCAGCATCAGCCTCACCATCACCCTCGTGTCCTGGCTTTGGAAGGAACTTTAGGCAAGCAGAACAATATATAAATATTAAATTCCTTCTTCTTAAAGGTATATTCTTGATTACTTCAAGGTTCGAGCATTACAAATCAGTATCCCAGCTGCCACGCCCATTCCTTAGATGCTCTTTTTTGGGTCTTCTGTCCACAGGAGCTATTTGGAAGGCAGCCTTCTGGCAAGTGGTGCCTTAATGGGAGCAGAAGAACTTAGCAGATATTTCCCTGATCGGAATATCGGAATCTTTGTGGCCACCTGGAACATGCAGGGTCAGAAGGTAAGTGCACAGAAGTCTTCACAGGTCTTTTGGCAGCAGTAAAGTTACCCCAGCTCTACTGCAAGGATTGGGGTGATGCTTTTTTTGTTCATGTCTTTGTTCCTTGTCAACCTGAGTCATCATCTTTGTCAAATTACAAGGTATTTTTCTAGTAAACCTTTGCATAACTAATACTGCTTTTCTTTCTTCTTGTTTTAAATTTCTTGTGTAATAGGAACTTCCAGTGAATCTGGATGACTTCTTATTGCCAACAGATCCAGACTTTGCCCAGGACATGTATGTCATTGGGGTTCAAGAAGGCTGTCCAGACAGGTAGCAAAAACAATGTAATGAACCATCTTCTTTTATTGTTAACTAATCATTTTGCTTTGAATTAGACTAGAAATAGTCTCCATTATATTCTTAATATTTGCAATAATCAACCCATTTAACAAGACTGAATTCTATTGCATGAACACCAGAGGAAATTGGATTAGAGGAAAAAGTCACAGAGATCTGTAAATCATAAAATCCCAGGATGGTTTGGGTTGGAAGGGACGTTAAAGCCCATCCAGTCCCACCCCCTGCCATGGGCAGGGACACCTTCCACTAGACCAGGGTGCTCCAAGCCCTGTCCAGCCTGGCCTTGGACACTTCCAGGGATGGAACAGCTTCTCTGGACATACAGAATTCCATCCTGTTGTTGGGGCAGCTGATGGCAAAGCTCTGCTGAATTCTGTGGCGTCTCAGCAGCCACCCCTTAGTTCAGTGCAGGTTTTGCTTATGGCTTGTTGTTCTGTATGAGGGGGATTGCTCTGTGTGCACAACGCTGATCTCCTCTCCTGGTTGTTGTCTCCTGTACTGTCTGTGTGATCCAGCTGTTGTTCTTTCCTGCAGAAGAGAGTGGGAGATCCGCCTGCAGGAGACGCTGGGCCCCCACTACGTCCTGCTGCACTCGGCTGCTCACGGAGTGCTCTACATGTCCGTGTTCATCCGCAGGGACCTCATCTGGTTCTGCTCAGGTGTGTGGGGAGCTGAAGGCACTGCTGCCAGCCTGCGCCCTGCCCTTTTCTCCCTCTCCTAACCTCCCTGCTCACTCTCAGAAGCATTTCAGTGACAGCATCTTCTTTTCGTCCTTCCAGAAGTGGAGTATGCCACGGTGACAACTCGAATTGTGTCTCAGATCAAAACCAAGGGAGCTCTGGGAATCTGCTTCACGTTTTTTGGGACCTCCTTTCTCTTCATCACCTCCCACTTCACATGTGAGACATTTGCAATCTTGTTATGAGTGTCCTGGCTGAGGGAGGAGGGGAGGGAGCTGTACAGAGGTGAAAAAGCAGGACAGGCTGAAGCCAAAGCTCAGGATTGCTGAGCTGAGAAGGATAAGGGAGGATTGTTTGGTAACAAACTTACAAAAGAACTGTGTTTATGGAAACAGAAATGAACTCTGCACCATTGTATCCCTTTTTCCACACTTTCTGTCATTATTATTCAGTGCAGACACTCCCAGAGTGTCGCATTTTACACGTGGAAAATGTGTGATGCCCTTCGGAAGCTCCTGATACAACCAAAAATGGTCATTGAATGAAAATTATTCATTCCGGGCAGTAATGGGGTTTCTGTCTTGCAGCCGGGGACAGTAAAGTAAATGAGAGGAAACTGGACTACAATAAAACCATTCAAGCCCTTACACTTCCCAAGAATGTTCCGGACACAAATCCATACCGATCCAGTTCTAGTAAGTGTGAAACCATGAGCGTGTGGGAGCCCAGAGCAGCAGAGTCTGTGCATTGTCTCTCAGACTGCACTGAGAAAGAGACAAGAAAAGTTATAATTCAGGACAGTGTAAAAAGAGACTACAGCTCTTTTTGTCTGAGGATGGTTATTATTCCCATGATTTATTTTTTTCTTGAAATTGGGAATTTGAGAAAAAATTTGGGAGAGAGAAAATTCAAAAGGGAATTTTTACATGATGTATTTTTTTAGCAATATGATAATTTTTGTTTAATTATTATGAATATTACAGATGTGTTTCACTTTCCAAGTGTTTTTTAGAACAATCAGGAATTACTTTATTTCAAAACTTAAGAGAAAAAGCCGTAGGTCACTTTGCATGTACACAGGTCAGAGCATTGTTTGCCAAATTCCATTCTTGTTTCCTAATACTGTGCTGACAACTTGATGCCCAGATGAATAATTAGGTCCTTTTACTAGGAAATTGAATATACTCTTTTATCTGCAGCATAGCATTAGGTTTTTGTGTAAGTTTTAACATTTCTGTTCTGTTTTCTCCTGGATTTTTAATTCCCACATTCAGTGGTGATCACAGGTAGAAAACATACTCAGTGTCACAGCTCCTGGTAGTGAAAAGAACGAATTTCCTCCTGTTGCTTGAACACATTCAGCAGCATCCCTTGAACCCTTGTGGTCTGAATTTGCAGGTGATGTCACAACTCGGTTTGATGAAGTTTTCTGGTTTGGTGACTTCAACTTCCGGCTGAATAAGGATCGGGAGACTGTGGATTCCATCCTGAACCAGAACCCGGACACGGACGTGTCCAAGCTCCTGGTGTACGACCAGCTGACCAGTGAGATGAGTCGGGGTAAGGGGCAGATGTTCATCTCCCTCCTCTCCAGGAACAAAGATACCTACACACAGGAGTAATGTCAGCCCAATCCCCATTTCCTGGAGACCTTTCCTGCTTTCTTTGGTTAAGTTCCCTAAAATAGGGAGTCAGCAGTTTTCAAATACAGTGGCAGTGTGTCAAGGGACCTTTTGCCATAGCAGTTTGCTCTGTATTATATAACCTCCCAAGCCATTTGCTGCTGTTTCATCTGACTCCTCCATAACCTGGGCATCATTCTGTCCCAGTGTCCAGGGAATTTAGATTTGAACAGCATCTGCAAAGCAGCATGAGCTTTAAGGGGAAGTGCATGGACCAGGTGTTCTTTGTTTAATTGGCCACTGACTAAACAGCCACTGGCTATTTTTTATCCTCTCTAGTCAGGACTGGAGCTTGCTCCCTTTCTGGAGCCCAAGCCCAGGTTTTTCTGGGATGGCTGTTGTTTCTAGCCAGCATTAGTAGACACAGTGCCCAGTTCTCAGGAAGGAGGAGTTTGTTCATGCTGTTCTCCCCTTCTCTTACAGGGTCTATTTTCAAAGGATTCCAAGAGGCTGATATCCATTTCCGTCCTTCCTACAAGTTTGACATAGGAAAGGACAGCTATGACACCACTTCCAAACAAAGGACTCCCTCCTACACGGTAAGGGATGATTTCAAGAGTTAAAGGGGATTCAGTTGTGCTGAGATTTGTTGCTTAAGGGCAACTGGGACTTCTGGAAGAAAGGATTGTTGAATTTGTGAGCACAGGGAGAGTTTGGCACAGCCTGTTAACCTTATTTTCCCTGTTTGACTGGGCTCTCCCCTGTGCTCAGAGGTGGCACAGAACAGCTATTGGGATCAGACACTTCATGAATGGATCCCCATCCAAGACACCTTAATTTCATTAAGTGGAGTGTGATAAATGAATGGATTTGTCTCTTGTGAACCAGTGCTGCTTTCCAGGGCGGGTGATGTGCAGAGGGAGTCACCATCACTGTCCCCTCTCTCCCTGCCTCCAGGACCGGGTCGTGTTCCGCAGCCGCTACAAGGATGACATCCAGGCTGTCAAGTATTCCTCTTGTCCTGTCATCAAAACCTCGGACCACCGGCCTGTGTTTGCCTTGTTTCGTGTGAAGCTGAGGCCTGGCAGAGACAAGTGAGTACCTCCTCATGCAGCTCCACGTGACTGCCCATGGCTCCAGTGATCCCGAGGATATTCTCCTGTGTCTGTCCCTCGTAGCTCCCTGCGGCCTGTTTGAGTTTTACCCAGTACATGCCAGTGGTCAGAGCAGTGAGAGCTTAAACCTTGCACTGACAGCTGAAATCCCTGCTGCCAGGTCCTTTAATCCCTCTGAGGGGGATAAACAGAGCCCACTGGAATTGAATATAAATCTGTGTTTTATCTGAGATGCAGCTCTTTGTTTTCCCTATCAGCATGAGCAGCTTTCCTCTTCTCTTCCTCTTCCGCTCTTTGGGATCAGTTCCGTTTTCCCTCCCCAGTGGTGGCTGCATTTCAGCACAGCTGGATGTGGGTGGAGTATTTTGACATCCTCCAAGTTCTTAATGTCCTACTGTGGGCTGTTGTATTAGCAGAACTCCTTAGAAAATTTGGTGAAATCACTGAAATTACTCTCTTTTTTGTGAGTAACGTGGTCAGAAATTTCAAGACCTGAATATCTAGAAAAGTGATTTCTCAAAGTATTTCATCAGCAGTGCAATTACAAATGGGAATTTTTGTTTATGGGGATTAAATACCCATTAAATAGCAGTGTGTGATGGGCTGCTCAGGTTTCCTCTGGCCTCTCTAAAACAGACCAAGGTAAGAATTGTTGAGATGAACCACACCAGTGAATACACCAAGTTAGCAGTAACCTGGTTTAGCTTTTCAAATGAGTGAGTTTTAGTTTAGAGTCATAAAGAAAGTCCTCTATATATGAATGCAGGCGAGTTCATGCTAAAATTTAAAGTGCATTTCCCTTTTACAGCCAGCATTTTAAAGTATTGTGAAAAACCTTAACTTGTTGCCGTGGAAGAACAACTCTTGTTTCTCCCACAGCAGTAGCTGAATGCCTTAAGAAAGTAAAAATTAGGTTTGTGGCCTTTGTTGTACAAAGTAGTAGGGAAATACTGGGCAAACAAGAATGTATTTATGCCCTGACCTGCTGGCTTGTGTTTCTGTTGCAGCATCCCACTGGCTGCAGGGCAGTTTGACAGAGATCTGTATTTAATCGGAATAAGGAGGCGGACTACAAGGGAACTTCAGAAACGCCTGGAACAAAAGGACCAAAGATCCAGCAGCATATGTAGCATTTCTTGAGCTGAGAGCTCTGCAATGCTCGTGGTAGAGGTGCCCCGAAAGAGGATTTCAGGCCGTGGCAAACTCTGCAGGGAATTGTCTGCTTAAGCACCTCTGGCAGTTGCTGTGGCTTGTGAAGAATGTCTTAAACCTCATCCTGGATTCATTTGCATGAGCTAATCCATGTAGCTCAAGTGCTTCTGCTGAAGAAAAGGAGTCAGTTATTTAAGACATCCATCCCAACTGGTGTAATTGATTTATTTTTAACCAGAGTATCTTAAGGAAGCCACTGGGTGCAGACCCTTGGTTCCCCTCCACGCAGGGGCACAGCTGCTGGAACTGGCATCCCCCAGGGCAGGGGACCTAAGAAAAGCCTGCAGAAAGGTGAATTTTGTTTGTCTCTTTGGTTTGATCAGGTTAACTTACATCCAGTGTGGGGTTGGGTTTGCTCCTTCTCTGTAGCCAAGTGTTGGTATTCTGTACCATGAGTAACAGGGACCAGTTCATGGCCTTGGGCAGTTCTGTGTCTGGATGGTGCTCCTGTGTTGGGCTTTTTGGGTCCTCTACAGCAAATTGTGTGTGAATGTACTCCTGTACATTGAAGTGTAGAAACATTGCCTTTCAATAATCATTCTCTAGGCCTTCTGTTACTAAGGGGGTAAATACCAAACTCTCAGGCCATATATTTGTCTGCTGAGACTGCTTGAAGCAATCCCTTCCTGAACTCACTTGGCCTCCCCAGGGCTGATTAAACGCTACCTGCCTTCAGCAGCAGGAGCTGCAAATCATGGTCTGAGAAACAGGCACTGTGTGATGCTTCACCAAAGTGATGTCAAGTGAGTGCAGCAGGGAGGTCTGCAGAGCAACTGCAGCCACTCAGCTCCACACAGCTCCATTACCTCCAATCACAGTCAATTCCTTTTGGTTTTATTTTTCCAAATCAGTAAACTGTGAATAACTTGCTATTTTTGAAGTAGTGTTGTCTTAAGGCTATATATACTACAAGGACCGGTATGGCACTGGTAAAATGTTAAGTACAGCTAATAATTAAGAACTCCTCATGGGCACAGATGGGATCATTAATCACCTTAGGACCTAAAACATCATGCAAACACCTTGGAGGAAGTGCTGCTGACTATGCAACCTGTCCAAGACAGGCTCCTGTTCTGCGGTACATTTATGGCACTGACCTGTCTGTAGCCATCAGGTATTTGGATTTCCTTTCTTTTTAAAGGAATAAAAATAAATTAATGCAATACCTTAACTGAGAACCAGCTTTTATTGTTGTGAGAACCAGAGTTCTTTGCACGGTGCATGTTTGGGTGACCTGGGCCATTTGTCTTCAGCTGGAGGAGTGGGACAGATTTCTCTGGAACTGTTTGCATTGAACAAAGTATGTTCCACCTGCCAGCTCAAGAAACCATTGGCAGATGAATTTCAGAACTCTTACTACTTGCTCCAGTTTTTCAGAGGTCTCTTTATTTCCTCACAAACATGCACAACAACTGAACAGGACTTCCACACTGTGGGCTCTGCAGGAAGCAATCTTTTCTTTGAGTTGCATGAGGAAAGAATGGGGTAAAGCAGGTAAGAGCAGCCTCACAGTGCTCTGCTCCCAGCTGGATTGCTCCTTACCATACACATCTAGCAGTGAAGTGCTGCAATGCAGCTGTATTGTATTTTTACACCCATGTATTAGGGGATTATATAAATCCAGTGTTTTATTCCTCTTTTGAGTCTCCATTTCTTCAGTATGTCACATGTGTGGCACTTGGCTTTCTGTGACATGCTATCAGTCAAGATCATGTTTCTAAATGTTGTCATTTTATCATCTTGACTTTCAGCTGAGCCACATCTCTGCTGTGAGACTGATGATTGTGTCTTCTTTTTGCAAGGCCTTAAGTCCATCTGGGTGACACTGAGGAAATGAGGCACTAGTTTAAGGTGCAGCAGCGGCAACTCGTATTTTAATAACTGTTTGTATAGCAACCCTGGAGGAAAAGAACTTTTATTCTTTAGCACAGCTCATGTCCAAGTGAAAAACCTGAAGAATAGGATCGTTCTCATTCTCAAGTAAGTGTCCATTATGTACAGTACCTCTGCAGAGGAACTCCACAGAAAATTGGTTCTGTCATGGGTATGCTTCCCTCAGAGGTCTAGCAAGATGATGAAGTTATTCCCAGGTGGGTGACTCCTTGTCAGATGGTGAATTACACTGATGAAATGGATCCATGATTTGTAACAAAACCTGGATTGCAGGATTTTTTTGCCTAACTTCACTGGGGACAGTAACTATTATTTTCCTAATTCAGTCTGACCAAGTCTTTGTTCACCTTGGTAACAGTTATAAATATTCTTTCAATTCAGACATGTAAGCCAAGCTCTTTAAGGTGCCACACATTCCTCAGGAAGGGCACACTGGGGCCTCGTGTGACAGCCCCACTTCCACTGCTGGGGTGATGAAGAGGCAGCGACTGACTGCTCAGAGATGTGTTTTCATTGTAATGATGAATATTTTGGCTTGCTCTGTTCTCCCCAAAGCCAAGAGAAGGGTGTCAACACCCATCTCCTCTTGTAACCTACTCAGAGGATCAAACTCCTCCTCCGGAGCCAGGGCTGGCTCCTTACACGAGCTCTTCACAGTCCAGTGCTCGAAGCAGCTCTGCTCAGCTCCATGGTTGCACAGAATGCCTGGGAGCACTGGGGGGAGGGAGAGTGGTACAGCAACATGAAAATCAAACAAACCATTAAAAAAGAAGGGAGTCTGAGGCTGGGCAGGAGGTGCTGCTCTATCGGAAGAGGCGGTAGAGCCGCGGGAGCCGCCCATCCTTGCTGGAGAGAGCAGCCTGGATGTGCTCATACGTGGGCAGATCTGTCAGGTCACCCAGGGCAGCCACTGCTGGCTTCTTATGCAGCATCTTAGTCACCACCCTCTTGATATCCGTGGGTTTCACCTGACCTGCAGACAGAAAAAAGGCAGAGCTGTGACAGGTCCACTGTGAACAGCACAAAGCAGCTTTAGGCTGATGCTCAGAAAACCAACTCCAGACCTTCTCTACCATGATTCTGGTTTTCCCTTCTGACCAAAATAAGCCCCTGTGTTAGCATGAAAGCAATTAAGCTCAGTCTGAAATATATTTCTGTAGTATTTATGCCCCCAGGCTTTCAAAGGCAATTCACCAGTGCTACAAGAATATTCTAAGTGTACCTACAGTTCCCTCAAGGCAAGGCAAAGCATTGTCTACTCACTGATGAGGGCACAGAGCTCATGAGGTAGCTTCCTTGTGTTTGTTGCCAAAACCTGCCTCCCCACATCTTCAAAGATCACTGGCCGAGACTCCAGATTCATCATGAGCATGGACTTGAGCTGTGTCTTCGCCCTCTCAAGTTCTACCTGTGAATGAGCAGGAAATAGAAAAAATTCTGGTTGCTGCTCTCTAGTACAAGGTAACAGGGAAGAGTTCTGCAGATACCTCTCTCTTTGTGGATGCATTGCTGATGTTGCTGCTATTCTTTTACAGAAATATGTACCAAACTTATCTATAAAAATCCATTCTAGCACAGCCAGTGCAATGCATTCACAGAATCCCAGACTGGTTTGGGTTGGAAGGGACCTTAAAGCCCACCCAGTTCCACCCCCCGCCATGGGCAGGGACACCTTCCACTGTCCCAGGTTGCTCCATGCCCTGCCCAGCCTGGCCTTGGACACTTCCAAGGATTATTTCAGCTCAAAGACCATCTGCAAGTTCAAATGTGCTGCTGACCTCTCCCACTGCTCCTGCCATGAGGATGAATTCCCTGGTGATGATTTCCACCATCTCCCGAACCTGGGGAAAACAGATCATGGAAAGAAGATCAGAACAATGCTTCTGGTATCAACGCTACTGTGTGGTACTGAGTGCTGTGGTTACCCTTTAAGGACACCTGTCTGTGAGTACAGGACTCTGTACCTGTTTTGGATCTGCACTGGCATGGATACACAGGAGACCTGTGTCCTCATAGCTGTGGTGGTAAGAGGTGGCATTGTACATCCAGTGGTGCCTGTGAGTAATACAAACAGTATTTCAAAATTTAAAACCCAGAATTTACAATGTAAAAAATTAAACCAAAGATGGACAGTAAGCACCCTCCTAGTGCATTTTCAGGACTCTCAGCAGTGCAATGAGGATTGTCAATCCCTGCCTCTGACAATTTATGCATGTGGCATCTATTTCCCTCTCTCCACTTGAATCCTTGAGACCAAACCCAGGACAATACAGAGCCAACCCTGTTAATATTCCCTGATTAAAGCATAGATAGGACTAGCGGAAGAAAACAGGATTCCTGGTCACTTCTGCCCTGTACTTTCACCCTCTCAAAATGCCAACTGACCAACCAGTCCCACATTCCAAGCAGAATAAGCCGATGTAAAACCTGGGGGGATTTGCTTTCATTTTGTTTTCCATGTGAACCTGCTACAGGACTGTTTCTGCCACCCCTAAACAGCAAGACAAACCAACCTGTTGAGCACATTGAGGTACAGCCGGGTGAACATGCCCTTGCCAGGCCCTCCAGCTGAAAAAGAGCCACCACCTCCCATCATCATGTTTAGCACCGCAAAAGGAATGAAATCGTCCTCCTGGATTGAACAAGAAACTCAGTCAGGTAATGGCAGAGCTCTCAAGGGTCTGGGGTGAGTAAAGGGGAGGAAAAAAACACAGCAGAAAGAGGAGTGTGAAGGTCAGTGCCTTCAGCAAAATGTCATGGAAAAAGCTGCTTGTTTTTACATGCAGCAGCAAAAATGTCAATGTTTGTGTAATGAGTCAGTGTTCCTGGGATGCTCCAAGTACAGGGCACCCAAAATGCAGGACTTTAGGTTAATACTTACTAAAAATGAGCAGCTTTCTAACCCAATCATGATGTGGGTGAGCTCTGGGATGGGAGTAGGGCCCAGACTCACATCTGACATGTCTTTTTCAACCTGTGGGGAAGGGCAGACAGATTATTAACACCAATTTCCACTGCTGTACCCAGTTTCATACATTCCCAATAATTACCAGATCACCCAATTAACAGCTGTCATGGCCAGTTTGGGCTCATACTCATGAAATGTAACTTTACAAAAGCAAAGAGATTTCCTGTAGAGGAATCAGCAAGATGCTTGATGCCACCTGCAGCATTTACCTTGACGATGCCTCCGGTGTACTGAGCCACGGACTTGTCCACGGCCTTGCTCCGCCCAGTGCCCCACACGGGCTCCACCCCCAGCAGGTATTTCCTGGCACACTCCACCAGGTGCTCGTGCTCGATGCCCACCCCGGCCAGCACCATCCTGTCTGGGGTGTAGTAACTGCTCAGGTACGAGTGCAGCATGTCCCGGTCGATTTTGTCTGTGTTTTCCACGGGGCAGAACCTGTTCAGTCCCACTGTGTTGTCTCTGAAGGCCGCCTAAAAGGGAACAGAGACATTAAAGTCACAAACATCACTTCCATTTTTCCCTAAACCCCTCTCTGAACCTCTTTTTGCTATGGAATTAAGCCCACCTCTAAGAGAGGAAAGGCTGAGCGTTTTTTCACTAATGTCAGTGCAACTCAGTAGCATTTTGTCACCCACATCAATAAAGAGAAGTTACAGATAGATTTTTTTTTTTTTAGTTTGGGTTAGAATCTTCCACCTGTGTGGAATGCTGGACTTCAGAGTGAAGGGACAGCCAAATTCTCCCCCCAACAAAAATATCTGGGTTTAGAACAGTCTAAAATAAACCCTGAAGCTGCCAAAAAAACATGAGGAAGAGAATGCAGCAGGAGGCTGCACGCAGGGTGGAATTCCCAGCGTGTTACCGCATGGATCATTTCCGTGAGGAGAGGCTCTGGGTCAGGTCTCATATTCAGATCCTCCAGCTCAAACCTTATGGCCATTCGGGTCATCTCAATTTCTTCATCTGCAGCAAGACAAAGCAAGGGATGCAACCCCTACACAAAACACCCAGCGGCTGCAAGGTCACCTCTCCAAGAATTCTGAGCTCTTAAGAGCAAGCCATGCATTGGAAATGCTTTTTGAGGCAGAGAATTGTGTTCCCAGACCTGATAACCTGGGCTGGAGCGTTACATCGGCCAGCAAGTTGACCACGGTGTCCAGGCCTCTGGCATCAGCAGACACTGCGTACATGATGGTGTCCCTGCAACACAAAAAACAGGTTCTGCGCTGAGAAGTCACTTCTGGGATCATTCAGTGTCACCTCAGTATCAGGAAATCACAAATGAAGCTGTTCTAATCATTAAATGCTTCCAAAATGAAATAGATCTGAATTTTATACTCCTTTCAGGCTCACTTTTGTGCCAGCAGCCACCACAAACGGATTTCTGCTGCTTGGGAACAAAAAGTGGCTTTTCCTGCCTCACACCAGAAAAAGGGACTCAGTGCCGTCAGTGCTGCAACACCCAGGTAACAGCAGGAGAAGCACCCCACCTCGATGCCTGGCAGTCACAGATGCCTCCATGCTTCTCTAAGGTGAGGAGAATTTCATCTTTGCTGCCAAACTGAGCTGTGGACTAAGGAAGAAGATACCAGTGTCATTGATTAGTAAAGCAATAACTGCTTCTAACCCTTCAGTGTAGCCCAGAATATCATCTACCTTCTTTTAGTCAAATGATTTGATCAATACTTACCAACCTTTCAGGTGAAAGCACAAAGACTTCCAAAATATAATTACAGTCATGATAATTACCAAGAAATTAAGATTCTGTGACTCTATTAACTCTGTCACCACGGTTTAAACAGCTCAAGTACAGAGAGCCCTGAGGGTCAGGCCCTCCCTGGCTGCTCTCCCTCGCTGCCCCGTGCAGATTTGGGAACCCCTGGGCAGTGCAGGGCAGTACTCACGGAGAAAGCCAGCTTTTCCAAAAAGTGGGAGATACCACTGAGGTATTTCGCTTCATGTCTTGATCCCGAATTTACCAGAACTGGTATAAAGAAGAGAATAAACCAGCGTAACTTTTACACCCCCGGTCCTTACAAACAGACCCCCGGCTCGGGGGGAGCTGAGGTGACACCGCCACAGCCCTGCCCCGGCCGGCTGCCCGCAGCCCCGGCGGGTACTCACTGCCCACGGTGCAGAACTGCCCGAACTTGTTCTGGGAGGCGACGCGCAGCCCGTTCTCCAGCACCGTCACCCGCGTCTCGAAGCGCTCCCGGCTCTCGGCCGCCGCGAACACGGCCTTGGGCACGCCGGGCAGCGGGCACGTCAGCGACACGCTGGGGTACGCGCCGCCGCCGCTGTAGCTCCGGCCGGCCGCCACCCCGCACCTGCGGGACACCGGGGACACCGTCACGGCCTACGGGTGCACCGTGCCGGGCGCGCCGGCAGCCCCTCCGCCAAGGCCGGTACCGAGCGCTGATCCCCTCCCAGAGCGGGTCCCGAGCGCTGTCGCCCGTCCCCACCCCGTCCCCCGCGGTCCCCAGCGCCGTCCCCTCCCCGCGCGTGGGCGGGGCGGCGGCAGCCGCGAGCTCATTGGGCCGCTCCGACGGGGAGGCCCCGCCCCGCCCCGCCCTCAGGTGGCCATGGCGGCGCCGCCGCCGCTCCCGGTGGCGGAGCAGCTCCCGGGAGTCCCGGCCGAGCCCAACCCCTTCTCCTTCCGCGAGTTCGTCCGCTCCAAGTCCCGCGGCGGTGACGGGGCGGGCGGTGACACACAGGTAAGGTCCTGGGCGGCAGCGCGGCCGCGCTCCGTCCCATCTCGTCAAGGCACCCACCTCAGCCCCGCTCTCCCCTCCGCAGGCGGCTTGGCCCGGGCCCGTCGTGCCCCCGCTCCCCGCAGTGCCCGCAGAGTCGGGGGACGAGGAGGAGGAGGAGGAGGAATGGAGCGAGAGCTACCAGCCGCTGGCCGTGGAGCAGGCCCACCTCGTCAGCGCCGGCTCCTGCTCGGCCCCGCTCGGAGCCCCCCCGGGGCCGGACTGTGGCCCCCTCCGGCAGCCCAGCTACGAGCAGGTGAGCGCTGCCCGCCCTGCCGGCACCTTTCTGTGTCAGGCGAGCCCTGAGCTGGGTGCCAGGTTGTTGCAGAACTCGGTGTCACAGCCTGCTGCCACCAAGAGATGCTGAGGAAGAGAATTAGGTCTGGAAATGTGCTTTTCAGCCTGAATCAGGTCCAGTACCTTCTCTGTCCTGCTGCCCTGCGCATGACCCGGGTGACTCCCTCGTGCTCCTGCCCCTTGAGGTCATGTTTATTTAGGATTGGCAGCATTAATTAGTCACATCTACACTGGTGGTTCAGTGTCGCATTCCTGTGCGCCACAGGGTTGGTGAAGTGGTTTCCAGATGGGCAAACTGAAGGTAAAATTAAGCTTGAATGTATTAGAAAGTGCAAGAATTTCCAGTATGAAAGCTGAATATTCTGTTATTGATCTTGGATTATTGGTATTGTTGTGAAAATGCACCTCAATCCTAATGAGAGGTTTTTTTGGTTTTTTTTTTAGCTAAAAGAAGAGAATGCTATTTTGAGAAGCAAGATCAACGAGCTTCAGATTCTGTCTGAAACTCAAGCAGACAAGTGCGTGAGCCACACTGTGGGGGGAAATAACTGTGTAAGGGGTTGGCTTAGAAGAGGTGCTCGCTAGAAACAGCATCCTTAAAGAAGACAAATGGAGTTGAAATCTATTCTATTTATTTAAAAATGCATGAGCAAACCTGTCTTTTTTAATTGACAAAGTCTCTGAAAGTAAGTAGCCAGCTGACACATGAGTGTGTTTGTGTGTTCCTCACTCAGCTGTAGAGCTCCCATTAATGCTGGTGGATGTGCAACAGAGAAATCCCCTGAGCCACAGCCCAGAACTGGAGCTCTGTGGGAAGAATTCATTTTCCTTATAACATGAAACAATGAGATTCTTGATTCTTTCCTAGAATTTCCTTCCTGAAGTATTTAATGGCACAAGTGCTTACTAGATGCCATCTCTTGTTTTTTAAGGATGAGGAAGCTTGAGAAGAAGCTTGAGGAAAACAAAATCAAAGAAGAAAAAGAAGCGCAGGATTTGGAAGCGATGGTGCAGCACGTGGAGCAGAATCTCCAGCTGATGACTGTAAGTGCTGGTCTTAGGTTTAGATCAGATGTCAGAAAGAAATTCTTCCCTGTGAGGGTGGAGAGGTTCTGCAGATGCCAGAAAGGAGCAGTGAGGAGGGAAGGAGGGAGCTGTTCCTACCTCCTAAAACATTCAGAACACGGCGTGGTGTAACACAAACCGTATCCCTCCAAGTTCTGTGCTGGAATCACTCATTCCCGTGTAGCTCAAAGCTGCCTGGTTTATCCTCAGCACACTGTGGTTTTAATAATCTCTGTTCTGTTGCAGAAACGGGCTGTCAAAGCTGAGAACAGTGCTGCCAAACTGAGACAGGAAAATGCACTGCTCCAGGTACAGAGCAGCACTGCTGGGGCTGCAGGGACACATCTCGGAGTTGAGCCAGTGGAAAGGATATTGCAAGATTTTTGCAGGCTCTTGGGAAAGTGCTGAGCGTGTTTTCAGGTTCAGTAAAGGCTTGGGAGTTGTGGTGTCCTGTCAGAAGCTGGGAGGGCCTGGATGGTGCCAGACTCTTCAGTGGTGCCCAGTGACAGGATGAGGAGCAATGGCCAGAAACTAAGAGGAAGAACTACTTTCCATGGAGGGTGGCAGAACCCTGGAGCAAACTGTCCAGGGAATGCATGGAGTCTCCCTCCCTGGAGACATCCTAACACACCTGGAAACGTTCTCGTGTCACCTGCTCCAGGTGACCCTTGGCAGGGGGTTGGACTGGATATCTCCATGGGTCCCTTCCAACCCTAATGACTCTGGGAAGACACTCCCTCCAGGCAATCTGGTTATGGGATCTAGTCACTATTTATTACGTTGTTTTATTGTATTCATTATATCTGTATTAGTTAATGATTACATTACACACCCATAAACTGCTGTGTGACTGTATTCATTAGTTGCAGAGCATCTGCTGGAGTTCTGTGGTTGCTTCACATGGTTTTTGCCCGTTCCTCCCAGGCTGAGCTGAGGAATTCCAAGCTGGAGAACGAGGCGCTGCGGGCGGGCCAGGCGGGATTGGCCGCGGCAAAGCAGAACGCGGAGGTGGCCCTGCAGCACCTGCTCCAGGTCACAACCAGCTCCCGAGCATCCATCAGGTGAGCTGGGCTGGGACAGCTCTCCTGACACCATCCCAGGCACTTGGCTACTCTCTGGGGTCACAGATAAACGTCCTCAGTGGGTTTTACAGGAATGAAACTCAGGGGTTTGTGTTGTGTGCCAGAGGAGCTATGCTGTGTTCTTACCTGCAATGTGTTTTCCTCCAAGTGTCGGTGGTAAAAATAAGTGGAAAGTGGGAGTCTCTGAGTCTCCAGTTCTGATAAATCACAGAGTGTGGGCAAACCCCCCCAAAACTGCCTGGCTGCCTGTCCCCCCATCTAACATTGCGTCTCTCCCTTTCCAGGCAGCTGCTCTCCGGAGCAGAATCCCTGCAGCTCGTTGCTGATCTCCTGAAATCCATAGACAGAATCTCTGAGGTGTCAGAGGATGGACAGTGAGTGACTCACTCAACACAGAGGACTTTGTTTTCATATGGAACCATTACTAAAAAGTGAATTTTTGATACTTGGCCTCATTTCGATGTGCCAAACTGCAGACCTGGCTTTTCCATCCCTTCCCGCGGGTGCAACCACAGCTAACGGATCACTAAACCCCGAACGGACCAGATAACATCCCTGTTGCTGCCGGGCTGGGCCCATGGCCCCTTCTCCCCTCACACCCCACAATTCCCCCAGCTTTCGGCTGGGACTCTGCGAGGATCCCAGGTTTTGGCTGGGGCTCCCATTGCTGTTCTGTGCTCTGGCTGTGGCGGGGGAAAGGCCTGTGGGTCGGTCGGCGGTGGCGGTGTCCCGATGCCGCGGTCCCGTAGAGGCTCAGCCCGGGCCGGTCTCTGCGGGCCCCGGGGCGGGCGCGGGGACCCGGCGCTGCCCCCTGGCCGTGCACGTGCGCCGAGCCCCGCCCCGATTGGCTGCGCGGCGTCACGTGCTGGAGTCAGCTGACCTTGGCGCGCAGCGGCGATTGGCGGAGCGGAGGGCGGGGCCAGCGCAGCCCCGGGAGCGGCGGTGCCGCCATGTCCCGCGGGCCGGGCCGGGCCGGGCCCCTCCGGTCCCCCGAGGGCCTCGACCTCGATGCGGAGCGGGAGAAGATCCGCCGAGAGATCGAGCAGCTGGAGCGCAGCCTGCAGCCCGGCGGGGCCGACGTCCATCTGGCCCTGTCCGACTCCAGCCTCAGCTCCGGTACGGGTTCGGGGGGCTCGGGGCGCTCCCCAGGCAGCCGCCGGCACCGGCACTTCGCACATTCCCTTTGCACCCAGGAGCACAACAAACACCGCCCAGCAGTGAAATCGCGAGGCCTAAGCGAGCATCGCAAACTGCTGTGTGAGCTGCACCATCCCCCAGCCCTCCTGCGCCTCCTAAAGTTCATTTTCCAAAGCCAAGAGGAATCGGTGACAATTGGAGCTCTCTGTCCGGAGAGGCTTCATCCGCCCGTGTTCTGATCGTACGACTCTGTGTAACTTAAGGCAGCCGTCTGTACCACACCCGAGTGTTGCTGAGGGGCTGCTGGTGCAAAGGTTGTGTTTCTCCTGGCTTGGAATGTTCACTTGGCTGCACACCCGGGAGCCTCTCGTGTGCAGGACCAGGATGCAGCTTGGTTGTTGCTGTAGTTGTCCAGAGCTGCTCTTCTTTTCCTTCTCCAGAACAACAACAACAAAAAAAGCATAAGTGGAGAATAACTAAATACACTTTTTACTTGACAACGTTGTCAGTATCCAAACCCACTGATGGTCTTGTCTGAGATCTCTCTGGTGCTTTTTCCTTTGTGCTTTAATTGAAAATACTTGGTTTTAAAGCTTTTCTTTTATCCGACTGCAATCAGCATTTTTGTATTTTGTTTGTCTAACAGATGATGATAATGAAGATGATGATGAAGAAGATTCTCATGCTGAAATGGTAATTGTTTTCTCTTTAAGCATATATTTGCACCTCTCTATTGAAGGGAGCAGGAGGAAGGGAAACTTCACCCTTTTCTGGGGAAATCCAGGCAGTTGCCTTGGCTTTGTGCTCAGTAAGACTTGGAGTTTGGGTATTCCTGCCCCGGACTTTGTTATTCAGTGTCAGAGATTTCTTCATGTGACAAGTGCCAGGGTCAGAGGCCTCCCGGCTCTGGTGCTGCTGCTCTGTGTCCCTGCAAACCCCACAGGCTGTGGTCACTCAGCAGGTTCAGCTAAGGAGGTGCTGAGTTACAGAACTGATTGCTACAGACCTGCTTTTGAAGCAACTATTTCTCTCTCTTTTCTCCCTAAATGCCTTATTTCCCTCAAGGAAGTGGAAAGAGAAGACAGCAGTGATGATGATGATGATGATATTGAAAGCCTGCCACAGGATCCAGAAACCTGCTTGCAGATGAACTATGTGTACCAAGAAGTTATCAAGGAAAAGATTGAGGAAGTGGAGCTGCTCATTGCACAAAATAAAGAACAGCAGGTGGGCAAAGCAGGAGTGAAATGTTCATTTCTGTGCTTTTCTGGGTTGCCATTTGCCATCTTTCCTTCCTCAAACCCAAGACTAATGTGGCTTATTTGGCTGACATTTCAATGCTTTCTTACAACCAAAAAGGGATATTTTACATGTTATATTTTAGCTTGTTGTAACAAGTTAGTATTTTATTAATCTCTTTAATCATCTGCAGTGCACTGTGCAAACTCAGGGTGCTCCAAATCCTGCCTTTAATTCTTGCATTGATTTACAGTCTGGTGCTGCAGATGAACCCTGCTTGGAATGTTTGTGGTGGCTCAGCCACTGCTCTCTGAAATCAGGAATTCGAAGGAGACACTGATGCTGTTCAATTCATTCTTGTATTGCAGAAGGAAATCATGTGTGAGCTTGATGGTTCAAAAACAGCAAAGGCAGGAGATGGCAGAAATCTACCAGCAAATGTGTTTTTGGGTCATTTTATGAAGCCATACTTTAAGGATAAAACAACAGGAATTGTAAGTAAACATAAGCAGCTTTCAGACTGCTGTGTCTTCAGTGGTGGATGTACATTGTAATGTGTTTAAACTGTTCTAATTTCACTTGTGTGACTGAATGTCACTCCTCAGCCTGAAACCTTTTCCCTCTCACTTGTCAGTCCCCCTCTTTTGGAAATGTTTGTTCAGCCCTGTGAGTTCTGAGGGTATTGCAGCTACCAGGAGCTTGAACATTCTTGGTTGCAACTTAACTTTGTCTTCATCTCCATGACCCAGTTCCATGCTGCAGTTTAAAGCACTCATTGAAGTCTGATTGTCTGTGAAACTGAGTTTTTTCAGTTTCTAAAATTTCTGTATTTTTTTAGTATTTTCTGGGGCAATTATTAGTACTTTTTTTCATGTGTTTTTAAAAGGTCATCAGTAAAAGGAGATCTTTTTGTGGTAGCTAAGATGTCAACTATCACCATCTATATATTAATATATTCAAGCAATGACTGGTAATATTTTTATTTAAATGATGTATCTGTGAGCTCTTGCTAACAAAGCTCAACACTGAGTGTGACAGTTGGCACAAGCTTGAGTTTCCAGTCATTTTTGTAGCAGTTCATGCTGGAGTTTTAAGATACAGTAATTTTGTCTGACTCTCCAGTGTATCTAACCCTTCTAATCCTCATCAGGGCCCTCCTTCCAATGAAGATGCCAAGGAAAAGGCAGCTCAGGGCATAAAATCCTTTGAACAACTGCATTCAGCCAAATGTAAGTAAGTCTGTGTGCTGTTCAGTGTTCTAGAAGAGCTATAACATGTATGTATTCGTATAACAGATGTATGTATTTGTGCCCAGATGAGAGAAGTTCAAGGGGCACCTGCAGCTCCAGATGCTCCCAGGGTGATTCCTTTATTGGGGTCTCTTTGGAGCTCCCGATCAAACTGAGCCAGAGGCTGTGCCTTGCCCAAGTCTGACATGATGGTGGTGATTTGGGCAGGGAACTCTTGCTGCAGAGCTGGAGGGCATTCCCAGGGGTGCTGGGAGCAGAGGGTGTCTCTTGGCAGTGGTTTTGCCCTGATGTCTGGCTGCTCCTCTGTTTCATTTAGGGAAAACTAGAGAGAAGACGCTGCTGCAGAAGTCAGTGGTGAGCGACCGCCTGCAGCGCCTGCTGCAGCCAAAGCTGCTCAAGTGAGTACTGCCCAAAAACCCTCTTTTCTCCTGCTGAGAATATTGTATGGGAAAAGAGGAGAAGGTAGATGTGGAGATTCCACCTTGCTCCAGCAAGGTGTCAATTGTTTGTGTTTGTGGGATTTTATAGCCATCTATTTCTTCCCATTGGCACCGTGGAATAACTTAAAATACTTTGCAGGGCTTGAAGCTGAAATTGTGATATGTGGTGAGGCCTAATGGTGTGTCCAGCAAGGGATTTCTGTGCTGGAGCTGGCACAGTCTTTAGTGCTGTTACAGCAACCATTGGTTCTCTGTGTAAACACCAAAATGATTTATCTGAGACCTGTTCTGGGTCAGTGATTGCATTGAAGGGGCAAAAATAGGGCAATGAGTGTGCCTTGTGGGAAAAGCTGGGAGAACAGTTTTGTGTGGAAATAAACTTGAAGGGAGGAATGATACTGATGGGGAAACTGTCTCTGCTGTACATCTTCTGATGCCATCGACCTCATTCCCATCTGTCCTATTAAGTAATGCTAAAAATGTCTTTGAACAGAATGAGTTATTGGAATCAGAAACTGGAGAAGGTCAAGACTGAAACAGAGAAACAGGCCTTGGAAAAGCAAATCAAAGACTTGGAGCAAGAAATAGAGTCAATTAAGTAAGAAGTTTTTCTATGTTCTTGGTGAAAAATGCAATGTCTCAGAGTTGAGCTCTAAAAGTTCCCTCCTTCCACTTCTAGATGTGACATTTGGAGAAATGTTTATTTGTGTTGGCTTGTAAAAAATTAGGTTCTGTTGAGGCTCTGCAGCTCTCTCATCTCTACATGTCTTTATTAAGAAATGTGTACACAAAGTGTAGTGTCTGTACCCAGTAGAGAGATGCTGCTTTAAGTGGTTCTTACTTTAGCAACAAAGGAGCAGAGAGCTCTGAAATTTTTTGTACTTTTGAGCTTTTGCTCATGAACAAATCTAGAGCAACGTATTTGGATGTGGCACTAATTGTTTCTCCTGCTAATCCGAGTGTTCCATTCTTGTGGAAGTCAGGAACAGATGGGAGGAGTGAGATGAGGCAGGATCAAGAGGACAAAGTGTTTAATTAACCATTTAATGTGATTCTGTCTTTCTCTTTGTACCTTCTGCTTTAGCCAACTCCCAGAAAGTGACTTAATAGGAAACAGATGCGATGAGCATGACTGGGACAAAATTTCCAACATCCATGTGAGTTGGGGGATCAGCTGTTCTACTGCCTCTGATATCTGTGTCCTTTCTCTTGAGAATCACCTGACCTGGTTTGCATCCAGTGTTTCCAGCTTGCATTTCTCCAAGCTGACCATTAAGTGATCTCAACTTGTTGAATTTGGTGATTTAATTCTGGAAAATTTGGCAATAGGACATATCTGGAATGCAAAATACTGGTTTTCCTGTTTGTCCAGGTGTCTTAATCCCAGCTCTGAGACTAAACGTGTTTTTGTTGTTTCTTTTAGTTTGATGGACAACGTAGCTCAGAAGAACTGAGGAAGTTTTGGCAAAATTGGGAGCATCCAAGCATCAACAAAAAGGAATGGACTGAGGAGGAAATAGAGAGGCTGAAGCAAATAGCTGCTAAACACAACTACCTGGACTGGCAGACCATTGCCCAGGAGCTGGGGGTAAGGTCTGAGGTGACAAGTTGGTCCCTTCTGGCTTTACTTTGCCTCATGTCAGGTTTAAAAAGCTACGTTAATGCTAATTCACTGTTAATTATTGCTTTCTGAGAAGTGTCCAAGAACAGTACCAAAAACGTTTGGTACTTTAGCTTTTCCCTCTTGCTTTTTGTCCTCATAAATAACCAGTTACCTGCTTCTCTCTGTTTTCCTTGTATTGTATTAAGACAAACAGGACACCTTTCCAGTGCTTGCAAAAGTACCAAATCTATAACAAAGATTTAAAAAGGAAAGAATGGACCAAGGATGAGGATCAGATGCTTTTAGAGCTTGTTCAAGAGATGAGAGTGGGAAGCCATATCCCATACAAAAAAAGTAAGTGACAAACCTTGCATTCACCTGGAATGCTTCATTCTCCCATTCCCTTTTCCTTGGTGGAAGCTTCCTGTACCTGTCTGGAAGTTTCATTCCATCAGCAAGAACTTAATATCTCTTGGAACCTTTATCCATCTTGGAAACTTGGCTGAAGCTGGCTGAGCACCATTGTTTAAGAGATTAAAATGCTGCTTATGGCAATCACTGCTTGCAACTGTTGTCCAGATAAAGGAAGAAATATTAATTACAACCGAGTTAAATAAACCTTTTAATTTCTAGTTGCTTATTACATGGAAGGAAGAGATTCCGCTCAGCTGATTTACCGCTGGACAAAGAATGTGGACCCCAGCTTGAAGAAAGGATCCTGGACACCAGAGGAAGATGCTGTAAGCTCTGTTCTCTGGGCCTGAAATTGCAGGGTGGGAATGTTAGACTGCTGAGGTGTGGCATGGCTCTGTATCTGAGCTTTAGCAGTGGCACAGAGGAGTGTAAAATAGACCAAGGTGGGCACTTTACAGCTCAAGAGGGCTTAGAAGCTCCTAAAGTTTTGATCAGAGATTTGCACAGGAAACAACTAGAACTGCTGCTGCCTCAGGCCTGTTAGGATTGATACTGGTGAGGATTTCAACTCTTGTTCTGTCTGATGCACACAGATGCTGATGGCAGCAGTTAAGAAGTATGGGGGGAAGGACTGGTACAAAATCCGGACGGAAGTGCCGGGCAGGAGCGACGCCCAGTGCCGGGACCGGTGAGTTCAGGCCAGACACCAGCCCCTCAAACAAGGGAAAGCTCTGATTAGGAATGCTGGTTTTGTTTAGCCTTGGAGTGCAGTGATGTGATTTTTACAAGCAGGATTGAATGTTCCTGACTGGAATGTTTTCATTTTGAAGGTACTTAAAAGCATTGCACTGGGATGTAAAGAAAGGCAAGTGGAGCTTGGAGGAAGAGGAGCAGCTGATTGAACTGGTTCAAAAGCATGGCCTGGGTAGGTGTTTCTGTGGCTTAATCTATAGAAGTTTAGGGGTGTCACTGAGGTTTTCTCCTCTTTCATTGTAAGCCCTGCAGGCTCTGCTTTGTACTGATGATTGGAACTTCTTTGTGTTGTGTGTTGTGGATGTTGAGGATTTGAGATCCATTCATGCAGTATCTCTGTCTCTTATCCATGGAAATGTATAATATGGATTTGATGGCTGCACTGAAAGGCCTGTTGCTCAGTTTGTGGCACAAATAAAAATGTTCTGCATCCTTTTCAGGTCACTGGAGTAAAATAGCTTCCGAGCTGCCACATCGGACTGGCTCCCAATGCCTGAGCAAGTGGAAATTAATGATTGGCTCTAAGGTATTGTGGAAATCCTGCTGTGTCACAGTCCCATCTCTTCAATTAAGTTTCTCTAACCTAAAAGTAGAATCCTGTGAAACCAATTTAAAAAATGACATTGATTTCACATGATCAAGGTTTTTGTTGTGGATTTCACAGTTCAATTTTTTGATGTGTAAAGCAGCCTTTGTTCTGAAGGGCTGAAGTAAATTTGCTATATGTTTGTGTATTATCCAGAATTCTTTAATGCCTTGAAATGCCTGTAAGGATGGGATATATGTAGGTTTTCATGTCTGTACTTCATGAATTGCCAGTTTCGGTCCCAGTCACTTGAAAAATTCTGGCTGCTTAAGACCATATTGAGGATAGTCTTACGTCCAAAATCTTATTTCCTTTGGAAAAGGAAACTTACTGATTTGAGAGAGTTGCAAGGCAGGGGTGAACACTGGCTAAAACTTGTCTGTGCTTGTTTTGACGAAGAAAAAAAGATCTGGGGCGACCAAACGGCGTCACGCTGATGAGAGCTCCAGCCCTTCGGAGAGCAGCAGTGAGGAGGACATGGAGCTGGACTTGACAGACAGCTCGGAAGAGGAGGAGGTGACCAGCACCACAAGCAAGAGGGAGTGTGCAGTCCCCAGCATTGACTTGTGGATCCCAACAGGGACAGGCACGCAGGAGGCAGCGAGAGAGAGATACCAAATCCAGTCCCTCCTCTCTTCTGCGAGGGCTGGTGCAGGGAGCAGCTGCAGTGACATTCCAAGGGCAGCCTGTGATGGAGACAGAGCTGCTGATAAATCCTCTGAGCTGTACACCCTGCTGAGGGGCATTGCACAGCCCCATTCCACAGACGTGGTGGTGAAGAATGCAGCAGAAGTGGTGGCCAAGGTGAGCTGGGATGGGAGCTTGGATCAGAAGTTAGAAGGGAAGTGCAGCTGCTGCAGTGAGGGGAGGATGTGATGAGCAGATAACATCTTGCTGTTCATTCCCTTGTATTGTTAAGCCAAAAAATGTGGAGATAATTACCCAGTAAATTCTGATTTTTGGATTTTGGTAGATTCCTCACACAAAAGCTTTTATGAAATAGGCATTTGGTATTGTGATGATGCACAAGGATTAAAAATAAAGGTCTTCACGTCAGGGTTGATTTCATTTAATAAGATACCTTCAACAGCAGGAATGTTGAAAACTACCTGCTGTGCATATCCAGTGCAAGTAATTTTCTGTGAGTTACTTTCCCTTCTGTCTTTTCTCGTGTGCTTTCATCTTCAGGCTTCCCAGTGTGGAAAACAAGTGCTGCAGGTCAGCCTGGAGGATGTGAGAACAATATTAAAGAATAACACGAGCTTCCAGAGGAAACTTGTGAGTGCCTCTTGTGTCTTGTCTGCTCTTGTGACGTGAGCACTGCCAGGCTGTGCTTAGTAGGAATTTTTTTTTATATAATCATAGATCTTGCACTGTAATCCCAAGAGGAAAAGCTCACAGTTTTTTGTCCTAACTGTCCTGTGAATAGTTTGTCCTGGGACTAATGGCAGAACTAATGGGAACTCTTAATTGTGTATTTTTTCATGCACGACAATTAAAGATGCTAAGACCTCCTGGCAGCCTTTTAGCCAAACCCCCTGGAGTCGGTGCAGCTGTTGGCCGGGATGCCCAGGGGCTGCAGGAGCTGCCAGAGAGAGCTCAGCGCCAGGACAGGGAGCGCTGGAAGCGCCTGAGCCTGGACAGGAAGCTGCTGATGGCAGTGACCCCTTGGGTGGGCAACGTGCTGCTGCCCCGCACCTTGCAGGCTGGGAGGATGGCCTTTCACCAGACAAAAGGTATTGGGGACCCATCCTACCTTTGTCCCTGCTTTCTGATGTCTTCTGAGTGAATTCCCACCTCATTTTGATGTTGGATTTCTTTCCAGCTGCTGCTATTCAAGAAAAGGTTAAGTCACTCAGTCTCACCAGCACTCCCCTGTTTGCACTGCTCATTCAGGTAAGTTTTACTGTCTTAATAGCATTACCTGATTTCAAACAGTGCTAGTCTTTATTTTCCAGCATTTGAGGCTTAATAAATGGTTTATCTTTGTTTCTTGAACAAATAATGTAATTAATGGATTAATCTGCCCTCATGGCTTGCATATGAAATTTCTTAAATAAATCCTGCATCCAAAATCTGATCCTGCCAGGGCTTTTTCTGTAAGTGTAAAATGCCCCCAGAATCTTGCATGTGAAGCATGTCCCATCTATCTTGTTTTTTCACTGATCCTACCAAAACATTTTTGTTCTCAATCAAATGTTAATGAAGCTCTCACCTTGCAGCTCTTCCAGATTGATACCAAAGGCTGTATGAAAATTATTAAGGAGAGGAAGCTAAGGCAGCTGGAGGTGCTTAAGGCTAATGCAAGGAGTCCTCAGCAGGTATTGTGTTTCTAAGCTTTTCCCACTGAAGTATTGACAAATAAACACTTTAATTGTGTGGCCACACAGTTCATATGTGTGTTAGCAGTTTGTTTTGGTTCAGAGGCAGAACAAAATGCTGGCTATATGGCCAGGAGTTGGCAGATGTAGGTTTGATTCACATCTGTGCTGTATTAATCATCTTTAGATTTATCAGAAGTATAATTTAATATATATATTTTTTTACAGGCTTCCCAAAATACGGAGACTTCTTCAGGTACCTACCAGAACATTTATTTTTATGCTGTGCAAGAACTTTCACATAATTCATCACTGTTACATTAATGACCAGTTTAACTGAAGGAGAACTTTGGGGACAAACCCACATTGTCATGCTCATTTTTGCTACTCTTGGATCTTTAAACATTTTCCCCTTTGGTAAAGACTGGAAAAAACCCTGGAGGGCTGGCAGACCAGTGGCACTGGACCAGTTGAGTGGGGTGTTAAGGTGCATTTCTGGCCCATCTCTGATTTGTGGGGGCAGTTACCACTTGTTCAGTTGTCAGGACAGGGCTTGATTAAATCAGGACTTTAGTGTTGTAGGAATTCTCACAAACAGGAGTTTTGCCACATCCCTTGATGTTTAATAGCTGAGGAACAACTTTTGAAAATACTGTTCATTAATTGTAATTTTATTTCCTCTCCTCTGCAGGCAACTCATCCCAGCCTTGTTCCCAGAGGAATTCCCAACGGGGCATACCAAGGAATGCTGTCAGGAGACCTCTTGCCTTGAGAGCACGAGAAACTTCCACTGGTGCCTTAGAGAGCTGTGCAGCCGTGCAGGGAACAACTCCCCCAGCCCAGGGACAAAGGCAGAAGCCTAAAACTGTCTTGGAATTGCTGCGAGAGAAGCGTTTAAGGGAGTCCCAGGCCAAGAAGGCCATGCAGAGGACAGTGCTGGTTGCCCCACAGGTGCTGGTTTCAGGGCCTCTGATAATCCAGCACCCACCACAGCAAATCATTCCCTCTGCGCAAGCAGGGAGCAAACCTGCAGCAGCTGCTGGTACAGATAGCCAAGTACAGGGTCCACCAGTGCCCACAAGGACTCCTCTTGCAGGTTCTGCTTCTGCTCTTGTGCCTGAAAACCATTCCTCAGCAGTGCCAGAAACTGGGGAAAGCCCTGGTTGCTCACAAGGGACAGATCTACAGTCCAAGAAGGAACTAAAAGAGCAAGCTCTGGAAAGCAGCCCTGAAGGAGGAGGTTTTCCAGGCATGGATCCAGCTGCAGCAGAGAAGGCCCCAGAGCAGGGAGGGTGCAATGGTCAGGTCACAGCCAGTAGCTCAGCTTCGGTAGTGTTGCAAAACCAGGCTTTTGTGCCACACCGGATCACAGTGGTGCCCCTTGGCCTGGAGTCTGGCACCAACAAATTGTCCCTTTCCACACGAGTCACCTGTGAGCTGAAGAGTAATGACCCGCAGCAGAGGCCACTCAGCCTGCTGCCCGCTCTTGTCACTCCACAAGCTGGTTCACCCGTGATTCCCAACAGCATCCTGCCCTTCACGTGGGTTGTCACCCCCCAGGCTCTGCTCCCCAGTGCTGTGCAGGCTGTGGTGGGTGCTCCCCAGGGAATGCCAGCTGCTGCTGGGAGAAGTCAGTGTCAGCCAGCTGTGACTTCCAATGGCAATGTCTCTGGTTTGGGAGGAACTCCTGTACCAGCTGGAGCAAATCCACCTCAGCCTAGCAGTGCAGAGACAAAAGGGCCAGGTTCCCAGCTGGCAGGAGTTCCTTTGGGAAAGGCTGATCAGTCCACAGTTCTCTTACCTGTCACCTCAGTGAGTCCTGGATGCAGCACATCCAGCGTTTCTGCTGTAACCCCTGCATGTTCAGATGGCTCCTCCATGGCTCCAGACTCCTCTGCTCCTCCAGCTGACAGCCCAGCCCCGTGTGCTGTGGTGCTGCTCCAAACACAGCCGCCTGCCAGCACTCAGGGCTCTGATTCCCAGCCCGTGCCCAGTCTCACCAGTTTGGGAAAGAGCAGTGCCTCCGTCACAACAGATGGATCATCCTCCAATCCAGACAGCATCAGGAAATGGGTTGTGCTCCAGCCAGGAGTTGCAGCTCCTCACAGCGATGTCCCAGGGAACTTGGATTGCTCTGGTGCCCAGGTACTGAAGAACAGACCCATTGCCTCCAAACCACCAAGTGCTGACGTCCCTCCCCAGCCAAGCACTTCCAGTGCAGAGAAGAATCTCCTTGACTTCAGCCTGATCTCCCTGGAGGACGAGGGGCTGGTGAAGGAGTGGCTGAGTGGGAAACGAGGGGTCCAGGTGCCATCACTGCAGACCAGGCTGCCTTATTTTCCACCTTTCCTCTGCAACATAAAAACCCTCTCAAAGCTCCTTCTGCAGAAAGCAGCTCTGGAAGAGCAAGCAGCCTCTCTCCTGCCCTCTGAGGCCAGTGGGGATGGGGGCACTGGGGATGTCTTCCATGCCATTGGAGAGCTGGTGCAGCAGAAACTGGGTGATAACCCTGCTTACCTCCTGCTGAAAGCCAGATTCCTGGCAGCCTTCACACTCCCAGCTGTCCTGGCAACTCTGCCTCCTCCCAAAGTGACAACAACTCTGTCAGCCGGCAGGAAGCAATATGAGGAGAGTGATGACGAGGAGTGGCAGAGTGAGAAAGAAGTGTCTGAGGAAGAGAGTTGTGGGAATGAATTAACAGGAGTACGGGAGGATTGGAGACTTGGGGATGAGCCTGGAGACAAAGATGCTGATTTACTAAATCAGGTAAAACAGATTCCAGGGGCTAAAAGCAGAATGTTACTGCCAGATAAATATTGCACTGGAATCCAGGGGGAAACCCCCACTGTTCTTAAGTGTAGCAGACATTCGGTCCTTTTCAATAACCACAGTTTCACAGCTGATGCAAGAAAAAGCTCTGCAGCTCAGCTGGGAGGGTAAAAGCCCATGGTTTGTGTCGCACCTTAAACTTGCCATGACAGTTCCCAGAAGTGGGTATCAAAGCTCCCTTCCCCTTTCTGTTTATAATCTGGTGCCCTGACACTTGCATTTTTGAAATCAGGCCTTTGTTCTCACTCTGAAAACTGTGATATTTTGTACTTTCTCTAACATTGGTAATGGAATGTTGTCCCATGCTCCACTGTGAAGGTAAATGAAAGATTGTTTTAGAAATCTTGCCGAGCTCCCTAAAATAAAAAGGTGGCTGAAGGGATATTTTGCAATTCTCGTGGTGTTATCATCTGTCCTGCTTCTGTTGCAGGGCATGAGGGCTGAAGAGAGCACTGCTCAGTCTGCCTTGGGCTCCTGCACTGACGTGGCTGATGCTGGAGCTCCTCAAATCAGGAGAAGTGCCCGCTTCAGGAAGAGGAGGAGGTTATGAGAAGGAAATGTGTGAGTAGCTACTCAGTGGTTTGTACTTCTTGCTGAGAAGCTGAACCACATTTGTCTGTGGTTCAGCTCAGACAATGAATCATGACCCCAGAAAAGGACTGAAATTATCTCTGCTCTTGTTCCCTGAGGACACAGGGTTCTACACTCACCATCATCACAGCCTAAGGCTGATAATATTTTGGAGAGAGGGAAAGTTGATGTCTCTGATAAAATTATATATAAAACTCATGAAATTCAAACATTTGGCAGCCTTTTAGTTCATGCCCTGCCTACTTAGTATGCACCTAGTTGGTAGCACTCTACAGGCTTGACAGTGGAGTTTTTCTTTAGTACTTCATCTTTGAACAATTTTGTGAGGTTTGGGGTGTATTTCCCCTATTTGGCTTCATTTCTCAATGGTTATAGCAGGCCACCTTCTGCAGGGTACAAATGGGTGATGTCCTAATATCTGCTGAGGCTTTTGGAGCACTGGATGGAATGAACATGAACGGTGTTTGATTCACGTGGTTGTCAGATGAGACTGGTTGGGGTTTTTTTTCTTGAAAACTCATTTTAGAAACTCCAAAAGGGCAACTTCCCTGTAAAAATGCTGTGACCGATAGGAGCTGTTTGTGCTTTGTTACAGGGGTCACTGGAATGAGCTCTGCCTTTCTGCATGGCAGGAGGAGATAATCTTTGCACTGTTCACTTTTATCACTTCCAACTCGCTGACTGGATGGACCTGGGGAAGAGGAAAATGCTGGATTGATTTTCCCATCCCTCAACAAAATCTGCATCTGTAGGCAAGGTGCAAAAATGAAGGAAGCTGGCTGGAGGGAAATCTTTCAGGCACAGACTTCTGCTCTTTCAAACTCACACCTGCCATAGATGCTGGGGGGGAATATTGCTGGAAATCTGCTGGAAACAAGCAATGGTGGTTATTTATTTCCTTCTTGTGTTAGCCCCTATTTATGTGAATGTTTATCCATGTTCAGAATATGTTAATTGGGTGGTTTTTGGTGCTGTGACAGTGGCTTTGCTTGGTAACTGACTGAATACTGTGGAATAAGCAGCAGATGAATTTTGTATCAAAATGAGTCTTAAGTATTTGTTGAAATACAGATGTTTTATTTTTCTCACTTAAAAATTACTGATGTATTCTGTGTGGGTTTTTTTCCTGGTAAATAGTGCTTTTAATAATGTGTATATGAGAGTGATTGCTAATGAGAAAAATGAAGTTTTCAGGCTGCATGAAAACCAGAGAGAATGTGGGGAATGAATATTCATGTGCCTAAAACTGCAGGATTGAATTAGGATTCTTCCTTGATTCTTCCACAGCCTGCCCTGTACAGACATCACAAATCACTTTAAAAAAACTTGTTTCTTCATTTATAACCCAGCAATTTCTGTCTTGCAGAGAGGTGCAAGGTTAGCTGAGGCAAAGCTGATAAAATCTAGAGGGAAAATGCTGTGAAAGCTTCATTCCACTGCACTGACTGAGCTTCCCTGAGTGTAGTGGGGAGTTGTGAGTTCCATCTTTTCTGTGAGGTCTCTTCAGGCCATAGCTGGGGACAGAGGGTCACTGGGTGCCAGTGCTGCTGTCATTTGGTGTCAAGACATTAGGGAGCGATAGGAATGATTGTGGAATGGCTTTCCTCTTGCTGTGTACTCTGTTTTCCATAAGCCAGTACAGATACCAGTTTTCCAGGAAATTCAGCTGTGGCAGGAGCTGCTGTGCAGTTGTGGGTGCTGTGCCCAGGCTGTTACAGTGAGGCACTGGTGGGAAAGGTGAGCTGTGCTCTAAATGATTGTTGGCCTTTGCAAAAGCTGCTCAAAATATGCCCTTGTAATTTGTTTGTGGAAAAAGTGTATAAGCAGCAGCTGTCTTTGTCCTTTTTCAGGATTAAATTGATTTGTCACTAGAATAAAACCTCACAAGCCTAACTGGTCAATTAACAGACACTGATTGCCTTCACCAAGGGCACAGGTGACACAGGTACTGCATCTTTTTTTAGTGTAAAGCTAATTTAATGACAAGAAACACAGGCTGAAAGAATCTCTGAGCATGTCTGCCCTACTCCTAATGATAACATGGAAAAACTCTCCATAAACTTAGAAAGCAGAACAAAGAGTGCAGTGGGAAGCTAATGGGAACATGTGTCATGCTGCCATGGCATCGGAGCCTGTGTGTTCTCCGGGCTTTTTTAAAACACACTGAGTGAGTTCTGGGTTCAGCTCCAGGGCTGTGGGAAGGTGGGGAGGCAGGCACAGGTCTCCTGGTGATGCTCAGCATCATCACAATGCTGCTTTCTGGGCTGCTCCTTTAAATGCTGCCAGGGCCACAGCCTGTCATTTGGGAATCATGGGTTGTGTTCCTTGCTTTGCCAAGACTTGACTCCCTTTCCCTCAAAATACTGAGTTGTCATAATTATACTGGAAGCTTGAGGACATCCAAAATTAGAGGCATCAATATAGAAAGCATCCTTTTCAGCTGAACTCTTAACCAAGAGCGAGTTCTTGGTGCCACCTGTTTTCCTGGATAAAGATGTCAACAGCTGGAAAGCCTTTGAAGAGCCTCTTCTAGTTCGGTGGCTTGTTTTGTCCCCTGAAGTCAGCTGCACACACCTATGGCTGTGACTTTCATTCTTTTCAGTCTTTATGACCACTACACAAAGAAACTTTCTAGACCCCAGTAGGTACTTGAGTGGGATAGATTAGAAAACAAAACCAGAATTAATCTAAAATCTAAAATCACTGCCTATGTGTTGCTGCTGACTCACGCTGCCATTGCCATTCTTCTCCTCCCCCATCACCCATTCTGGCTTCCCCTTTTTTTATTTATCTCTCTTTCTTTTCCTTCCCTTCCCCGTCTCAGGGTATATCTGAGTAGTTTCCCCTTTTTTCTCAAACCAGTTTTGTTCCTGGAATCATCTTTTCTGTAATCAAAATATAGAGGGAGCCTGCCCCCAAGACAAGTTTTCTCAGAGCCAGGACACAGGAGGAGAATCAAGGAAGTTTTTGTGACTGCCAAGGCACAGTTTGGTGATACAGAATGGCTGATATCAACAGGGAATAAAAGTTTATTTTACGGCTCTGAGGTAAAGTGTCAGCTCTTGTGGGTGTCAGATTTGGTGTCTGTGTGGTCAGACCAGAACACAGGGATCTCAAATGCTGGGAGGTGGAGAGGGAAGAGTGAACTGCTCATAAAGCAGAGGCAACAGCTGATTAGGACACTTCTGCATTCTCAGTCTGTGAACATCCTTGGTTTCACCACCACTGCCACACTGCTCTGAGAGGCTCAAGGTCTGCTCGTTTGTTTCTTGGTTGTTTTTTTCCAGACAGGACAACGCTGCTCACTGATTCCCCTCACTGCTGACATGCTGGAAGAGGATAATGATGAGATCTGTTGGAATAACCTGGAGAACTTCCGCGTGAAGCTGATCTCTGTGATTGACCCTTCCCGGATCACCCCTTACCTGCGCCAGTGCAAAGTGCTCAGCCCGGATGACGAGGAGCAGGTTCTCAATGACCCCAGCCTGGTCATGCGCAAACGGAAGGCAGGTGGGAGCACTTCACATCCTTCTGTGTAGTGTCTAGGCCATTGGTTTGGGATTGTCTGGGGAGTTAGACATTGGAAGGACTGCCCAGGGAGGTGCTGGTGTCACTCTCCTTAGAGGTGTTTAAGCAAAGCCTGGATGCAGCACTTGGTGCCATGGTGTACACAAGGTGGTGTTCAGTCATAGGATGGACTCAATGATCCCAGGGGTTTTTTCCAACCTAATTGATTCTGTGATTGGATCCCAGGGACTTTTCTATGTGGAGGAAGTGAAGCCATTTTTTTTAATGTTACAAACAGGTAAAGAGAGAAATAACTGAAGAGAATATCCTGTGGCCGTTATTTCAGGTGTTCTCCTGGACATTCTTCAGCGAACGGGACACAAGGGCTTTGAGGCGTTTATGGAGAGTCTTGAGCTTTATTATCCTCAGCTGTATAAGAAAATAACTGGCAAAGAGCCCAGCAGGGTTTTCTCTATGATTATAGGTAATGTCTGTGTGCTCAATAACAGCTCTTCCTTTGGTGCTGCTGTGCGGAGTCGGGAGCACTCCCTGCCTTGCTCCCTGTGTGCTTCAGAGGGGTTCTGGGAAGAACAGCACTAGTGTCACTGTCTGGACTGGGGAGGGGGAGGAGGAAGCAGAAGGATGAATTCTTCCTCCTGCCTGTTGTGTCAGTGACTCTGTGGTGCAGGAAGGCACAGAGCAGAGAGGCACAGTGGGGTTAATTTGATCACACATTGTGAGGGTTGGCTGCAGTGATCTGGAGGGGAAGCTGAGCTCAGTGTGTGCCTGGCAGCAGCCAGGACAGCAGTGAGTGACCCCTGCCCCCCAAACAGACACAGCTGGGGAGTCTGGCCTGAGCCAGGTGCTGATGAACGAGATCATGAAGCTGCAGAGCACGGTGCAGGAGGAGCGGCGCAAGGCGCAGGAGCTGACAGTGTGGCTGCACTCCAAGGAGGACACCCTCAGGGAGATGTGGGTCAGGGACAGCCTGCTCCGCAAGCACCAGGAGCGGGCCCAGAGGATGAAGGAGGAGAGGGACAGCCTGAGCAAGGAGCTGCGGAAGTGCAAGGACGAGAACTACAACCTGGCCCTGAGCTACGCCAAGCAGAGCGAGGAGAAGAGCGCGGCCCTCATGAAGAACAGGGACCTGCTGCTAGAGGTCAGTCACAGTTTCTCCAGCTTCCCCCTTCTTACCTGGCCCCTGGAAGGCTGTCTTTGCCAAGGATGCTCCAGTCCAGCATGAAGCACTGAGCATCTTCTCTAGCACGTGTCTTTGTGGTCTCTAGCTCAGCCCTGTAGGCCCGTGTTTTACAAGCTGTGCTGTGAATAATGACCAGTCTTTCCCTCAACCCAGGCTGCTCTCACAAAGGCAGCACAGGAACTTGTATCTGTTAGCACACAGGCAGGACTCTGGTCCCCAGAGCACAAAATTTCCTGAGGAAAACAGAGCTGGGGAGAAACTTGCCCCATGTTTGTCTGGGGAACAGAGTGAGAGCTGCTTTTGCTGGCCTGAGCTTCCTCCTTGCTCCTGCTGAGCTCTGAACCTTCTCGTAGATCGATCACCTGAAGCACAGCCTCATGAAGGCTGAGGATGACTGCCAGCTGGAGAGGAAGCACACAATGAAGCTGAAACACGCCATAGAGCAGCGCCCCAGCCACGAGGTGGTGTGGGAGATCCAGCAGGAGAAGGAGCTGCTCTTGGCCAAGAACCAGGAGCTGGAAAACACTCTCCAGGTTGGTGGGGTGGCTGGGTATGGACTCAAGGGATTATTTGTAGCAGCCAGGGCAGCGATGCTGCAGTGAACATTGTGGGGGTCAGCTGTTGCCCAAGTCAGATAGAGCCCTGAGGGGAGAGAATCGATAATGGAGTTAGATGGTGGCCCTGTCTCACTTCTTCCTTTGTCCTGCAGGTCGCCAGGGAGCAGAATTTGGAGAAGAGCCTCTCCAAGGAAACTCTGGAGAATGACTGCAGTCAGATCCTGGAAGAGCGCCAGGAGCTGGTGAACACCATTTACAGCCTGCGCAAGGAGCTGCGCCGAGCCAAGGTGCTCCAAGACAAAGTAGGTGCTGCTGTTCAAGTTCCTGCTGAGGGTCATGGATAAGACAGGCAGGTGAAGCACCCGCAGTGTCTTGCCTGTGGAGCAGAGCAGCTGCTCAGGAGCAATCCTTGCTGCCCCATCTGTAGTACCTGTATTTTAGCACTCTGTGTGTGGCAGGTGACAGCTCAGACACCCCACGGAGCTCTGGCCAGAGCAATCTGTGGCACAGAGCAGGAGTGGGGTCAGTCGGGCTCAGGTTCTGCCCACAAAGCAGGTGCTTTTGACCTTGTCTCAGCAGTTTGCAGAGGAAAAAGAGGTGCTGGAGCTACAGTGCACATCTCTGAGGAAGGACTCCCAGATGTACAAAAAACGGATTGAAGCTGTTCTGCAGCAGATGGAGGAAGTGGCTTTGGAGAGAGACCAGGTGATAACATACTCCTCACTGCTTATCACTGCTTTGCTGCTTGAAGTGGGCAGACAGTGCAGCCCTGTCTGTGCTGCTGTGTGAATGCCATGTGTTGTCCCTTTGCACAGGCTCTCCTGACCCGAGAGCAGTTCCACATGCAGCACACCAAGAACCTGGTGGAGAGGGACGCCTACCGCAAGCAGATCCGGGAGCTGGGGGAAAGATGTGACGAGATGCAGCTGCAGCTCTTCCAGAAGGAGAGTCAGCTCCTGGCCACTGAGGCCAAGCTGAAAAGGTTGCAGCTGGAGCTGCCCACACTGGTATAACTCTCGTCCCCTTGAAGGGGTTGGGAAGCTGAGGATGGGGGTCAGACTGTGGCTGTTCCCAAGCCTTTGCACCTGAGCAGCTCCAGCTCAGCAGGCAGTGACCACCTGTCTGAGCCACCATCAAAATTAATTAAAACCATTGCAGTGCAAATGCTGAGTTTAGAAAATGAAAGATGGGATGGTTTCTATGACCTCACCCTGGTTCCAGGCATGGAAAAGCTGGACAGATGCAAGCTAAGACCACCTGTGTTTGTGTTTGGAGCATTTCCAAAGGTGATGAAGGGTTTCTCAACCACCAAAGAGTGACTCTATTTAGAGAGTGGGTGTGAGCCATTTGGATTAAGCGGGGAGCTAAGTTTTCTGGAACTAAATTAGGTCTATTTTAATTAAGAAGGCATCTTGTGTACTTTCTTGAGCGGCCAGACAGGAGTGTAGGAGGCAGCAAATCCACACTTCTGTGTTTTCTGGAGCTCTCAGTCTCTGTATGTTCCCTTGTTGTCACTTCCTTGCTTATGAGGAATGATTAATCTATACTGGTTTTGTTTCAGACCTCTGACCTGGATGACACCTCCTCCAGAGATTCCCAGGAAGTGAGTGGGGTGCTTTGTTTACCTTTCACTTTCCTCTGGGATGGCTTCATATTCCTCACCTGTGTTCAGTTCCCCAAGTATCAGCAGTTTCTCATGGCTCAAGCTTGTGTCAGTGACATCAAAAGGTCCAGAGGAAGAAAAACAGTGACAGAATCTCCCTGTGTCCTGAAATTTTAAGTGTAGGACACAGTTATGGCATTAGTCAGTGAGATTTGTTGAGTGTAAGCAAATCAAAGGAATTGAATTATTTTGAATTGCTTCTAATTTTCCCTCTTGTGCGAGAACAGGCAAAAGTAAGTCTTACCCGGGGGCCATCTATAGTAAAGAGTTTAACTTAGTTCACAACAAGGGAGTGATTGTCACATTGTCTGGAGGCCAGAAGTATAAATGAGGCCAAAGGAAGCTGGATCTATTCACGGAGGATAAATCCATGAGTAAATCTGTAACTCCTGGCTCAGTCTGCTGTTTGCTGGAAGCAACAGGGAGAGGTTGGTTCTAGCATGTCCTGGGTTTTATATTCCTTTTTTTGTTCATACAGACTGAGGGACAGTTCTGATGTTCTTGCTCTGTTTCTGTCCCACAGCTTGCTCTTCACCGTCACCTGGATGAAGATACACAGACAGCTAAAAGTAAGGGTAAAACACTGAGTAGAGTTCTGGAGAGGATGGTCCATTCTGTTTTGCTCTCCTGGAAGATCTAAATGATCTTTTCATTCATTGAGATGGGAGATTTTTCACAGAAACTAAAAGACACTGATCCAAAAAGGCTTTTTTATTGTTCTACCTTGCTCAGTTCAAAAGTATGTATGACAGCTGGTCACTACAGAAGGAGTTTCACCAAAATATGGTCTGGTGTGAAGTGCCATGATATTCACAACTTGGGTAGCAGGGACAAATTATGGTTAAAATAATGATTAATATGTTTCTTATTGGTGACCTCTGACATCAATATTATTTTTAATGCACTGAGCACAGGAGCTGCTTGGCAAACGTTTGTTTTGCTCCTGCTTACGTAGGAAGTGGAAAGCTCTGTCCCTTTCCGAGTGTGGGGGGGAGCTCCACCATCCTGGGCAAGATTCAGGGCTCAATTAAAATGAGAAGTGCGCTGTGATTGATCACAGGATGAAGTTGTGAGTGCTTTGGCCTTGGTTTCAGTTCTGCTGTGGACTCTGTGCAGTTATATCACAGCTCTTCTGTTGGAAGAACTGCTGCAGGGAGAAGTTACTTTGCAATGGCAACCCTGACTAAAGCTGTGATTTTTTTTCATCTTTCAGAAGATTGCCTGGAAGGACAAAACCAAGAACTCAGTCCTCGAGAGAGCAATCTGCCCCCAAAATCACCAAGTGTAAGAGAATCTTTGTGGGCTCTTATTTACTATGGCTGGGGTTTGTGATCTTTAATGTTCTCATTAATGATGGATTTACCAGCTTGGAGAAGCGTGTCAGCAGCTCCTGCTTTTCCAAACTCTGAGCACTTAGTGAAGAATCCACCCCCAAAAAGGGTGAGCTCTGAACAGTAAAACATTTACAGGGGACATTTCTCCATCTGTGGATAAAAACTTCCTCTAATTACTTTCTGCCTGTCATCTCTGGGTGGGGATGTTTTCCAGTTTAATCGTCTGCAGTATTACTTTTGGTGGAGAAAAAGAATCCCAAATTTACAAATGTGAGGGAATAAATGTAGTTAAACCCATGTGAAACAGAAATGTTACCATCCTGCACACATAATAAAGAACCTGCTGTACTTGACTCTGCAGATGCAGGAAGTGACCTTGTGTTAATACTGATCTGAGTCGATCTGATGAGGAATAAATGCATATTTGTTTGCGGTTTTTTTCCCCCATTTCAAGGAGTGGGGCTTGGCCAACGAGGAACTGGCAGAAAAGGAGAGGAGAAGGATGAAGGACTGCTTTGAGCGTTACCGAAGGTCTGGGCTGCAGTAAGCAGGGCTAACCTGGAAATATCAGTGATCCGTATTTCCCCTTTCCTGTCACCAAGCTTGATTCATGGCAAAAGGGACTGATACATACTAACACCATAAAATGCTGCTTGTTTGCAGAAAATACCTTCTAAAAATGATATGTCTGGTCTCGTTTTCAGGAAAAGAGCGATGAGAAGGGTGCCCAGGGACCGGCACCACGAGGCGGATTGGGAGAACACCTCGGGCAGCGACAACACCGACACCGAGGGCTCCTGAGAGAGGGACAGCACCAAGGGCCCTTGGAAAGGGACAACACCGACACCAAAGGCTCCTCAGGAGCCAGTCTCTGAGGGAAACACCAGCCTGCATAGGGTGACTGTGCCTCCCAATTTCACTCTCAACGGACTATTTAGATTTTAAAACCATCCAAACAACCATTTATGAAAAGTGCTAAAGTGACATTATTGTTTGGCTCTGATGTCCCCTCAGTGAATAAACACGTTTAAATATCTGCGTGTGAGACGGGGCCGGGCTGAGCTGCTGGTTAATTAAGGGTTAATGAAGGGCAGGTCCCGGGTGCTGCCCGCCACCATCATGGCTGCCGCCCGCACCCAACATGGCCGCCGCCGCCTCAGGGCCCGCCCCCGTGCGCATGCGCCGTGTGATGCAGCGCGCGGCGCTGGGGGTGCTGCTCCGCGCGCCGCTGCCATGGCGGCCCAGCCGCCCCACGCCCGGCCTGAGGGGCCCTGCCCGCACCGCCCCAGGGCCTCTCTGGGGTCCTGCCCGCCCGGCCTGCACCGTCCCGGGGCTGCTCTGGAGTCCGGCCCGCCCGCTCTGCACCGCCCCGGGGCCGCCGGCGGCCACGCACTATCGCCTAGTGTACACCTGCAAGGTGGGCGTGGGGCCGGGGGGCTCTGAGGGCACCGGCGCTGGGGTGGTCGGGGGGTTCTTGGTGTAGCCGTTTTCCTAGTTTTAAACTTGCAAAGACTAATTCAGAGTGGAAGAGCCCTCTGGAGGTTTCTAGTCCAAGCTCCGTGTGGGAGGAGGATGCTCGGGGGCTTGTGAGTATCTCTGTGGGTGGAGATCACACAGTCTCTGTGGATGCTCCTCATTAGGGAGCCACAAAAAGCAGTAAAACCCTTCTTAGCCTTTGTGTTTCGGGCTGAACTCACGGCATCGTAACATGATGGAGCCGACTTGGGATAGTTAGAGGTGAGGGAGGGAAGAAGCTTTCAATGGCAAAAATATTTTTGTCTTAAAAGTCCCTGGAGCTGCAGTTACCGTGCTCATAAAATGCACTTTGTTTTTCAGGTGTGCCAGAGCCGCTCAGCCAAATCCATCTCTAAGGCCGCCTACCACCGAGGGGTGGTGATCGTGACATGTCCCGGCTGCGGGAACCATCACGTCATCGCCGATAACCTGGGCTGGTTCTCCGACCTGGAGGGAAAGAGGTGAGTGTCCCAGCAGGATCCTCCTCACACCCTGCTCCCGGGTGCAGCTTCCTGAGCTGATGCCTTGTTTCAATGATGCTTTTAAAATGTGGCTCATAGTAAAAACAAAGTTTCATCCAGGTCATTAAAACACATTGACTCCGTTTTCTGTCGCTGTAATATGACTGTCACAGTCTAGGATCCAAATAAACTGGTGTGAAGCTGCAGCAGAAGCTGTGGGATACACAGGGATCCTTAGTGGTGCCAGCAGGTGATTTGCTGTTCCCCTCAGGCTTTATCACATCACTGCTGGGTTTCTTTGGATAAGTGTTTCAAGCGTGTAGATTGATCTGCTGTGGAATTCCAGGGATTTCTAACTTCCCGAGATACCTTTTAAAGCTTCTGTTTAGCTGTAATTGCTAAATTATTGATTCTGGTGGATGAAAACAGTCCCAGAAAGTTTGGGTGGTTCGCTGTGGTGAGTTTGGGTGCTGTTCATGGTGATGTTCCTGTGATTCACTGTGTAGTTTCAATCCTGAGAAGCAGAGTGCAGTGAGCCTGTGTGTGACCGCGTTGGGCCTTTGCTGTGGTGTCACTGTTGGTTCTCAAATCGCTGTCCAGGAATATCGAGGAGATCCTGGCAGCCAAAGGGGAGAAGGTGAGACGTGTGGCTGGTGAGGAAGCCCTGGAACTGCTCCTGGAAAGCTCGGCAGAGCCCGGGCCCCAAGGTCAGCTGGCAGAAGGGGACAGCGGGGAAACCCCCCCAGAGCCTGGCAGCAAGGGACACACCTGACACAAGGGATTGTGGCCTGTGGGACAGATGTGACATGTGAGATTGTGGCCTGTGGGACAGACCTGACACTTGAGACTCTTCACCTTCATTCCCCGATTTCAACTGTCTGTGTTTATAATAAACTGGGGTGTTGGGTTTTCTCTGTTGTGTGTCTTTGCCTTGTGTAGTTTTGCCTTTGATCGAGCTGATGTCTTTAGAGAGGCTGTAGATATTTTTCCTGGTACTTGTTTTGCTGACTTTGAGGCAACTTTCAGTGCCCCAGCAGTGTCCCGTGCCTGGCTTCGTTCCCTGCTGAGAAGGCAGACAAATTCTTTGTCCATGTGTGTTTGACCTAATGAGGTGCAGCTGGAGCTGGAGGTTTTAAGGGATGCCCAGGTGTGGCAACTGAGGAGAGGGGGCAATTGGTACCACCTGAGGAGATGGGTCCCAAAATTCCAAAGCCAAAATGACCCTGCAGGAGGGTCAGATCACTGGCTCTTAATGCAGTCAAATGCTGCTTTTATCTGTTCTTTGACATCTTCCAGAGTTTTGTTCTGTGCCACTCATGGCAGGGCTGAAAGTTTTTTATTTTCATCCCACTCAAGCTCCAGCGTGGGGGTTTTACAACTCCTTGTTGGTGAGGGGGAGTGTGGGTGTGAAGGCAGAGTTAATAGTTGTGGAGCATGGTGGAGAGAAGTAGAGCACCTAGAAAGTTGTCTTGGCAGATACTGAGGGACTTATTGGTGCTACTGCAGTATGTTAAGATTAGTTAGAAATTTAAAAAGTAATAAATGACAGATGTAGGAGTTTGTCAGCACGCAGCTCTCAGGTAGTGGTGGATGAGGCACTGAGGTGATCATGTTGCACTTTGTTAGGGCTTGTTTCCTCTCTAGGTGCTTTCTTTGGGTTTTGAACTTGCAATCAAAGACTAACTGAGTTTGGAAGAGCCTTCTGGAGGATTCCAGTCCAATCTGCTTGTCAGAGGAGGATATTCAGGATCTTGTGAATATTGATAAGGGTGGAGGTCCCACAACCTCTATGGATCCCACTCATTAGGGAGCCACAGAAAGCAGTAAAATCCCTCTCAACCCTTGTGTGTTGGGCTGAGCAAACCCAGTTCTCTCAGCCAGGCATTTCCAGGTGCTTGTGGTGCTTCATCAGCCAAGGATTCAGTGAGGGCATTGCAGGCATTAATGAGTTCCTTCATCTGGAGTGTTCATAACAGTTACATATGTTGCATTAGAAGTGTTGGGTCAGACCACTAGGAAAGCTGTCATGTTCCTGTGGGTGTGTCAGTGCAGAGTGATGAAACGGGCAGCAACTTCATCAGCCAGCTCGTGTGTGCTCAGATCCTGGTGAGATACAGCTCTCCCTGAAACAGCCAGCTCCTGGAATGACCCAGAATTGAGAAACAGCATCTTGCATCTCAATGCACTGCTATGTTCTCCCCCTGAGCTGGGCTTCTGGCACCTATTAGCACTGCTGGAAAAGTGCTTGTTTTATTACCTTTAATCTGAAAATCAGCATTCTGCTTCCATGGTGCTGATGCCTTTGATGGGGTGGAACAGAGCAGCTGCTGCAGGATCCGTGTTGCCTTGGAAACAACTCATTTACAACCTGGCTTTTTTATACTGTTTTCCTTACCTTTCTTACCTGTTACTGGGTTCCAGCTACAGGAAGGTGGTGCCAGCTTTTGCTGTGTTACAGTAAAGAAGGTAGCAAAATGCAGCAAAATCTATGTTGGCTGTTCCTAGATTTTAGTGTTTCCTTGTCCCAGTGCTCTTTGGCACCAGGTGCTCCTTGGAGGCAGGACAGAGACAGGTCCCTGTGCCCTGGGGCTGGCTGCCTCTGCAGCTCTGAGCATGGAGGGTGGCAGTCCTTGCTGTTGCTCTGAAGGTTCAGGCCAACATCATGGGAGGGAATTTGCATATAAAACAAAAAGATTTACTGCTAAGAGATTGCAGATAAAAAAGGAATTTTGCGCTCCCTTTAGAATCGTGTTTTTCTGTAAAATGTGTCATGGAGCAGTGGGTTTGCTCTGGAAAGGGCACACAGGTGAGCACAGGGCTTTAGCCAAAGGCAGGGAGTGAGGAGAAGCAGCCTTTCTCTGGGATGCCTTTCTCCAGGACTGACATCAGCCCTGTGGTGCGAGTGCCTCTGGTTGCTTGTTAACAGCTGGGTAGGAGAGGGCAAGATCTCGTGTTTCTGCAGGATTTTTAGGGTTCTTCATGAAGAGGACCTGCCGTGCACTGGGGACAGCCCTGCTCCCAGTAACTCAGGCTCCACAGCTGCAGCAGCAGCAGTACTTCACGGGCCGGCAATCCCGCGGCTCTCCAGCGGATGTCAGCATCGGAGAGCTCTTCACGACATGGGATCGAGCCTGGCAGCGTGGGAGAGAGGAGGATTCAGCACAGCAGCCACCACTGCAGGCTGCTCCGGAGACTCAATGGTAGCCAGTGCCCTCTGCTCACAGGAGCTCAGAATGGGCCTGTGCTGCCTGCCCCAGCTGCTCAGGATGGAGACACAGGAGGTGAGACCCCCATCACTCACCCCCAGGGATCACCTGCTCCTGGGACTCTAAGTCTCTGCACACCTGAAGGGCACGGTTCTGTCCCCAGGTCACACACAGAGCTTTCTAGCACAGAGCTGCTGTGCCCAGGCACCCAGAGGCATGAGAACAAACTGGTGGCTCTTTATTAATCTTTGATCAGGGCTGGCAGGGGCCAGCACAAATGAGCCAGGCGTGGGAAGCCCAGCTGTGACTTGGCTTTATCCTCACAGGGCTCATGATCCAAACCCTGCTGCTCCCAGACCACCTTCTAGCCCAGTCCAACAGCCGACTCATGCCTGCTGTGCTGGGATGAGGTAGTGCTGCTGCTTTGTGTCTTCTCTGAGGGCTGGTGCCAGGGCTGTGCCCAGCACGCCCTGCCCTTGTCCCCTGGCTCTGGGGAATGACCCAGCTTTGGGCCAGGCGCCGGGGTGGCACCAAGACGAGACAGAGCCGGGAAGGGCCTGAAAGGAACAGCTCAGCCTCTCCTCGGCCTTTTCCAGTGGCCTTCTCTCAGCCGTGCAGGGCTGCTCTGTCTGCCCTGTTGTCGTGGAAACTTCTGGGCAGGGAATTCTCAGGGCTTTGTGCCTTCCCTCCACAGCCACATCCATGCTGGCAGGCAGGCAGGCAGAGCTGGGATGGTGGTGGCTGCCAGGAGCCCCATGTGCTCGTAATGTAAAGTGATGTGGAGGTGGGTGTACAACGCTTTTCTTAACACACGTGGTGGTGTCTGTCACCAGAGACCCCCATTCCACCCCCATCCCTATTCCAGAGGGCCAGGATTAGCCCTGCTGTCGGCCAGGAAATAATGGAAATGAGTATTTGCGCTGAAGCTTAGACACAAATATTTATTAAGCACAATTCCCCCCGCCCCTTCCCCTTGAGCTGTATTCATTTCTAATATATTAATCCATTTGGCAGATTATTTTTTAGAAAAAAACCAAGTACCTGTGGGTTGGAAATTCCCCATTAAAATGACATTAGCAAATGCACATGTAAAAAATAAATAAGCTCATACATTCAAGTATATGGCAAATAATACCTCAGTAATACCTCTGAAAGCTTAATGGTCAGATTCCAGTTCACCACCTGGCTGAGAGCTGCACAGGCCTGAGCCTGCAGCTGGTCAGGTCATCATCAGCAATGTTTACCTCTTTTACAAATGCCAGCTTGGCTGGTAGATAGGGGGTGGGCAGGTCCTCCTCTCCCCTCTCCAGAGCTCTGCCCAGCCCCAGGAGGGAGGCCCAGCCTAGGCCAAGCAGCAGGTGAGTGCTCCCAGGTAGCAGGTAAACTGCAGCTACCACTCCACATGGTCAGTGCAGGCAGGATAAATGCCCCATGAGCAGCATCACTGGTCTAAAAATATCTCCCTGCTGGTTGGGAATGTTTCCATCAAACACATTTCGAATCAAAAGTGCTGATTTATTCTCTGCAGGAACGGCGCTGCTTCGGCACAACTCGGTGCTGGAGTTTCTGAAGTCCAGCGTAGTCTCTGGTCAAGCAAAAGAAAAATACTGCACCTCCTCAGGTCCCTGCTCCCCTCCTCCAGCTCTTCCAGCTAGTCCAAAAGGGGAAGGAATGACAGTAAATGCAACTTCCCAGCCAGCCCCCCAGGCTGGGGCTCTGCTGAGGCTCCAGTGACTGGAGACTGGTGGACAGAACCAGAGTGTCTCACTGGGAGCAGCTCAGTGCTGGTTTGGGGAGAAACAAGAGGAGGACCATTGGCACAGAAGGGAGGAGGGACGAGCCAGGGGCAGAAAGCTTTGCTGGCTGTTGAAGCAGGGCCCTGTCACACACAGGTTCTGTCTCGGACACCCTCACCTCGGCTCAGTGGCACCAGGAGCTGTCCCTGTTTGCCGTGGGCTGAACACTTGGGCAGAGACCTCCTTCCTCCTGCCATGGGGCTGCAGTTGGGGCTGCACAGCTGCCTGGGCTCCAGAGGTAACAAATCCCACTAATGCTCAGGGTGAGCAAGGCTTTTCTCCTACTCAGGAGCTCCTGCAGGGCTGCAGCTGGAAGCAGAGAATGTCCAGGGCTCTCCAGAGAGTCCTCAGCAAACCTGAAATACACTGAGGCATGTAGGACCACAATGCAGCTGGGATGGAGTCAGGTTTAAAGGACTTGGGCTCTTTCTCTCCTGTAGAAGGAACAAAGCTGAACGAGATGTTCCAGGGAAGGATCCAGAGCCATTTGTGTCAGGGAAGACAGGAGGACTTCAAAATGGAAAAGGTGTTCTTCCCTTTTCCTGTATAATTAAAAGTGTTGTGGAAATAAAAGACATAGAGGCTGGAGTTAACTACCCCCTGTGGGCTCCTCCAAGTTTCTGCGGTTTTAGGTGATCAGCAGAGGGGCTGCTAAAGTCTTCCAGGTGCTGTGCCCAGTGTTAGAGTTGCCAAGTGTCCTAAAAAAAACCCTTGTTTAAAAACTGTCCCCCATCCGTTGGGCTTTCCCACAGGAACACGATGGAGGTGCAGCTCCCGGGACAAGGCTGGGAGTACAGAAGCGCTCAGGCTTGAAACCACCTACTCTTTTTTTCCTTTTTAAAAAACAAAATAAAGCCGAAACAACCCCCCCAGACCAAAGCCCAGTTCTTAGCTGGAACCAGGCCTCTGCTGCTCCTCCTCGGCCTCCTCCTGGGCTGAGGCCAAATCCACGCGCTGCTCGTCCATGCGTTTGGCCTGGACACGCTGGATGAGGCTGAAAAAGTCTTCATCGGGCATGGTGGGGCCACGGGGGATGGAGTCTGGGGGGGCACAGCGCTGGTCATCGATCCTGGAGGACTGCAGGGGAGAGAGGGGCGTTAGCAAAGGGCAGGGCAGGACCAGGACAGCCATGCCATGGAGGAAAGGTGTCAGAGCTCCCCAGCCCTGTGCCCGTACCTGACACTTCATGAGCATGTTGAAGAACTCGTCCCCAGGCTCCTGGGCGTCCCCCTCCACACGCAGGTGGCCCAGGTTGTTGTGGGTTATCCGCAGGCCGGGCAGGTTGCCCACGTTGGCACGTTGGTCATCCAGGCGCCTGCTCTGGGAGCTGGCGATGAGGTCGAAGAACTCCTCTGTTTGTGGAGATGCCATCATGGTGGACTGTGCTGGGGGGAGAGGAGCACACAGCAGGGTCTGAGCTGCAGAGCCCAAATCCCCCTCCTCAAACTCCTCTCCAACCCACACAAACCCAGCAGGCAGCAGAGGGGGAATCAGGTGCCTTGATAAAGCAGAACCTCACACACCCACCTCCCATTGCTGGGGCTACCTTCTCCTGCCTGTGCTTAGCCAGCTCCTGGAGGCCACCAAAGGTGCCACCTCAGCCCAGGAGATCCAGTGCCCAGAGCTGAGCCACTGCCTGGGTGCGATCCCTGCTGTTTCCAGCACTACAGGTGGCTTCCACTGCCACTTCCACTCTGGGTTTCCACCTGGAGCCAAGAGGCCCAGGCAGAGCTGGGCAATCGCAGGTGAGCACAGAGTTCCTGAGGGCTCCTGTGGCTGTGACAGGCACCCCACACGGTCCCAATGGCCGGGAATAATTCCAGACAGGCCATCAGCAAAGCCCAGGCCTGGCTGAGCCTCTCACCTGGCAGCACCTTCCCAGGCCCCCCAGAAATCCAGGCTGTTTGCTCAAGGAGAGGCACTGCCGAGGTGAGTCCGGCTGTCACGGGCTGCATGATCTGCACCAGAAAATCGCTCCTGGCTCTGCTTCTTCTCATCCCACGGAGCAGAGCCAGCCTGGGCTGTGCTGGTGCTGGGGGGTCCCAGTCCAGAACCAGTACACGTCATCTATCCACCACTGACACTTTGGAAACGCCTCTGGGCAGCACTCCCTGGAAGGAGCCTGTTGGCTCCTGCAGCTGCTGGGTAAGGAAAGGCTCCCGAACAACAGACACTGCACTCAGACAGGGACAAGCAAAGGAAAACTGTGAGAAATCCAGCCCAAGTGGTGTTAATTTCCCTGAGCACAAAGCACTGGAGCAGAGCCTGCTCCGAGCCTCCTGACACAAGTTCTTAGAGCCCCAGCTCATGGAGCTGCAGAAACACAAGAAAATCTCAGTGCTGACGCAGAGATGAGTTTCCTCCCCTTCAGCTCACAAAGAATCCTTGAAAATAACACGTCCAAAAGGCTCAGAGCCCAAATGAGCCGAACAGAATATGGGGCTGCTCGTGCATTCTTTATAAAGCTCCACATTTTCAAACCCATCTCCTAAATTACACAGCTGTTACAGCCAAATGCACTTGTGTGTCAGAAATGCATCTCTTGACAAAGCGATGCTCATTTCCACCTTATTTTTAGACGATAAAAACCCTCTCACCTCACAGCCGACCTGCCTTCCTGCCACAGCCTGACCTTCTCTGCTTCAGCCCCTGCCCCGGCACCTGCTCCTTGTGCTGCGGCTCTGGGAGCGGTGCCAGGGGTCTCCTCCTCTCCCGTTTGCACATTGTATTCATTTGGAAACTGATGATGAACAAATCCATCAGTTTAAATAACTGGTTTGAGCCCTTTGTGCTGGTGATTAAGCGTGTGAGGGTGATCTGTGCATTTTAGAGCTTCTCCCTAGCTTGGGTTAAACAAAGGCCCTGAACACTGAAAAAGCCACAAAACCCAAGCGCAAACACAGCCCTGCCTATTTGTCAGGCTCCTTCCTCAATTTATCCCTGTCCTTCCTAGGGGCTGAGCTGTTTGCCTGAGCAGCTTCCCACTGTTTATCCATCCTTCTGGCTCCTCTGTCCTCACACAGCACCTATCACCACCGCATCCAAGAACAGTACAAAATCCAGAAGTTTTTCCTCCATGGCAACGCTATTACAAAAACTAGCAATATTTTAACTTGCCTGAGAAAGCCTGACCCAGCCCTTTCATGTCCCAGTCCCCAGGTTCTCACAAAGCTCCCCCAGCAATGTGACCATCATCATCTTCCTCCTGGAGGTACTGGAAGTGGCACAAGTCCTTGTGCCAACCTCCCTGTTCAGAATTAAGACCTAAAGACCCACACTGAAAAAATCCAAGTGTATTTTGCATTTCTCTTGCTAATTTACTGCCCAAACCTTAGCTCAATGTTCTGCAGCCTTTCCCTCGGCAACCATTTTTACATGAGGATTTTTCCTTCCTTAAATAATGACGGAGATTGCCAAGGAACTGCTAAGTTCAGAGAGCTGAGGCTCAGGGAAAACATCACGGGATGCACGGCAAACCACAACAGCTGGGCACGCCGCGGGAGCAGCGTCACTCCCACAGGGACAGGGACTTGGGAACGCATCAGTGCTCACATATCCGCTCTCCCAGGGCAGGGACCCGCGTGGCAGCTGCCTCCGCAGCCTCGGCTGGGCACTCCTCCAACGGGCAGCGCTGATCATCCATCCGGTTGCTCTGGAACTTGCTCAACAGGTCAAAGAAGCATTCCTCGTCCGAAGGGGTCCGGTTGATTTTCTGGGAAGAGAGAGGAGAGTCAGAACACCCCGAACAAGTCCCCGAGTCAAATCACTCCATCCAGCGCAGTCTCGGGAATAGCCGTGCCCTCTCCTGATCTGTTCAGGGGCCGGCCCCTGGCTGTGCCCCAGATGTACCAAGCCCCACAGTCTGGAGCCTGCTGGGGTCTCTGCTCCTTGGTCCCTCTGATCCCAGAGGCTCCGGGCACTGCCACAGCCCAAACCTGAGCCCAGCACACAGATGAGCCCCGTGCAGAGCAGCCACTGTCACTGCAGAGCACCCAGAGCAACCTGGAGGCTGAATGGGAAAGAGAGGAGGAAAGGGGACAGCATTCACCCTGGCACTGCTCTTCAGGGAGCTTCTGGGCTGGAAAGGGCTGGGCTCAGGGCAGCAGGCACCCTGGCTGAAGTGCTGCCGTGTGCCCAGCCAGGGCTCAGTCCAGGCTCAGGGTTTGCTTTTTCCACCAGCTAAACCCAACCTTTCCAGGCCACTGCCCCTCACACCCCAACGCTTCCCCTCGGTGCCCCTGTGTCCTCAGCACAGCACTTGTAGCAGTCACCCAGCTGAAAATGCCACAAAATTACAGTTTTTCAGGACAACAGTTCTTGCACAAGAGCCCCAAATGAGCACCTTGCACTGGACAGGGATATATTTAAGTTGTGCTGCAGGAGGCTCGCGTTGGAGGCAGCCTCTCCAAGCCACTTCCAGCAGGGAGAGGGGCTGTGTGTCCTGATCTGGAGCAGACAGCAGCAGGAACAACAGACCTTTCCAAGGAGTCACTTGGAAAGGGAGATAAAATTAGCCAGTGATAAGAGGGGCATCTGCCAGGCTTGGGGATATTCCCTACACACAAACCTGGTCCTACCAGTTGCTGGAAAAAATACCACAACAGAAAGCAACCAAAACCTCCTAGAATTGGGTATATCTGAGCTATTTTCTAGCTGAGGCCAGTCTGGGAAGGGGCACTGGGTCCCTCCTGGAGGGCTGCACATCCCACCAGAGAGATGGAGAGGGCACGGGGACAGCCAGCCAGACTTTCCAGCAGAGCAAGGGATTCCCTTGGCTGCTGATGAAGCAAAGTCCCTCTCCCAGCTCTGCTGGTGGCCACTCCGGGCAGTCTGGGAGCCCTCCCAATCCTACCTCACACAGTGCCGTTCCCACCAGAGCTCTTCCCCAGGGCAGGGGCAGGCAAAGCTCTTCATGGGAGCTCTGCAGTGGGGAGAGACTTGTGCTGACAGGGTTAAAGCCACAAGTTGGATTGGGTAAATGAAGGAAAACAATTTTCCTGTATGCTAAGCGAAGCAGATGAGATGCACTCAGCTTCTATTTAGGGCAGCGTCAAAATTAGCAGCGGGCCAGAGAGGAACATTGGCAATGTGGGAGCTGATCAGGGAGGGGAAAAACCCCTCTCACCTCCTGCCTGCCACGTGCTGATCCATTAATGGAGCCGCAGCTCCAATGGACCCTCTGAGCCACCAACAGTTGTACCTTGGAAATAAAAGCTGGCTTGGGCTTGAACTGAGGGTGAACTGCATCTCTCACAGCTCTGCTATGTTGGGTTGTGTGACCCAAATTTCAGGGTAGAGGAGGAAACCGGTTCATTCACACCAAGCCTCCCTCCCGCTTTTCCACGTCTGCATGGAGTAAATCAGAGCAGTCCTGGATCCACGGGAGAAGTTCCCGCTTGCAGGAGCAGCCTGGCAGTGCATGGCCAGAGCCCCCAGCTCAGGGCTGCCCCTCCACAGAGACCAGATTCCCCCCGCGGCACATCCTGCAGAGACCCTGCAGTTTGGGGTGTCAGGATCCTGCTCCCAACGTGCCTGGCAGAGGAAAGGATGCTCTGAATCAGTAGGAAGGGCAGCCAGAGCATGGAGGTGTGGGACGGGGCTGGCTGTGTGCCTGGCTACCTCCCAGTGGCACCCGAGGGGCAGGAGGTTGGTGCCCGTGGGCCATGTTAGGCTGACAGGGCTGTGCCAGCCCGGGATGGCCCATGGGCAGCCCCAGGGCAGCACCTGCGGGCACCAGGCTCGCTCCAGCCAAACCCTGCCCCAGGCCTGAACCTCTCTAATTAAAATGCCCAAATGTGACAAGGCACGGAGTGCTCGGCTCCTTCCCTGCCAGGCTGCTCCCAGCCCCGAGGCAGGAGCTTCGAGGGCAGATGGAGGTGTGATCACAGCCTGGGGCTCGCCATCTGCTCCCGAGCACAGCTTGCCTGGGGCTTGGCACAGCCAGGGTCAGGAGGCTTTCTGAGAGCCAGGGCATCCCCTCATGGGGCTGAGCAGCAGCCCTGCTACAGCACAGACACACAGCCGCATCCCTAAATGGCTCCTGGGCACCAGCTTCGGTTTCCAGCCCCAAGACCACTTCTCACCTCGTGGCTGGTGTCCCTGCCTGGCCTTATCCCCCGTTCTCTGCCTCCAGCACTGCAACTGCCCAAATTCTGCCAACTGTCACCTTCCTGTGGCAGCCAGACACCGTCACAAAGAGTAAAACCAGCCCCATCTGCACGGGGCAGAGGGACCCGTGGGCTGCTGGCACTGTAGAGAGCACTCCGGGGCAGATTTGGCTGCAAACATGCTTGCCCTTGGCAGGGGTACAAGGACACTCCCACCTCTGCCCACACAGGGACAAGGACAAGTGTGGAGCCCCTGCTCCTGCTCCCTGACCTTGGGCAGGACAGGGATGGCACCATCCCAAGCAGGTGGAGGTCCCACTCATGGGGACCAGAGCTTTGTTCACATTTTCTGAGAGTGGCTGGGAGCAGGACTCTCCCCACACGGGCCACTGGAAGGCATCCAGGCTTTTGCACGCATTCCCTTGCTGCTGGAGGAACAGGCTGTTTAACCTGCCCAGGTGGATTCAGGATGTGTAAAACCACAGCTGAGCTGTTGGAAAGGCAGCAAAAAGCAGCTGCAGAGAATGACAGGCGCCTGCTCTGCCACCTTCCCCTCTCCCTGCAGGCTGGGACCACCAGCTCCTCAGGAGCCCCAAGCCCCAGGCTAAGGTCACTACACTCCGTGGAGGAGCACAATGCCACCCATTTTCCTCTCTGGGAAACTTTCACACCAAATAAAACCTGTCACAGTTTTGGGCTGAGAAGGTCCTGGGCTGCCCAGCTCTGCCCCAGAGGTGCAGCATACGGAGCAGCATCTCCTGGGGAAACCCCTCGGTCTGGCCACTCCAGATGTGCAGGTGAGGCCAAGGCTGAAGCGATCCCAGGCGAGGCAAAACAAAGTCAAAACTGACTCCTGTGCCTCAACCCCCTTGGCCATTTTCACTTGGATTCAGGAAAGCCATTAAACAAAGGCAGAAAACCTCATTGCAAGAACTAAACCACTCCAGCTCCCAACACCTGAAGCCGCAGCCCACAGATGCCCTGCAGGGCTTCCACCTTGGACCTGCTGCCCACCCGGGACTGTGCAGAGCACCTTTTTCTGACACATTCCCACTGCCCTATCCTGGGATCAGCACCCTGTCCCAATCTCTGGCACCTGAGCAACCCAGACCCCCCTCCATCCCCAGCTGTGCCCCCCACCACACCAACATCTGCTGCCAGACATCCCCTCAACCCAACGCTCTGGTGGCGGCTTCTCCCACAGCTTCCTGCTGCCCCCACAGCAGCTCGGGATGCAGCTCTTCCCACACCGCTGCTGAGCCCCACCAACGCCTGTCAGATCCGCTCTGGGACAGTGCCCCAAAGGTCCCCAAGCACCACGGCAGGTACTGCTGTGCTGGCCAAGTCATGGCACATCCCTCAGCGATTCCATGGTCACCCAAAAACAGGTGAAATGTCCCCTCCAAAGGGAGCTTCACCCACCAAACCAAACCACACTCATGAGCCACCCAAAGAGCCAAACCTTGTCCCTGTGTCAGACCAGCTTCTCTCACAGCTGGTGTCCCCAGGGCACTGGCCTGCCTTTGGTTCCCCTCCTCTCCTCCAGGCTCAGCTTCTTGCAGACCTGACCCGATGCAGGACGGAGCGCCAGGCTCAGGGACTGCTCACTCTGGCTTTGGCTAGCCTTCCCAGGGGATGGCAGGTTGGGACCTGCAGGCAGGACCCAGTGGTGGATGGACCCTGGCGGGTCTGGTACAGCAGATCCAGCTCAGGAGCTGCTGCCTGAAGGTGTCTGGTGAGTGCCCAGGTCAGGGATGAGCGAGGACGGTGGCAGGTTCAGGGATAACACAGCAGCTCTCCCTGTCACCCCCTCAGAGCGCGCTGCCTCGGCATTTAAATGTGTCCACCACAATTCCGCCTTATTTCAGGGAGGACACAACCTGGACACGAAGTGACCTGACCACATCCCACAGTGACAGAGCTGAGACAGGATGCAGCAATCAGTCCCTAGGACCAAGTTGTCCCCTGTGGACAGTCCTTGGAAATCTGTGCCCTCGTCTGAGCGGGCTCTTACCTGCCCCGGGCTCGGCAGTTATCCATTCCCACATGCCCTGCCCTATCTGCCTCTCCCCCTGTGAACCAGACGTGTCACCGCTCCTTACCTCTGCTCTTTTCAAGGCAGCCGACCTCAAAATCTCCAGGCAGGAGCGGGGCTGGTGCTGCTGGTGACCACCAGTGCTGGGAGCACCTTATCCAGGGCTGTCTGTCAGTCCCCTGCACGCAGCTTTTCTTTATCCTGCACCACCCCACACCTCACCCCGGAGAGCTCACCGTGGGGGCTGCACCTCTGGCATGGCCACAACCCCAAACCCCAAAACCAGAAGGCACTGAACTTCCCCACCTCACCTGGAGAAAGGCACCAAGGGGGAGGTTTGCAGAGAGGCAAGCGGGGGTGGAGGAGAGAAGTGGAAGGAAATCCCTGGCTGAAATCCACAGCCTGTTTTACCAGGAGGTGAAATGCCTGGAGAATCGTCCCTGTCCCCAGCCACCAGCTCCTCGGCGGGAGTCGCCACTCCTCGTCAGCTTCAGAGGCAGCAGAGCTGTAAAACTCGCCCGGTCTTTGCTGAGGACACCACTTCCCTTCCCGTGCCAACCCCGAGGCAGGGCTGCTGACGGACACCCCGTGTCCCTCTGTGAGCACGGCCGGCCTCAGGGACCCACCGCCCACCCTCGGCATGCTCTGCCGGGAGACACGGCACACCCGGAGCAGCCCGAGCACCGCTGCAGCTGCAAAAATATTAATAATAAAAAGTTCACAGCGAGCTACCTGAAAACTTTAAACCCCCGAGCACACACGGCACATCCCGGCCTGAGTGAATCCTCTGTGTCTCCGTATCCACCTCCTCCTCCTCCTGCTCCTCCCGATCCAGCCTCTCATTTCAGAGAAAGAAGGAAACACAAACAAACCCCGAGTTTCCCTCACTGACCTCAGCAGCCAGCTCTTCCCCGGCTCCGGCTCTCACATGTCCGCGGGCAGGAGCGCTGCCGGCGCTGGATGCTCCAGCTGCCCGAGGCTCTCCTAGCCCCGCCGAGCGGGATTTGTGCGGAGCGGGATTTGTGCGGAGCGATGTGAAGAGCGTCGCCGGCTCCAGTGACCCGCTGGGTGCGAGCTGAGGCTTAAAGCGACAGCCCCGCTGCCACCTCCTCCCGGAGCCACTCCGTGCCCTGGCACGGTGTGGGGGGGGCTCCGGAGAAGGCTCCTCTCTCCCTCACCTCGCTGCCACGATCCTCCTGCTATTAGATGATGCTCTTAAACACACAGTGCAGCTACGTGAATATTTAGCTTTCCTTCCACCTCCTCACCTCCCACCCGCCACACTCACTTTACCTTAAAAATAGATTGGGATCGATTCTCCCAAACTACATCTGCAAACATGCTCGGCTCCGCAGGCACAGGCACCACGGCAGCAAGCGCTCTGTGCACACAGACACAATCTGAGCGTTTGGATTTAAAGCACCAAAATACTGAAGGACCATTTTTAGCTCCTGATAGTCCTCCTGCTCCTCATATTATTAGATATGTGCGGTTTTTTTGTCTTATTGCAAGAGCCGAGGCTGCTGAGCCATAAGCATCTCTTGATTTAAATGTAACACTGCTCGACAGAGGGAAATTTCTAATTGCAACAGGGTTTTAAACAGGGAAAAATGGAAATGCCACACAGCAGCGAAAGAGCTGTTCTTACCTCACGTTTGTGAAATGGGAATTTCTGACAGTGAAATGGGGCACTGGGAAGAAAAGCACTTTTCCAAAGGGGCAAAATGGGGACAGAGCCCCTCTGGCACTCTCGGCTCTCTGTCCATACTTGTCCTTCATTCTCATTTTTCACTACAAAAGTAGGAAATTGCTTTAACCTGAACAAAAATGCAGCTTTGGGGAACTGCCCATGTTATTCCACACCAGTAAATTCATTTCCAGGAGTCACACAGTAATTTCCAGAGAAAGATGGGACCTGAGACCAGGACTCCTGGCTCAGTACCTGGCCCTGACTGAAGAGGGAAAGAAGGGTTGAGTGAGGGCAGGGCACAGCCACAGCTCCTGTGAGCTCAACACCAGTGCTGCAGCCCCATTCCCACTGGGGCTGAGATCAGGGGATCCATGGATAGAGAGAGGCAACAGGGGAATGAACCAGGATGGGGCCTCTGCCCCTGATCTGAAGAGCTGAGTCGCCTTGGGAGAGCTCTGCAAGGGGGAGTCTGCAGCTGGTACAGGGGGAAATGCAGAAAATGGGTGTAACAGAGGGGCAGAGCCCACACACATGAGGTCAGTGCTTGGAACAACATGAGGAAATGACATTTTCCCTCTGAGTTTAGGATGCAGCAAAGGAGAACGAGTGAGACATCTGTGATCTGCAGAGACACCACCTACAACGTCAGGTTGGGCGCAGGGAGCTGAGCGTGCCCTGGGCACACGAGGGCCCCTGCACTGTGCTGTGCCCAGCCCCTGGTACAGCTCATCCACACCCTGCCCAGGCCCAGGACGTGCACATGCTTCCCTTGGAGCATGAAATTATCACCCTCACTTGGACTGTTTTCAAAGATTTTTCTCCCTTTAAACAACTCGCCCACTCATCCCTATAAACGCCGGTGCTAAAAGCTGGTTCTGTTGTTAAGATTTCAAATAACTCAGGTTTTATTGTTCCAAACAAAATCAAAATAACTCACCCACGCTCCCTCCTTCCATAATACAGTCAGTGCTGACCTGTTGGGACCGTGCCCTGCTGCCACACACGGCTCAAACTCAGGTTTTGCAGTATCATTTCTGATTGCATTTGGAGGGAGCCTCGGGGGTGTCTGGCTCAAGTGTTACTGACACCTCTGCTGCTTGCAGTGCTGATCTCACTGTCTGGAAGCCATTTCCACCATGACCAGATTGGGCCACTTTGTGCCACAACCACATTAATCCTGGATTTACACTTTTTCCTCAGCTACACAACAACCTGTCCCGAAATCACAGGTCAGTCCAGCCCTCACTGCTGAGACCACTGGGAATTACTTCTGGTTTCTCTTCTGTGTATTCCAACAGTCCTCTGCAGTTAATGTAGCAACTTTTCCACATGGATTTTGACAGCTTTTACCATGCCAGGCCGGGTTTCCCTGTCACTGTTTAACAGAAACACACCAGGCTGGATTTAGCACCTGGAGCTTGTTTTACTAACCAAGGACACAAGGTAGAAGCATTCTCACTGCAGGTCAGCCTCTGCAGTCCGTGTAGAAGGTAAGTGGCTCTAGAGGTCAATCTGACCCATCAAAAACCTGGGGGATCCCTTAAACACCAAAACTGGGAGTGAACCTGAACTACTGCTTGAAACAACTCAGGTTGGAGGTGGATGACAACAAGCAGTGAGTTTTTGGGGTGTAGCTCTCACCCAGGGCTGTGGTACCTGGCTGTGCACACCAACACACACCCAAGCAGCCAAGCACAGGGTTTTGGCTACAACTCATTGCAGTGATTTACTCTGCAGTGGAACCAGGACCATGCTCAGCCGTGGAGTCTCAGCTGAGCAGCACTAATTTGCTAAACTGAAATAACTACGGTGCTTGAAAGGGTATAACCCATATTCCTGATTAATTAGCACAAGGTTAATATATAGAGCACTTCCTCTATCCACCTCCCCACTCCAAGCCCCATGGAGCAGGGCAGGTGAACAACTCTTCGGTGATGGAGACAATCCAATGCCCCAGCTGCTCCCCCCAGCCCCTGCACTCCCTGCACCTCACACTGGAACTTCCTGACAGTTTGCTTTGAAAACGCTTTGCAAAAAAAGCCTGCTTGTCTCTGGATTGCCAAAATTGTGCTGCTTTCTTGAATCAGACTTTTATTTAGACACCTACTTGCTCTGAGCACAGAGATGTTTTAAGAAGGAGCTGAGCAGATGCAGCACCTTCCGCAGGGGTGGTGGGGATGGGGGAAGTTGGTCGTGGAGCTGTGCACGCCCATCCACACCAGCACCCATAACACATCCAGCCTGCACATAAACAGCCCTCGCTCAGCAAACGCCCAGATCTTAATTATTATTTACTCACACCCAGTAATGCCTGAAGGCCGCGTTCGAGATCAAGGCCTCGTTGTGCAAGGCACCCCACAAAACACGAAATCCTGGCCCTGCTGGGGCAGGGAGGGTTCCTGGGGCTGGTCCCTGTGGGTTTGCCACTGCAGCGATGGTCAGACACAGCCCTGCTCAGAGGAGTTGAAACAGGCAAGACAAAAATCACATGCAAAGGCAGGAGCAGCTTCTCCTATCACCCAAAAGCATCTCCTGCTCTGGTACCTGCTGCTGCAAAGGGCAGGATGAAACTACACCCTGTTCGGGGTTTGCTCCACATGACAGTGCCCAGAGATCACTGGGATTCACGTGGCTTTAATACAGGCAAAGAATCCTGCTGGGACTTTCCTGCAGGTCCCAGGGGAGTGGCACCTCCTGCACCCAGGCACACACAGTGCCTCACTCTGCTGGCTCTCCAGACGGGGCTGCATCGACTGCTCATCAGTGAGCACTGCAGGGAACTGGAACTTCCTCTGTGGCACAGACAGCACGATCCAGGATGGAAAAGTTGGATCCATGGGATGGTTTTGGGCCCTGCTCTAATTGCACATCTCCCCAGGGGAGCCTCTCCAGCCGTCCCTGCACACGGAACACTTCACTGGGCTCAGCTCTGCCAGGGCTTCTGGGGCCACACAGGGAACGGGAAGGAGCCGGGGGCTCTGAAAAACCATTATTTGGGCTTTTTTAGATTAATTGGTGTTAACTGCCTTGGGAGGCTTTAAAATAGCTCTGCTAATGGGAAATGTGGATGCCGAAGGTGAGGTGTGAGCAGAGGCCACGTTAACCTGACACAGGCTGTGCCCAGCCTGCAGCCGGTGCCAAAACCAGGGACACCTTCTGTCCAGCTGGGAATTGCTGCCTGCACCTCTAACCCTGACCACTCCTCAGCTGCCTTCACACTCATCTGGGAACAGGGGGAACCTTCCTGCTGCCATGGCAGGTTTCATCAGGAGAGCTCCAAGAAACAGCCCTTGAAGCTCCCTGTGATTTATGGATTCCCATCCTCCTCCTGCAGCCATGGAGGATCCTCAGCCAGCTCCCAGGGGGCCTCAGTTTCCTGCACCCTAAGTACAGATGCAAGGACAGCTCAGAGAGACCCCAAAGCCTCTGCTCACCCCAAGGCCACCCTAAATCCAGAGGAGAGGACTGCATTGGATGGGACAGTGTCTACCCAAAAGCAGTGGGTTAAGGAACAACCTGTCCCCTGAGAGGTCACTGCCTCCTTGAGCCCTCCTCCCTGACCACAAACTCCACGGATGGAGCTGCCCGGTGCCAGCAAAGGCAGCAGGGTGGCCTCTGGGCAGATTGCCCCAGTGGCTGCTCTCTGGGGATGATTTGGCCTCCCCAAAGCTGGGCAGTAACAGACAAAACCTAAACTTGCCCCAGGTTTTGTGCTGTGTTTGTGTCCTCCGGGGGAGCCTCCAGCTCTGCCCAGCAGCTGCAAACAGCCACAGTTGAAGATAAGGCTCAGACACAACTGGTCTGGTTATACAGCTCTGTCCTTCAGTGAAACCCAGAAAACATCACATTAGCATGCATTTCCTGGTTTGAAATATCATTTACACAAAGAGAAACACAAGTTATTGGTACAGAAAGGATTCTCTGTGTAGCCCCAGCAAGCACAGACCACGATCCCTTCCCAGCACAGGGACCTGCTGGATCCATCCATGCCAGATCCCTCCAGCCACAGCTGGGAGCTCGGGGATGGTTGTGCAAGAAAATCAAACAGCCCCAAGAGTCACCAGAGGCCCCCTTGTCATCTGGTGCCACCCCAGCTCCAGGGATTTAAGCCCAGTTAGGCTGATTTACATCCAAAGGGAACCTGGGCTATGATATTTTTTAAGCTCTTCTGCCATGTGAAGTTTAATAAATGCCACAGGCCGGAACTGTGAAGGTACAAAGTGCCCCAGGCACGGCAGAGACCCGAGAAAGGAATGAAAAGTTCCAGATTTTGAGAGAAATCAAACATTTGGAGGTTTATCGCTCTGGGTTTGGCTTCAATTCATCCTTTTTTTTCCAGTGCTGTTCTCTTTAAAGTGACAGTTTCTAGGAAATGGTGAGTGTAACATCTCTTTTACTGTCTCATCCTACTTGATGGCTGACAGTTTGCCGGGAGAAAAGGTTGTGCAAGGAGGAAAGCAGACCTCAATTACGGCTTCAAAGTGCCAATAACTGCAAACTCATTTACAGTGAGTCAAGGGGAGAAGAATGGATTTGGGGAGCTTGGTTTGTCACCTCCAGCCTGGGTCACAGACCTTCAGACCTCCAACACAAGTCTGCTGGGTGACCTTGGACAAGCAGCTCAGCTTTTACCTCCTTCCTAGAGCAGATTGCTCTGGTAAGAGGCTTTTTCTTACAGTTTTCTATCTCCAGAGCTGGCCTCCACACGTAGCCAGTTAAGGATGAAATATGGAGCCTTTCCTACGTTCCCCTGATCCTCATCCTGAGGGATCTGAGAAACACCCAGACCCTGGGTGTCCCTGGTGTCACCCCTGCAGATCCCAGGGCTGGGACACCCCCCCGCACACGGCACAGCCCGAGGGTTCTTTTCCCTGCGTGTGGCTGATGCACAGGCACGGGCTTGCACAAATCCTGCCTCCCATCTCCCTTCCACATGGCACAGCTTCCATCCACAGCCTGACCTCAGCCTGGGAGCAGGGAAAACAAGGGAGAACACAGAAAGAGGGTGTGCAAGCAACAGAAATATCCCAAAGACAGGGAGATCGGGGTCACAGATCCCTGCAGCCCATACAGACACTGCCCTGCCAACACCAGCCCTGTCCCAGAGAGCATATGGAAGATTCCTGCCTTCTCAGGAAGGGTCGTTCCTGGGTTCAATCCCTTGGATCTGCCCTTCAGGAAGAAGGGTCAATCCCAAATTCAATCCCCCAGGCACGAAACTCACCTGCAGCAGAGCCAGCTCTGCCCAGCTCTGCCCTGCCTCCCTCTCACTCACACAGGCTCATTGGATAATTACAGAGAAAACCAAGGCAAATCCCAATTTTAGTGCCATTATAAAACAGAGAGGGGGAATTCATTACCTGGCAGCTGTTAATATTCAAAGAAGAAACTGATAATTTGCCTCTGAGGCAACGAATGCAGCAGAGGCAGCACAAGCCAGAAAATGCTGCTGCCTCCCCCCACCTTCTCCATGCAGCCACTTTTTGCAGAGGTTTTCTATCCCCACATTCATTTCCCTGCCTCCCATGCCAGCACCAAAGTCCCAGTGAAGAATTACTGTCAGGGCTCTGCAGAACTCCCGAGAGCCTTGGCTCTGGCTCTGCTGCACCTCCAGATTTGGGAGAGCAGTTCTTACACCTCTCCTGGCTCGTGCAGCTTCAGTGCAACCTGAGCCAGAGAGCAGGAGCTAAAGAAGGACCGTGCAGCTCAAGAAAGAGACTCAGAGAGAGACAGGTCAGACAATTTAAGATGACTCTGGGGAGACAACCAGATCCCTGACTGCTTCTCCCAACAGCCCGAATCCCTGGAAGAGCCTCCCCATACCTGTCAGGCTCGAGCTCTCCAGGTTTTCCTGCACATCCTGCCTCCAGCTAGGAAACAGCACAGCCTCCCTGCCCGAGCACTTTGGAAGGTCCCACAAGCTGAACGGGAAGATAAAGCACTCCAAGAACAAGCCACGGCTCCGCGTTTACCTGCTCACTTCCAAGAGGACTGACACCACCACAGCAGCCTCCAGGTATCATAGGAACAGTCTTAAATTTAGCAGCAGCTGCCTTTCCTCTCTCCCTGGCTCCGGCTTCTCCCTTGCTCTCCACTCCCCGGCTCTTAGAGCACGTTTACACCAGAAAGTCTGACCAGCACTAATGGCATAATTATACCCCTGCAGCTGAGCAAACGTGGAGGCTGTGGGATAAAGGAGGGTGTGATTAGCACTGCCCTTGTATTGTGGGATTCACACATCAGGGAGATGAAGCAGGGACCAACCTGATGATAAAAGAGAGGGAAGATGCACAGGCACCACAGAGCAGCAAAGGCTGCCTGGTGCAAACCCCACGTTCCAGCTCCTGAGGGCATCGAGGAAGTGTCAATCTCTTCTCAAACAAGACAAGACAACCAGGGAAATGATCCTGTAGGCCCAGAAACCTCCAAGGCTGACACATCCTTGCACCCCAGCATCCACCCAGCCCATTGTGCAGGTTCCCAGTGAAGTCACAGGGGATGGATGGGGACACCTGCCAGCCAAGAGCTGCCTGGACACCCCCTGATTCAGCAGGGACAGGCAGGATCCTCCAGCTCTGATCCCTGCCACTGCCCCCAGGGCTGACCCTCAGAGGGTCAACCACGAGCATCCTGCAAGCCAACAATCCCCCAGTAACTCCTGACACACAAAACCATCAGAGGAACTCTGGCAACCTGCCTCTGGGGCGGGGATGTGTGACCTACAAAAAATTTCCCTTCTTTTATGGTCGCCTCTCACTGTAATCATAAAAAAGGCCTTATAAAAACATTTGTCCCAGGGAATGTTTGGTGATGCAGAGTGCTTGAAAATTGTTCAGTGTCTAAATACATCAGCAACCCATCCCTGCAAGTCGTCACTGCAATCAAACACAGCTCCTCTTGACTATAAATGGGCTTGGCTGAGGACAGGTCTGGAGAGTGAGGAGTCACTCCCTGAGAAGGGGAGAGCCCAGGGGATCAGGACCATTTCCAGAGCACAGACCCAGAGAGGAGTGGGTTTCAGCCTTACCTCGCTCCGTGGGTTTTGCTCCAGCTGTTGGACCTTGACACAATAAAGGGTTTTAGCCCTTGAACCCTGGCTCATGCTCAGTCCCATTGACCTCAAAGACTTCAGCTCAGTGCTGACCTTAAACACAGAATTGGGGCAGGTCCCCAGGCAGTCTTTTCCAGAATACACAGCCCCTTTCTTCCACGGGCCCCTCCTTTTTGCACAGAGGAGGGTGAGGGACACAATCTCTGGTATTTTTGAAGTGTTAGAAAAATCCCATCCTTCCAGTAACCTTCTAATAACCCCCTAAAACACATCTGCTACCAAGTCAATCCCGAGCTGCAGCATTCTGACCTTCACCACAGTGGAGAGAGGGGTTAAATTTATGAGCAAGCCTTTGATGTCTGCAAGTTTCATGTAGTACAAAACCTCTGCTTTGATGTTCCTTTTAAAAGAGAGGAAACTCGGAAGGTGTGCACTGCACGAGTCCCAGGGAGGGATTTGGAAGGACTTGGATCTGGCTGCCCACAACTGCAGGCACAGGGACCGAGCTCTAACACAGCCACTTTTGCTCAGGGCTCTGCTGCAACAGAGCAAAAACGTGACCAAAAGCATCTCACCCTCACCAGCTTCTCCCAGACCAAACCCACCTTTGCTGTGGAGAGCCAGGCACTCACAGCCCCGAGTATCCCCACGGGAGCTGCACACCTGGGCTCACAGGTGAGCAGGACCCCATCCTTGCTCATCCCCAGACCCTGGCAGGGCTGGTCCTTCTCCTCCCAGCGACCACCAGCCATGGCTGGGAAACTCCCCCACTTCAGGGGTCCCTGGGAAGGGTAAGGAAGCCCCTCTCTGCCTCAGCAGGTCCTGCATGAGCATCACGTTCAACACCAGCCTCTTGCACAGCAGTGGCAGGAAGGTCTGAGGCACAGGGGGGACCTGCCACGCTCTCCTACCTTCCGCAGCACCTGGGCCATGGCTTCTCCCATCCATCCCAGCATCCCCACGGCCTTTCCTGCAGGCTGAGCCCTCCTCTCAGGGCCCGACAGAGCTGCCAGAAGGGACAGGCTCCTCTCCATCCCCTGCTCACTTCACTTTTCCCTGCCTCCCCTCCGCCGCCTCCTCCCATGGGGAGTTTCCCAGCAGCTCGGTAATTAGCGGCATCATCACCAATGCTAATAACAACCACCACGGCTCCTGCCATCCACAGCTCAAACAACTTTACAGCCATCATCACGCCTCTGTAACCTCCCCGGGGGAGGCAGGCAAGCAGCATTACCCCATCACACGATGGGGAAGAGGGAGGTAAACAACAGGCAGGGGATGGGTGGCAAATCCAGGAGCTCTGACTCAGGCACCTTCACCCCCAGGACCTCCCCATCCCGGGACCTGCCCGGCTGCAGAAGCCCCTTGGGACAGAGGTCAGGGGCTGTGCTGACAGCAGGACTCATCCAGGGGTTACATCACTGGACCTGGGAGTCCTGGGATGAGTTTTTTCCCTGCACACAGTTCTCCTCTGCCATGGGACAGCAGAGATTGTGGCACCCCAGAAGAGCACCTCAGATCAACCTTTAGAGCTCACTTCTAATTAAGGACTCATGGTTTGCCAATGGATTAAAGAGAATTTTTGCTTTTTCCCCTCACAAAATGAGGTATCTGGGAGAATTGTTGTCTGAACAGCCTGCCCAGGAAGAGCTTCTCTCCCGTTTGGGTGGGGTTTGCTACCTTTGATTACAAAGGCTCCCATCGATGGAACTGCAGCTTTTCAACTCCCCTCCAACAGCAGAACACAGTGGGGCTGCTTTGCTCTTGGCAAAACCCACAGGACGACGTTGACTTTAAACACCCTGAGGTCTGGCCCGTGCTGCAGAGTGAGCCTGGCAAAGCTGCCAGCTGGGAGCAGCACCACAGCAGAACTCCCCTCAAGTGACCCTGCCGTGTCCCCCACGGCCACCACGGAGCCCTCTGGCCACTCCCCAACCCCCATGTGCGCTGCCAAGAGGTCACCAGTGGCTGGCAAAGCCCCACGGGGCCTTTTTTTACACCCAGCCCATGGATCCACAGCTACACTCCTAAGGAATGCTTTTCCCAGCTCTTGATGGAGTGTGGCTTTTGTTTGGTCTCTGGCTGAATGTCTGAGTTAAAAATACAAGGCTATTTCTGGCAGAAGTGGTTTTTTTTTCTGCTTTTATATTGCCTTGTGTGCCCCCATGCTGCTGTCTCCTCTCTGGCTCAGATGAGCTTTGTTTTCCTTCTCAGTGATCACGTTTGCACCGGTGAGCTGTAGGAAATGTTTTTCCCAGCAGACCATTTCCACGAGCACTGTTGGGGATGAAGAATGAGCTCAGAGAAGTTCTAAAAAAAAAAACCCAGTTGGTGTAAAAATTCAGTCTTCAGTGGCCAGAGAACTGAAAACAGGAATGTCTGTGGTAAAAAAGGAATGTGTCCACACACTCATGTACACAGGTACAGCAGGATCTGTTCTCCCCATGATCCACAGATGAGGAACAAAGGACTCAGAGCTAGAAACACCTTCAAGCATCCCCACTCCACAGCCAGGCTTCATCCCAAGCTCTGCAGCTCCGACTCTTTCTTACCCAGCATGAAAATATTTAATTTCGCTTTTCTTAAATGCCAAGGAAAAAAAATAGGCCTATCTTTTCTGGCTTGGATTTACTCCATCTGGAATCACTGCATGATCACAGAACTGTGATAGTGTGTTAGAGACTCAGTGTAAAGCAAAAACCTAAATACTTCCAAGCACCCATGAGATCACTGGTCTTTCCCTTACGCTTCGTCTCTCCTGGCAACAAGCTGAGGATCTGGGGCTTCTCACTTGAGATCACTGAGTTCAAACACCTCCAAGCCCCCTCCCACAATCCATAATGTGCCATCGTTGTGGGTGTGAGCCCTGTTTCCAGGGCTGGGAATAAACCCAGCACAGCTGCAGGAAAGCTCCCCAGTATTTGTGTTTGCCATGTGTCACAACAAACATCAACACAACCGGAAGGGAACGGCCCAAACCCAGCAGAACTGTCAGGTTAAAAACAGCAAAAGGCACCTGGGGAGCCTCCCAGGACATGGATCCTCACCATCCTCCAGGGAGCCAAGCACAGACTGATCAGAGCTCCCCAGCACAGGACCAGTAACCTGGAAATCACCGACATCAGGGCCAGCTCCTGCTCTTGAGGAAATGAGCTCCAGCTGTGCTGCTTCCAAAGAAAAGCTCCTGGATGATGAATTCAACCATCTCTGATGAACTCTAAGAGCCCACTCTGCACACTGACCATCGGTGTGATCAGAACGTGAGGTGGAACGTCTACATTTGGCAAAGGCAACCAGCACTGTTGGTCGCTCACCAAAGTCCTGGGAAGGGCTCTGGTTTTTGAAGGCACCAATCCCACTCCTCATGGATGCCAGGAGCTGATCAAATCAGCTCCACAAGGCACCCAAACTGCTGTGCTTTTCTGGAATTCAAGGTATCACATTCTGACAGACCTAAGCTCAGCCAAGTTCAGCTCCAGACTCCTGTCCCTCAGAGGAGGTTATAAATATCACCACTAAGGGCCAATCCCTCACTGACCAGTTTGTGTTGGAGACTGGTACCACTGCTCTGCTGAAAGGAAAGTGATGCTGAGGCTCAAAGAAGCAAAAGGATTTGCCCACAGCTGCCCCCAGAGCCAACAAACAGAGCAGAGCTACAAACAGACTCTGTTTTCCAGCCCAAAGGCCCCACTGCCACCCCCACACCAGGCTGGAAACGAGGTAAAAACAAACACGAGGAACTCCCAGATCAGCACTGGAGATAAAAACCATCTTCCTACCGACTGTGGCACTTGGACTCGGACTTCCCCAGCATCCAGAGGGGATGCACTCGATCCCTGGGATTTCCTCTCCGAGCTGGACTGGTGCTCCTGGTATTTCTTCGTTCTCGCGGGTAATGACAAGAACTCCTTTCCTGAGATCTTCAGCTCTCCCACGTGGTGGCTGTCCCCGTTCTGGTCCTTGGGAAAGCAAGAAAGTCACTGCAGCAATTGCCTGTCTCAGGTTTTCGTGGAGCTCTGTTGGCTCCTACCCACAGAGCAGGAGAGGCACGGGAGCACAGTTCATGTGGGGCTTGTGCTCAGTGCTGCCACAGACACAGCAACACAGGACTGTCACCCCAGGTGTGGGGAAAGGGAGGTGACAGAGATTCCAAACAGGAATAGTGAGAACAAGGAAGGAGAGATTCGTTTCCCTGCATGCTGTTGAAGGCACCAGTGCAGCCAGGCCAGTGCCCACACCTTAAAGAGCGGCCACATGAATATAAATCAGAACTAGCAAGTGCCTTGCAGTGCCTTGGTTGGAGCCCTCACGCTGCTCAGTGCACGACAACAGGAGAGATGACTCAATTACAGCACGTAAGCACCTTCAGGGTGAAAGCCAGCATGTGAGAAAGAGGTTTTAGTCTGGTACGCAAAGGAATAAACAAGAGGCTGGGAGATAAAACCAGAGGAGCTCAGATGAAGGAGTAAGAGGCTGGAGAGAGCAGGGTGAGCAGGGAGCAGTGTTCCTGCAATCTGCTGGAGCTTCAGAACCAAGGTGGGCATTCCCTGTGCCCCAACACACAGCTCTGTGCAGAGGCACTGGACAGGAGCTCCTGTAACAGGGGGGCTTTGATGGCTTTGAAGGCATCTCTGGCAGAGACAACACCGAGAGGATGCTGCAGAGATCACAGTTCACTCCATGGATTTACTCCTTACAACCTCTTCACTCCCACCACAGCACAAAGCAAAGGAGCCTCTCCTAGGGCTGTAGCCCCCTGCTCCTGTGAGCCACAGTGGCACTGAGAAGAGGAATTGCATCCAGAACACTCTCTGAAGGAGAGGTGAACTCACACCCCGCCCAAGGATCACTGCGGGGGGAACAGGAGTGCTCACACCTGACCCCACAGCTCCTGCTTGCTCCATCCTCCCCCATGAAACCCCTGAAATCCAGAACCCTGCCTGAACTATTGAGTGGTGTTCAGCTTTTACAGCAAAGAGCAGGAAACCAACAGCATTAGCAGCAAGTCACACACCAGCAAAGCCCCTGGCCAGCCCTCAGGGCTGCGCTGCTCTGATGAGGACACACGAGCCGGTGTCCCCTGACCTTGGGCACTGCTGTCCCTGCCATCGACACCCCAGAGATGGAGTCACGTTGGTGAGAGCAGGCAAGAGCCAAAACAGCCAAGGGGCACTGGGAGAATTGATAAAAATACATCAGGACGTTGGGAATTTATTTTCCGAAGAGAATTAATTCAGGGAGGAGCTTTTGCCTGCCCGTCCCAGGGTTTACTGGGATTTTTAGGCACCTAAATGGTCTGTCAAGCCTGAGGTTGTTTCCCACCGACTGTCTGCACCCACCTGCAGCTTGGGTGAGCTTTTTCTCTCTGTGACAGTTCTGTAAAGGGGAAATGTTCCCCGGGACACTCGGGAGAGCTGCGCCTGGAAAGCACTGGGAGAACATGACTGATTTGTGCCAAAACCATTCCAAAAAGGCAGAGTGGCTGCAGGCCTAGCCACCTCCTCTGGGAACGGGCACAGCTGAGCCCTCGGCAGCACCAGCAGGATTTTCTGGGAGACTGAAATGATCCCTGTGGCTGGAAGGGCTCAGTGCCTCCCAGCTGCTGCAGGAACAGCCCTGGGGACACGGAAGGAATGCTGATCTGCTCGGATCTGACATTCCCAGCAGCAAAGCAATCCTTGGAGCCCCTGCAACAAACCCTCTGCCTCCTGCAGTGCTCCTTCTCCTGTGTCTGCTCTCTCTGTCACTCCACTGGGGTGACAAGGCACCAGGACCTGCCACAGCCACTCAGGGGCTAAACAGCCCACGATGAGCCTTCCAACAAAGGGCTGCTTTTTCAAAAAAAGCCCAGAAGTGGCTTTTCAGCTTTGAGTGTTAAGTGCCTTTTTAGTCAGACCAGCTGTTCCTCTCCTCCAAGCTCTCTAGAAACCCTCTTTGGTTAATCCCATTGACTCCAATGATATCTGCTAATTGCATATTTCCCTGCAAATGAAGCCAGTCAACAACAAACCAACTGGAATCTGTGTACAGATTCCCACTGACAATCTCTGAGGCCAAACATCTTTGCTTACCTTCTCAGAAGGGAACTTGAGGAGGTCTAAGCTGTCCATGCTGTTCCTCTGGAGTCTCTTTGGCCTGGCTCCTACAAAACAGCACACTCACATCAGGGGGTGTCACCAACAGCACAAATGTCACACAGAAAAAACCCAAACCACGGCAGAACCTCCGCTCTGGTTAACTAAACATCAAAGGGATGCGATGTTGCAGCTGTGCTAGCCTTGAGATTCACTTGTGGGGGGTTTTTCCTATTGTTTTGGGTCTTCTTAAAGCACTGCCACAGGGCTGTGTGAGGCTGGGCTATTGAGCTGCAGCCAGGTCACACCACGACCCTGATCTCAGACAAAGTCTCTGGAATTCAGGAGTTACAAACCTCACCCTAAACCACAAAAGTCATGGGACTGGCATTACGAAAAACCATAACAAATAGACAGTTTCATGCATCTGTGGATTTGTTGCTTTATCATCATGTTTTTAACTGAAAGAATGCTTCTGGGACTCAACTTTGAGCTTTTCTCTATAGCCACAGAGGCTGGAAAACTAAGTGAAGAGCAAATATTTTCTATTATAGGCCCAGCCTTAAGGGGAGCAAAATCTTGCCTTGAACCTGACAGAGGAATCAAAACTTGGCAGGATTTACGATATTCATTTGAGATTTCATAAGATTTTGATGTTTGATTCCAACAAGAACAGAGTGGATGAAACACAGTTCAGCTGTGACTCCTGGGTTCCAAACCCTCTTTACCTCCACAGTCTCCCTTCAACCTGCCTCCAGCTGCTCTTGCCTTGCTGACAAACAGCCAGGATGTACAAAATGGCCCTGGGATGCTTTCACCACATCTGGGAAAGCTTCTGCCCTTCCCTGATCATTCCTGAAGGCTCCGTTTAGCTGATCCCCACGGGACACCCCACTCCAGCAACACCACGCGGGGCAGAGACCAAAACTCTCCACTCAAGGTCCTGTGACAACTTCCAAGCTCGAGGGGAAATCCTGGGGGAGGAATGATGCCCACTCTGAGCCCTGAGAACGGAAACCACGGAGCTTTGTGTGGTTCCTGCAGCAGCAAACTCTCCAAACCCCACCAACCCAGCAGCACCAGTGCTCGTGACCCCTCCGAGCTCAGGGGGCCACAGAGCTGCTCACCGGGCAAACTTAACAGAGAGGAGGCACAAAATTCACAAATGCAGGCTTGGCTGAAAGCAGAGCGTGGGGATTAAATGGAAAAAGGCTCCAGGGATTCCTGCACCAGCACACAGCCGGCTCAGCCAGGGCTCCCAGTGCCACCACAGCTGGATCCAAACTGCACCAGCTCCAAGGACAGCACTGCTTTGAAAAGCTCAGCTTCACAAGAGACAAGCTCAGATCAGCTGGGACCTCACCAAGGGTCATGAACACACATCACAGCTCGATCACAAGGGACATAAAGTTTGTCTGTGCCCCTCACCACCCTGAAGGAATTTACTGCTTGCTCAAATCAGCAAAACATTTCTGCCTCTCTACTCCAAAAGGCACATTAGCACCAGCTTCATTTTAAGGTGATTCATTACCAGGCTTTGAGTTCAGGGGACTGACATCAGGGCTGGAGGTGGAGAACAGACACTGATGTGAACACACAGGAGAGCAAGGAACACACCTCACGAGGAGCAGTCGGCGTTTCCACCAAACTCTACCCCTTCCTCACAAAGCCAGGGGCCCAGCTGGCAGCAGCTCAGAACGTTTACATAGGAAAAGGCCTCAAAGATCTCAAATCCAACCGATTCCCACCCTGTCAACCAGACCAGAGCACTGAGTGCCACACCCAGTCATTCCTTGAACCCCTCCAGGGGTGGTGACTCCCTGAGGAGCCCCTTCTAATGCCCAATAACCCCATTCCTGAAGAAAATTCCTATAGCTCCACCACATTCCCACCATCCTCAGCATGGAGGAGGTGGCTGGGAGATGGGTGAAGGACTTTTGGGTGCTGCCACGTCGCTCAGGCAGGAGCTCAGCGAGGGGAAGGCAGCGCTGGGTTGTTCCCAGTGGCTCCCAGTTACGCCCTATGGACGCTGCCAGAGCTGCCTGTGGCTTCCCTCAGAATAACCCACAGCAGCAAGGTGGGTCTGGAGTAAAAATCACCTCCAAACACCTGAGCAGAGGCACATTTGGGTTCCAGAGGCGAGGCCAGCCCCTGGAAGCGAGTGTGCGTCACGGCCCCGTTTAACAGCCACTTCCAGGAAAGCAAGAAAGCAGCAAAGCATGCCCAGTTAGATAAACACACACCATTCCCAGCTGTCTAAAGAGCCATTAATTACACACCTCCGTCCTCAGGTGCTTTTGTGTGTTCCCAGAGCGCTGAACCGCTGGCCAGCAGCCATTAATCTCCGAGCTGAGAAAACCTGCCCGGTGCTAATTTAATAGACACAGGCAGCTGAGCCTACCCCAGCAGAACAACTCGTCTTTTTCTCCTGTTCTGATGCTGGTGTCTGTCTAGGACCGTGTGGGGTTTACGCACAGTTGAGCTGAGAGAGGAAGAAGTTCAGAATTACAAAAAACTTCGTCCGACTCAGCTGTTTCTTCCAGAAATCCCAGCCAGTGCTGGGGCCAAACACCGTCCCCACTCACCACCACTAAAAGAAGCAGCAAGAAGAATTTAGAGGGTCCCTATCACTCAGGGTTACCAGAAACTGGATCCACACCAGCAGCAACTCCCACCAGTCGTGTGGGAGCTTCTCCCCTTCTCATCTCACACATCCTCATCCACCTTCTGGGAGAGCAGAGCTTTCCATACTCACAAGCGTCCCACGACAGGAGTCCCGCTAACTTTCTGTCTCCATTCCCTCAGGTGGCTCCAGATGCAACTTTCAGCCTCCTCCAACTTATTTTTCCCAGAAATACCTGCAGCACCACTTAATGCTCAGCCAAAGCTGAACTCTGCCTCCTTCTCCCCAGTGCTGATCCACAGCAGCAGCCGGGGATGGGAAGGATGGAGCAGCTGAAAACCCAGGTCTGTTCCTCTGGAAGGCTTTTTTCCCCTCTCTCTCCAGCATTTATTGGCATGTTTACCAAGCCTGCTGCAGAGTAACGGAAAACCTCAGGGGCCTTTCTAAATGCTCTCTCTGTCTTGGAGGTTTACTGAGGCCTCAAAGAGAGCAAGTTGAAACCTTCTTGTGAACATCAGCTGAGCAACGCTCCTGACTGGCTGCATTCATGCCCTGTTTTCCTGCAGCTCCTGGGATGTTGCTCTTTTCACTGCTCAGGGGTGTTGTTCCTTTTTTAAATATTTTTTTTCAAAATCTCTTCCTCCTTCCCCCCCACCTAGGACCTCCACAGCAGCACCACAAACCAAGGGGATTTTTAAAAAATTTTTTTCAACTTTTTGCTTTTGCAGTTTGGTGGCTGAGGCGAGTTTAACGGTTTTCACGATCTCGTATTTATTCTGCAGCCACGGAGAGCACAAGGAAGTTTTATCAAGGATGGCGATGGGATCATCTCGCGGAAAGGAGCACAAGGGCAAGCTGGGCAGACAGTGCGGGCAGAGCTTTGCTCCTCCATGGACAGGCTCCATCTCCAAGAGACTGCAGTTGACAAGATCGAGCTGAACATGTGTAGCAGCGACTCAGGGAGCCCTGGCAGGAGCTCTCATCAAGCTGACATGTGCTTTGATAACTCCCAGCTCTGCCCCCTCTCCTGCAGCTCCGGGAGCTGCCGCCTCCCTCCCGCTTCGAGCCGGAGCAGCGGAGCAGGGTCCCCCCACCCCAGACAGAGAGCCAGTTCTGGATTTGCAGCTGGGAACACGCTGTATCCCTCTGGGGGGCTGTGCCAGAGCGGGCAGAATGCAACCTGACAGGGGACTCCATGGAAGACCAACAGGGAGAGGTTGTGGAGCCAACATCAGCCCCCGCTGCCCGCAGCGCTCCTGGGCGAGCTGCACACACAGCCCTCTGCTCCCCACGGAGCACAGGCTGGGCACCCCAAATAACACCACAAATCCGGCATCAGGGCTTGCTGTATTCTCATGAAAAGGTCATTTCCCCCCATACCTGCATTAACCAAGATACTGACTTGGCTTTTGGGTGAGTCCTCGCAGCCCCGGACAGCGCCTGCCCCCAGCTGTACAGACCCGAACCTTGATTCTGGCAGACAACTCTAAATATTGCTCAATGTAATTAAATCAGAGCAGCCACCCAGTTGTTTGGGGTGGGATGCTGGTCTGGAAGCCCTTCCCAGCTCCGAAGTGACAGTGGAGATACGGTCCAGTGCTCACAGTGCATCTCAAATCATACGCTGCTGACATCTAATCAGGGAAGCTCTGTCAGGCTCGTGCTCCATTATTACAGCAAAGCTCTTAAAGAGGAGAGGGGGAGGGGGAAAACAAGCACAGCAGCAGGAAAAGAAAGAAGGAAAAAAAAAAAAAAGCAGCCTCCAGTAGGACAAGCATCTCATTTAAGGCTTTAATTAGTCTTCAAACACATAATGGATTCTGGCACCATAAATCCACTTGACCTCTATTATTGTCAGCACTTGCCTGATAAATGGTGGCATTTGTTTTCCCAGTTGTTACTGGGATAGAACAATACTTTCCTCTAAACAGAGAAAGCAAATAATATCAGTTATTTACAATGACTGGGCCATAAAATGCTGGTGCCAAGCTGTTGTGTGCCCATCCGTGGGAAGGAGCATCTGCTTAACCCCGTCCTGCAGGCAGGGAAGGACCAGGGAATGCCGACAGCTCTGGGTCCTTCTGTGTCTGAGGGTACAGAACTGGGAACCACGAGGACAAGGAATGATCCCTGTTCTGCTGGGAAGACTGAGCTCCAGCACTGAGCTGTATCCATTGGCACACTGAGCACAAGCAAATCTCAACCTCCCAAAAGACCCTGAGCACAACAAAACGCTGCTCCAGAACAAGAACCCTGCAGTTTTCTCCTCCGTGGCAAAACTGTTCCTTAAAAAAAGCTGCACTCAATATGTGGCAGTAAAGAGAAGCTCCTTTTGCATCAAGATGCTCGTCTGGCTGATTTGGCAGAAGATGCTCTGTGTTCGTGTCGCCCGAGTTCTGCATCTCCACAATCCAGTCTGACAGCTGAGCAACGGGCTGAAAATAACAGAAATAACAGCAATGCTGCACATCTACACAGCACCCAGAGCCCCTGGGTGCCTGCTGACTGCACTCAGGGTGAGCAGCTGGCACAGAGCTCCTCGGATTGGGAGAGGGAGTGAGGAGACACTCTGCACCACAGGCCAAAGAGCCCTCACATTCACATGGAAGAGGTAAAACCTGGAAAAGTGTCCTCCTTGCAGGTAGAAATAGCAGAAGGGAGCTACTTTTTTTCTGACTTCTTATTTATTTCCCCCAGTGGGAGCAAACTCAATGTAGGAAAGCTGCAATCTTGGAGTAGAAGGTGATCTTAGTGGTAGCCTTACAGCTCTGAGTAATTGCTGTGGTGTTGGGCACATCTTTGATTTCAGTTTTCCCCCAGACGTGCAATAGGCATCAGCTTTTCTCTAACCAAGGCTTATTTGCAAATAAAGCATCGGCAACTCGGGTCAAAGAATGAAATATTGGGGGGGGGGTTTGCAGAAAACACAGAGCACCCAACCATGAAACACTTCACAAATACAAACCTTGGAGGCTGTGGGAAGGTTGGGCCATGTCAGGCACAGCCTCCTCTAACCACAACCCCCCCAGGCAATCGTCTGCTTCAGAGAGGAACAGTTGTGGGGACAGAAGGATCTTTTGGGAGATAAACTGAACTGGGTGGTGCAGGCTGGGAGGAGGCTCATAACCTCAGGGCTGATTCAGGAGCAGTGTGATGGACTTGGCAGCAACACCTGGCTTGCTTCTAAGGGCAGGATTTTCTCTGCCAGGATACAGCAGAGTCTCGTGACCTCCCACCATCCATTATCAGCCCGTGTTGAACAAGCAGAGATCAAACCCAGAGTTTAGCTAGGAAGTGACACACAATAATTAACAGGGGCCACATCTCCAGCAGCCAGACAAGCCCAAGGACACGATTTTGTCCTCCAGACTGACTCAGGGAGGGCAGAGAAGGAGCAACCACGTGTCAGCTTAGCAGCCATCAAACACCCACAGTAAAATCCTCTAAAAAAGAGGGGGAATAATGCACTTGATCCCTCCTCCTGGATGCTGCTGTGATCAGCCACCAGCTCACAGCAGCTCCGGGAATACGCTGCCCACGCTGGACTGGGATCCCGGGCTCTGCCAGGTGTTTTTGCTAAGCCAAGGTTGGCTGTCCATGGGCTTGTCCCTGCCAGGGAAGGAGGATGGTCCTGAGATCACTCAGGAGATTACAGAGACTCTGCTGAGGGTCTGGTCTTGTCCTGCTCCGAGAAGTGCCAAAGCACACCGTGGTCATCCATACAGAAACTTTTAAGAGAGACAAAGTAATTCTAGCTGGGCAAGAAAGAGAACTTCCTTCTCTTTTCTTACTCTGTGCTGCATAAAAAGCACAGCAAGCAGAGGAATCCTGTTCCTAATGGCAGTGCTGTGCTGTTGGAAAGAGCAGCATCACAGCCACGGCATTTCCTACACAGCAGCTACCAAGAAAAACTGCCTGGGGAAGGTGCACTCAGGAACCAGACAGCATAGCAGAGCTGGGAGTGCTGCTGGAGTCTGGAACTGCAGCCAAAGGGAACTTCAGGCTTCCCAGAACCAACCATTTCCAAAATGTTCTCCCTCCCCACAACAAGAGATTGAATCTTGATTGAATGGATGGCTTTGCCACAAGCCACGTTGTGCCTTCTCTGCCACAGGCTTCAAGAACTGGCCTCCTCCTCATCCTCCTTTCCAGCACTTGCCATCTCCCCTGGCATCAAGATAAAACAAATTTCAGTAGCAAATCATCATCTTCTCCAGTCCTGGAGCATTTCCTCTGCTGTGAGCCAAGAACTCCTGCTGGATTTTACACAGATGCTGGGCAGGAGGCTCATGTACACAGCAAGATGAGAGAGGAACAATAAATACTTGGGAAGAGTCTTTTAAAACTTCCTAAACCAATACTGGGGCAGTCTGAAGTGAGTGCTAAATTACTGAGTTTAAAATCCAAATGACTCAGAGGTTCATCCCCCCCATCAGTGCTGGAATGATTTAACAGCTGTAACAGCAGAGGTTACTCAGATGTAGAAAAAACTCATCCTAAAGAAGAGGCATCTTTTAGAAGTCCTAAACCTTCACTCCAGGAACCCCCTGTGGAAGCAGCTCTCCCATCCTTCCTGCCCTGCTCCCTGAAGGACCACCACAGGCAGGTCTTGTGGACACCTTCCTGCAGGCACATGGGAATATTTGCCCCAGCTGTCCCTCTGAGCACCTACTGGAGCACAACAAAGCCACCAGACCACCGTTCCTACCCTCCACTCGGCCAAAAGCCACTCTGCTTCTCCAGCACCTCATCCATCACCCCCCTGTGTCAGCAGGTACAATTAACCAGCACGGCCTCGGGCTTTCATTTTGAGAATGAAAAAAAGGCTGAGCTGCAGCCCATCAGCTCCTGGGAAAAATCAAATAGAGCTGAGGATATTTAATATTAAGCACTTGCAATTGCTGCACTTACTCAGCGTGATTGGTAAGGACGGGGCAGGTTCCATGCTGGGGATGTGACCCCGACTCATCTGCCCGGGGAAAGGCAAATGCTCCCCAGACAGTGAAATCACAGCCTGAGGGAGCAGGGCTGGCCCACTGTCAGCAAGATGCTGCTCTCACACGGCCACATCTCTCAGCTGACAGTTTTCTGCAGGAAGATTGAGCAAGCTACAGGGAAGGAACATCCCTGTCCCTGGGCAGCATCCCAGCCCCAGGCACAGGCTGGCAGGGGGTGCAGCATCCCCACCTCCCCGCTTGCATCAGCAGAGGGATGGTCAATCCTGCCTATTTTATCAGCCCTAAACACTTTTTAGGTACTTCAAAGGTATTTAAAGCAAGCAAACAAACAAAAACAAACAGGCTGGAAAACATAAAAGCAGGTTTCTTCTATTCCAGTCTCATTGATCCAAGGGTTCAAAGATTCCTGTGAAGAGATGAGCTCAAAACTGCATCGAGGATGCAAAGCCCCACAATCAAAGCCCCACAGAGCTGAGCAGTGCTCAGGAAGGAGTGGGGTTTTGTGCCCAGTGCAGAACACAACCTGAAGCTGGGCTGCCTCACACAGGAGGGAGCCTCTGGAACACCAAACAAGCAGAGCAGCCTCGTGCCTACCACTCCTCAGCAGAAGATGAGCAGAGGGGGAAGTCAGGCTCATGCTTTGACCCAAACTGCCAATGCCTTATTTGCAAATAAGCCTTATTCCAGCCTTGGTTAGGGAAAAGCTGATGCCCATTGCATGTGTGGGGAAAAACTGAAATCAAAGACGTGCCCAACATCACAGCAATTACTCTGAGTTGTAAGATCACCTTGCACTCCAGGATTGCAGCTTCCTACACTGAGTTTGCTCCCAGTCAGGCTCAGGGCTGAGTCCCTCCCTGCCCTCAGAGCCGAGCACAGCAGGGCAGCGGTGTCTGCGTTCTGCAAACAGCACAGAAACCATGCCAGGAACCAGCTCTGGCAGCATCCCCATGCCAACGCCTCCTGGAACACCTGCAGCCCTCCCCACCCACTCCCAGCTGCCAGCAGAGGTTGCTTCGTGTCTCCTGACACTGCTGCTGCCAGCGGGTGACGGCTGAGGCTGACGAGCTGCTGAAAGCAGAAGAAAAGCAGCCTGGAGTCAGTTCCCACTCTGGAGAGGTACAGAGGGTGGCCGGGGCTGCTCCCTGCCTGCTGCCCAGCGCCTCCATGCCGTGGGTGCTGGCTGATCCCCGGCTCTGTGCTCCCCTCCCAGCTGGCAGGATCCCCCCCCGAGGATCAAGGCAGCATCCCCAGAGACCTGATTCACCCTGCCAGGGGCAGGCAGCAGGCACTGCTCCTCCAGACTGGGACCAGGAAGGGCTCAGCTCGGTGCTGCCGCTCCTCGCTGGGCAGATGCTGCAGCCTCAGCACACAGCATCTCATCTGGGAAAGGGCAGCCAGGGAGGGGGCACCAGTGCTGTCTGTCTGCACCCCACGACATCTCCCAGCACCGCTTCTTGCCCTGGTTGCCTTCACCCCTAAAAACAACCCCGCAGAGCCACAGAAAAGTCCTTCACTTCTCTCCACAGGCAAAGCCTACCAGCACTCAACTTTTAATGTGCAGTGTGTGAAAGAGAACAAGGCTTGTTCAGGGCCACATTTTAGGTTGTTTTGGAGAAACAAACCCAGCCCCTGTTTATTTACTTCGTGTTCCAGCTACTCTCCAGCTTCCTTCAGTTTGTTGCTTTAAGCTCTCTGTGTTTGCGTTTCCCAACAAGGTCGCTGCTTTCACAAGACTTCTGCAGCACTGCCCTGCTTCCCTGGCCTCCAGCTTTGTCTTCTGACATCCAAATACCCTTAGAATATTAATTAAAATCACAAAGAGCTCAGCAAGGGGAGCCAGAACAGCAGAGGAAAACATCAGGCACTCCTTCCACCCCCAGACCCCAGTGAAGGACAATGCCCAAGACCTACAAGGAAAAATAACCTGTGAAGGACACCACAGTGAAAATGTGGCTCAGCCTTTGCTCTGAAGCTTTACTGTACCTGCTTGATGAAACTGATGTGTTTTATCACATGCCTGCCTAATCAGAGGATTTTAGCATCCTCAGGAACGTGTAGCCATTTTGTAACCTTAACCAGGGAAAAGAATCTGAATGGAAAAAAAAAAGGAAAGCTCTCCTCGCCACAAGATTTGTCAACATCAAAAGGCACGGCTGGTTCAGAAGCCAACTTGAATCTCAACTCTCTCACCTGCTTCCTATTACAGAAACAGATGTTCCTCTGGCTGTAAATTGCTGCTATTAATAATATAAATAATTATGCTCTTCTAATCATTTAATAGGTGCACAGGAGGGTACCAAAATTTCTGGCAGTCATTAAGTACATCTCCCTTCCCTCAAGGGCTCAGAGACACATTGGCGGCCTCTCATCCTCCACTGAAGTTCGGAATAAGAGAGCTGAAGGTGGGATAAAAGCTAAGGAGAAAATCAAGGAGCCAGGCTCCTCTCCACAGGCTGTGCCCTCTGCACATCTCCCTGTGCCAGGGCCGGCACCTTCCCCACCTGAGCTACAGCCAGCTGTGATCCCACACTCCCTTCCTGTGGCCCCAGCCCACCAATACAGAGCTGATTTTCACCTCCCGAGCAGATTCCCAGGAGCTGGAGAGGGGAAATCCTGCTCTCCAAGATCCTTCCCTCTCTGCACTGCAAATCCCAGTTGTTTGCTGGTGTTCCTCCCCAGAACACTTTGTTTTTCTCTCCACAAACAGCCCCAGCCTTGGGAATGTGAGCAAGGGCACCATGGATTAACGAGGTCACTGCAACCTCCAGAACTCTGACTGCAGCTGCTCAGCCCTTTCCCATCCTCCAGTGATCACACACGCACAGACCTGCACGGCTCTGCCTCTGTCAGATGACAGAAACCTTGCTACTGGCTCCAGATGTTAACACAGCACATCTGGATCTCCGGAGGGCAGCGAGCAGCCCATGGGCCACATCCACACTTCCCTCTGACCCAGAAACAGCACCAACGTTGAGGTTCATTTCCTCTTCCCCTTTCACAACAAAGCCACTTGCCAAAAGGAAGCCCCTGAGGAAATGCCAGGAATGAGTTTTGCAGGAGTTACAAAGGGGAGATGACGTGCAAAGGGAGGCTGGGGAAGATGTTGTGGCCCCCACGGCCTTTGAGGCAACAGCTCAGCTCCACTGCAGCCCCAGTGGGGCAGGGCAGGACACACTGGCTCCCTCACCACAATTCCATTTCCCAGGAACTGACGTAGCAGGTTATGCCTGGGAGATCAATACAAGAGCACGCACGCACAGCCAGCCTCTCCTCCCCCTCCCAGGGCACGGTGCCTCAGCCCCAGCACCATCCCCTCCACATCAGGAAAGGGAGCACAGTGCCTGGGGAACGTGCCTGTGCCAACAAGGTCATATTTAATCAGGGGACACCTCCCGGGATGCCGTTTGTGTGAATTAATAACTCTGCCCCAGCACGGAGCTACCAGCTGGGAGTGCCCATGCCAGGCACCCACCCGTGCCTGCAGTGGGCAGTTCCAGGACAGGCAGACGGTGCCCGAGCTGGGGACACACTGTGGTGACCCATCTGTGCTCCCTGGCAGCAGAGGCAGAGTGACCCAGGGCCCAGTAAAGCCGCTCTGGCTGCTGTGACCAAGCCTTGCCACATCTCGTTTCCACGTTCAGCATGGCTGCAGGTGTTCCAGGGGTGAGATGTCACCCAGTGCACGCTGATGGTCCCAACCTGCCTTCACCTATGCCCTGGGCTTGTTCCTGGGTGCTGATCAGAACAAGAGCAGCCAAAAATCCCTGCCAGTCACTCCTAAAAGGCTGTGGTATCAGTCAAATCAGTAAAAAGGGCCCTGCAGAGCTTTAAAAGATACAAAAGCCGGTTTGCTGCATGGCACGTGGAATTTTATTCCCAAAGCAGATTAATTCCATTAACTCATTCTGTGCCCTTTTTTGGGGATCCTTCCCCTGCCTTTGCAGCTCATGGAAAGCACAGAGCAAACACATCCCAGCCCCCTTTGTGGTGAAGGCACTCGACAGCCTCATCTTGCTCTGGCATTTGTATTTCCTGCCCACTTGCAAACGCCTCCCCCTCCCCACAACATGTAATTCCCGAGACCTCCGAATGCCCCCAGGATCCCAGAAACTCACCCTGTGCCTCATAGCCGGAGTAGGGGTGAGCTGCACCCACGTCCTCATCGCCAGGACCCAAGCCAAGGGCTGCCCTGAGCTGGGCCATGTTCACCTGTGCCGTCAGCTCCCCGTTCCTGTCCCCGATCTGCAGAGGAGGGAAAACCAACAGGGCAGTGGTTAAAGGCATGGGGTGCTCCCATGCCAAGGGTTTGCCAGTCCCACCCCAAAATCAAACACAGAGACAGCCAAAACAGAGCTTGGAGACACCTGAGAGACCACACAGCTTTCAGCACCAAAGAAGATCATTTGGGGAGAGGGTCCGTGCTTGCCGTGCTGCACCTCAAAACACAGCTCAGCACGAGGAACTGAGAGGGCTCAGCTCGCCCACTGCCACAGAACTGAGCCTGAACGTGCACGTCTGGGCTGTCCTGTACCACACATGGCTTGGCAGAGAGCCCTGGAACTCCCAGCCCCCTTCCTCAAGTATTTCCATAGTTACTGAGCACCAGACAGCCACGCTGCCATCAGCCACGTGGGCAGTGTCACACCAGGGCTCCCAAAGCCCTTCTCTCCTGGCTCACAGCCATACAACTTCAAGTTGTTCCTAGTGATCTACCCACACAATGCTCCGAAAAAATCCTTTAAAAGTCCACATTTTACCCAATTCCCACCTCTCGCTGGCCTGAGGCCAAGGAAGCTGATGTTACACGTTTGGGAAGAGATCTGTCCAACAGCTCCTGCTACGTAAAATGAGGAGTTGTAGGACACAACGCTGGGTCCTCCTCAAAGTTTAACCAAACCAGAGAAGGGCTGTGCTGCACATCACCAGTGGACACAGAGAGGTCACCCAGAAACAGCCTCTAATCTTCAGAGGAAGAGCAGCCTGTGTGACAGAGGAAGACCTTGGCTGTTCCCCTGGACAGGCCTGATTCCTGTTAAATGCCTGGCAACAGCTCTTTCGTGTCCCCTGCCACAGACGGCAGCACGAGCCGTGCTGGAACAAAACCATAAATCCCCACATTATTTATGACAAAGCCCCAAGCGCCAGTAAAGGGAGGCAGATCAAAGGGCTTATCACCAGGCATAAATCCCCCCTGCCAATTACAGGAGATTTGCTGTTGACATCATCTCCAGAGAAATTACGATGTCCTGGTTAGGTCTTACAGTCCTTGATGCTCTGTTAAGTGCTTCCCTGACTTCCACTCATTTCAGATCATCTCCAAAGCCCTATTAACAGCCGAAGGCAGGACCACGATCCTGGGGGCAGGACCTGCCACGCACACCACAGCAGAGCCCTGCTTTCTGCCCTCAGCCTCCTGGGAGCTGCACTCTGAGATGACAAAAGTACTCTGGAGCAGTGTCCTAGAGCTGGGGCAGCTTCCAAAATTTTAGATATATATCCTTTATTCCAGTGGAATTTTGTGAGTAACTTCTGATCACCCTGCAGCAGCTTCCAGTGTGGTTACCCTGAGCGGGTTTCATTTGGATTCAAATGTCACCATTAGACCTTTGTTGGGAAGAAGGTGATGGGAAGTGAGTTATGAACATCAGCATGGAAAGGCTGAACGCCACAAGGTTTCTCCTGGGTGAAATCCTGGTGCTTGTCAAAGGGACAATCTCTGCACTGCTCCGTAATTCACGATGGGGGGACTTCATCAGCCACCTGCCATGAGGAACCCACTCCTGACACAGCTGGAGCCACAGCCAGCACCCCAGAATGACAACACTGGGAACCCCCACCCTGCTGGGTCTCCCTTCCACCCCCAAAGGCCCCAGGACCACCAGTGCTCATCCTCCCATGGCCCCTCAGCCAACATCTGGCTCTGAGGACTCAGCCACAGCCCGAGCAGAGCTGGGAAAGTTCATCTGTCCTAAAATGCACAGGGCCAAAGAACAGTATTTCTTCTGTGTGTCTGATCAGTATAATTAAATCTGTAATTAGGCTGCTGTGTCAGCCCTACTCGGAGATTTAGCCAACCTAATAGACAGGCAGGAGAACACCCAGCACACTTACATATGGTGATTTCAATTAGTGCTTCAAGAGGGCAATTTCTTCATCTGGGGAAGACTAAAGAGGCCACGGCCGATTTCCTCAACACACTGAAAAGAGCAAACAACGGAATTCTGGCTTTCTGCACTTCTGAGCCACCTAAAAACGGCAGGAAAGCTGCAGAGAGCTGGGCAAGGCCAAGGTGAAACCCCAAAGGGAGTGGCAGTGGCACAGGGCTGGCTGCAGGCTGTGTGCATCCAGGGACAGACAGCATCCATTGCATCAGGACACTGCAGGTCCAGCTCAGCTGGAATCTCCTTGTGCTCAGGAAAGCAGGATCTTACAGACTGGAGACCAAGAGGTACCTGAGTGCCTTCACACCTGCTGGGTGCACAACACCTTGGCCAGCCGGTGGACAAATCCCCAGGTCCCTTCTCGCCCAGGAACATTGGTCAAGAGCAAAGAACAGCTCACACATTTTCTGTAATTAAGGGGAAGGCTGGGAGCCTCCCATCGAAAGAGTGTTTTCCAGCCAAGCTCTGCAGTTCCTAAGGACACCACTGAAACAGCACACAGAGAAGGGCTTTCCAGAGCAGTGAGAGCAAGATAAATGCATTAACATAACTCATTGGCATGAAATAGTCTTGCTCTCACCAGGGGTCACAGGTTCCCTCTGATTTGCACCAGCTTCTCTTACCTCTTGGGAGATTTCAAGATGTTTCCTTGCAAAGTGCAAAGCCTGCTCATGGCTCCCCAGGGAGACGTAGGCATTTCCGAGACTCCAGCAGGCTCTTCCTTCTCCCACCCTGCAGAACAGGAAACTGTCAAACCACAGAAATGCTGGGCAAAGCCCAGCAGGGCCTTCTGGAGAGCACAGCCAGCCAGGCTCCTTGCTCTGCTTCCACCCCCACAAAGGTTCTACACTGGAAAATGACGTGTGCGGGACATCTTAAACTCTTCTTACACTGAGCTCAGCAAGAGCTGGGGATGAACAACAGCCTGGGAAGCAGGACTGTACCCACAGGGACAAAATTTAAGCAGTGGAGCGAAGGCTCGGGATGGTTTGGCTTCACTGGTGAGCACCAGCCTGAGAGGAGAAGCCAGAGCTCCTGCCCAGCTTCCACCTGACACAACCAGGGCTCCTCTCCAGAGCTGCACAGAGGGAATGCAACATCCAACAGCCCAGAGCTAAACCAGCGAGAAAATGGCACGGAAAGAACCTTGCAGGCAGGCAACAGCTCCAGCTGAGCCCCAGCACTGCACCACCAGGGTGAACACAGAGCCTGGAACTGCAGCCAGCAGAGGACAGGGACAGATTGCCACAAGGTCTCTGGGCACCGCTGTCGGTGGGTGGGGAGCCTGCCCTGTGCAGCCCAGACCCCCAGCCTGGCTCCCGTGTCCCTGGAGCTTCAGCAGCTGTTTGCAGGAGCAGGCAGAGCCTCCTGCTCCCCAGAGCCTGCTGAGCTCTGCAAATGAGCAGATGTGGGGAGAGAAGGGATAAAAAAAGCACCTGGGGGCGCGGGGGGAGGTTCAGCATGACTGCAACTCCCTTTTCAGAGGTTTGGGCGGGTTGATCAGCATTTCAACGTTTTTCTTGTCACTCTGTTCAATACCTTCTGCTCATAGGGTGTGTTCCCAGAAATGCAGGAGCCCACAGGCCTGCACCCCCACAGCATGATTCACCCTTGGGTGGGATTGTGCCTGCTCTGAGCAGAGACTGCCCGGGTGGTGGCACAGCTCTCCCATCCTGATGTCCCTGCTCCATCTAGTGGAGGACACCCAGCTTCCAAGGGAATTCAGCACAATGCTGAACGAGCTGGCTGCCAAGTCACTTCAGCTGCAAAAAAGGCTCAGGATCAGAATATCCAGGAAAAAGGAACCAACCTCTCAAAAAAACAAAACAAAACAAAAAAGTTAAAAGGCCAAGCCTCCTAAATAATGAGGAGCAAGACCAAGAAACAAAATACATCATCTTCACACACTCTATGCAACATCATTTGTTTGCACATGGAAGTTTCCAGCATTAACCCAGAGCAACAGTGGCACACCTTGTGTGCCTTAAACACAGAGCTTTTAAGGAAAATACAACTTCTGTGAATGTAAGGGAGCCCTCGAGAGGCCCTCCTGGGATAACACAGCAGCAGCCACAGGCAAAGCACTGAACACCATGCATTTTCTTGAAGCACCCCTCGTTAGAAATCTCCCTCAGCCCACACAGACACAGCATGGAGGGCACAACCTCCAGGTTTGAATGACATGAGAAAGGTGAATCATGTCGTGTTTTTGACACGACTGGACTAAGGATGGGCTGCCCAGAGATTTCAAGAACACACATCACTGGTGTTTAACCCCAGCAAGAGAGAACAGCAAGTCAGAGAAGGCTCAGTGCTCTGCACCCTCACCTGAGGCACTCCCTTACCTGTCTCCCAGCTCCTGTGCTATCACCAGGTGCCTCAGGTGGTACTCGATGGCTTTTTCATAGTCTTGAAGCAGTGTGCACGTGTTCCCCAGGCTGTAGCAAGCCTGGGCTTCTACTGCTTGATCTTTGAGCTGTCTGGAGAGCTGGAGCGTTTTCCTGCAGGGAACAGGTGGGAACAAAGAGCCCTGGTCACTGCCAGGCCACAGGGAAGGCACCCCTCGGGGTGCCCTGCATTGTGCCGACACCTCTAACACCCTGCATCGCCCACCACACCAGCCCTGCCACCCCAGCTCCCTTGTCACAGCCCCTGGAGCTGAGGGATTTCCAGGGAACAGCCCCTGGCACTCACTTGTAGTACTCTGCGGAGATGTCGAACCTGCCGAGGAAGATGTGGGCGTTGCCCAGGTTGCTGTAGGCTCTGCGCTCGGCTGCCTTGTCCCCAAACTCCTTGGCAATGGCCAGGCGCTGCAGCAGACACAGCTCAGTCAGCACAGGCGGCACCTTTCTGTCCCACAGCAGCTTCCCTGGGCATCCACCTGGAGGGCTGCAAAGCTCCCGCCCAGCGGTGCTGCCCCTGCCTGTCAGGGCTAGGTGCAGCAGGAAACCTCTGCCTCTTCTGCAATTCAGCATCAGGAAAGGCCCTTGGAAAAGGGGGAATGATGTTGCTGTCCTCCCAGCATTTAAAAAGCAGAGGAGCAGTGAATTTCCAGGGTGCTGAGCACCTTCCACGGCAAGGAAGCTGCTACACACACCGCAACAGAAGCTAAATTGCATTTGAATCGGGGCAGGGACTTTGTCACCTCACCTCCCTGTAAAGCTTTGCAGAAAGTTATTATGTTCTACAAGCAGCATTTATTCTTGATCAACAGCTCTTTTCAGCAGCTTAATTAAATTCATGGCTTGCATTTATTAAAATCTAGACTGAGACAAATTAAGAGCAAAAAAAAAAAACCCCTTTCTAGACCCAGCTGCAATTTGCCCTTGCATATCTCCTTTGGTTTCCACGCCAACAGCGCCCTTCCCTCAAACTGCTCATGAGGTGCTGATGGGGACTGGAGTAAGATTTGCTCAGTGTGAGTTGGTACAACAAGGCAGACCCTGGGTTCACACAGGAGGGAGGAAAGCAGCTGGGGGAAACATCTCCCTGTGCTTGCTGGGCTGTGACGAGGAGGAAAGCTGCTCCCAGGCCCAGGAAGGGAGCAGAGGTGTCTCCTACCTCCTTGTGGAAGGCTATGGCCTCACTGAAGTTGCCCAGTAGGTACTGGGTGTTGCCGAGGTTGCCGTAAGCACGGCCCTGAGCAGCTCTGTCCCCCAGCTCCTTCACCAAGGACAGGTTCCTCCTGAAAGAAACCAGGGCAGAACATCCATGAGCCACAGCCCTGCAGGGGACACGGCGAGGAAACTTGCACAGAAAGGAAGGAGAGCCAGCCCTGGTGAAGACATTTCCCTCCCAAAGCACTTGGGCACAGGTGACAGGCTGGTGACAGTTCTGGGAGCTCGTGCCAAGCCAGGGGTGCAGGTCCTGCTGCTCTGTCCCCTCAGGCAACGGGTGGCTCCGTGCAGGAATCACACCTGTGCCCACACACCTGGTCTGACACACCCCACAGTAAATCAGAAATGCCACCTCGCTGCAGAACCGGGGGCACAGGAAGATTTCCCTGCCCTGCTCCAGGGAGAGAGGCAGGATCCACAGTCCCATGCCATGGCTCTGCTCTGGGAGCTTCCTGGCATTTCTTGACCTTTTTTTCTCCCTTTACACACACAGCACACAGAGAGTGGTGGAGCACTCACCGGCTGGCACAAGTTTACCCCCGGCTATGCTACATGCACCATTCCTTGGAAAAGGGGTGGTGAGCTATTTATAGGCACTACCACGTCCTCAGATACGAGGGGAGGGATATAAGATCTTCTCACTCTCTTCACTTAAAAAGCCTATTTAAAAAACCGCATTATAAAAGCAAAACTCTGAGGTACGAGGAGAAAAACATGAGCCCAAAATTCTGGGGACAACCTTCCCGTGTGGCACATCACCGTGATCTGTGAAATGATTTAGGAAAAGGAAGGATGCTACACGCAAGATAAAGTGCAGATCCTTGAGAAGAACCAGGACTTCAAAGTGACTCTTCCCTTGGGTGACAGGGATGGAGACGCACAGGGATCCATCCTCACGGAGGCCAGCAGAGAGCAGCAGGGGCTACAGGAGCTGAGAGTTCAGCTTCCCAGCACAGCTCGGGGAAGCAGCAGACTGTTGCACTTCATTGCACGATCACAGTTCAAACTACTGCGGGTTCTACAAAGCCAATGCCAGGATGAATTTTAGCTCAAATTTTATAAAAGACATTTTCTCACCTTCTTTGAGATTAATTTGCCAACATAGCTTGGCATCTCAGGGGAATATTCCTAATCTATTACAACCTGCAAATTCTCATCCAGTGGCCCTGTTCCCTGCAGCAGAAGGGGCTGGCCAAGCCTGGATACTTACTCATAATATTCTGAAGCTTTCTGCAGCGTGTCCTTGACCTCCTGAGGCAGGTAGCCCGGGTCCTGGGCCGTGTTCCAGGATAAATGCTTTCCCTTTGCATGGTAAACATTTCCTATGTTATAGAGTGCTCTGGCTTCACCTACCTAAAGGGAGGAAGAACAGGCCACACCAAGGTATTAACTTCCCATCCCAGCGTGGACCTTTCCATTGCGGGGCAGAGATGGGCAGAACCACAAGCCCACATTTTCCTTTGCCATCTTCACCCTCACAGCAGCACGAGATGTGTGATGGCAGCCAGAGGGGAGAGCTTCACCCTGCAGCCCCTTCCAAAGCCCACCTTCACCAGATCACGTTTACTGACTTGCAGACAGATTCTTTTTAAAGCCAGGAAATATTTCCCGTTGGAACCATTACCTTGTCTCCCTGCTCCCGAGAAATGTCCAAGTGTCTCTGGCAGCAAACGACGGCTTCATCAAACTGCCCCAGTATTTTCAGTGTATTCCCAAGGTTGCCACTTGCCTTGGCTTCTCCAATTCGATCCCCAATGGTTCTACAAGATGAAGGTGTTAAAGAGCTCAGAGACTTTAATTCACCAGCTGCTGGAGGTAAATTCAAGCTGCAGCTTCCCAGCACACACACCTGGCTGGAGAGCTTCCCACAGGCTCCCACAATTCTGAAGGCAGATCCTTGTTCCCGATTTGCTGTCTCAGAACTGCTCTAATGACTGCAGGTCATTACAGGGACAGAAGTGGACCCTGCCCTGCTCTCCAAGCACCCTCCTCACATCCACGTCCCTTTCTCCATCTCCCTGCTCTGAAGGCAGCTGACCCATTCCCATTGTGCCCCAAGTTCTCCACAGGACAATCACCCCCAGGGCCAGTTTTGGATGTGGATTTCTGGAGCAGATCCACTCAGGCTGCTGGGCTCAGACCCCACAGAACCTGCCCTCACTCAAGGCTGTGTCTGATGAGGATGAAGCAGTGCTGACACACCCACCTGGCCAGGGTAAGGTCATGTTTGTGGTACAGCAGGGCCTTGGAATACTCCTTTAGGTAGAAATAGGCGTTGCCCAGCTGGCTGTAGATGGCACTGAGAGTCTTCAGGTCCTCTGTCCCCACCTGCACCGCTGCTTCGAAAAAGGCTGCCCCAGCTTTGAAGTCCCCAGCCTTGCACAAGCGCTCTCCTTCCAGGGCCAGTTCCAGGCAGGATGCCTCCATTCTGCCAAAAACAAGGGAATTCTCTCTAGAGGAGTTTGGCTGCAGAGCTCCCACTCTGCTCTGCAATGGTTACAGAGTTTGCCTCATTCACACCTTTACATTTTCCCCTGGACTCAAAGCACAGGAGCATCCAGACTGCACCTTCAGGTGGAAGGTGTCCCTGCCCGTGGCAGGGGTTTGGAATGAGATGGTCTCTAAGGTCCTTTCAACCTAAATCGTTCAAGATTCTCTGATTTACAGACCACATCTGCAAGCCCCTGGGTTCCCAGCAGGAATCTGGACAAGAAGGTCAGGGCTCCTGGCTCCAAGACATGGAATCATCACAGGAGTAACACCTGCTTTCCTTCCAGGTGCTGCAGAAGCCACATACCCAGGTATTTATACCTGAACCATTTTCCCTGGGGTAACAGAGAGGGAAGCCAAAATGTAACAGGTTTTTACTGAATACCAGAGAAAACCCTGGACTGTGCAGATTTTCTTGGCTGAGCAGCTCCCAGCGCTCGGTGTCTGCTTTTCATTAACTCTCCTGCTGTCACTTTTTCCACAGGCACTCGGCACACTGGCCTCCAGGCCAGCTTTCCCCCCGTGCATTTTCTGACACCTTTGGCACTGGCACACTCCACGCTGTCAGAGAGAGCACCATGAGCAGTGACACTGCTTCAAGAGAAAGAAAACACTCCCTCTGAGTGCTCCACCAAGTCCTCTCCAAGTCACAGCTGCCCCTGTTAGACCACGCATATCCCAAGTTCTCCAAAGGGATTCCCAAGCTTTCATTGGAAAAGTCTTGCCTGCTGCAAAGCCAGCCCCTTCCTGAGGGGGATGAACACAGCATGTTCCTGCTCCTCTATTCAGATGCTTCTCTTTGCTCTTCTTCTGCTCAATTTATTTTTAAAAGTCAAAATTATCTAGGTCAAAGGTGGACATCTGCTGAGAAAAAAACACAGCTCCCTTGTCCAGAGGCAGAACAGCAAGGGTCTGTCAGAAGATAATAAATGCCCACAGGTGGTTTCTAGTCTGTTCTCAGCACTTGGAGGAAGTTTGTGGTACCCAGCCCAAGAGAACAACTTGCCCAGCTGACTCCTCCTGGAGCAGTTTCCTGCTGAGTCCTGGAAGATGCTTCCCCAAAGCCACCCAGGAGCCCAGGCCCAGCGCTGCAACCAGGGGCTCTGCAGAGCAAGGACCACCTGCCCTGCACACAGCAGCTCCAGGACACAGCTCCTCCTGCCCCAGGCCCGTGCTCCCACATCTCCTGCCATCCCACACCAGCACCCGCTCCCCTTCCCGCAAAGGGGCACAGGGAAATGCACGTAGGAAATCCCAACCCTGACACGTTTTCCCTACAAACAGGCAGAACAGTGCTTTCTCAGCTGCCAGGAAACAAAGCCAATTCCTCCACGAGCAGTTCATAAACCCTCTGAAATCCAAGCCCATTTCCCTGGCAATCTCCCTGCTGAGTCGGCTCCGCGTGGTTCCAAACACCCAACGCTTGGCAGCCCCACAGCATCCTCCAAAGCAGGACAGCCACAAGGACTGACCAACAAAAGAAAAATAGCAAAAGACCTGGTTTTAAACTCTCCCCCCAAACACACCTGTGACCTCTTCTGCCTCGCTGTTCATTTGTCCCCAAAGCCACCAGGTAACAAGAGGGAGAAGGGGGGTTTTGAAGCAGCTCCTGTGAGCTCCCACCCCAAACTCCCACACAAACATTTGATTCCAAAGCAAAGCCCACATTTGAGTGGCTATTTTATTTATACAAGAAAGCTGCTTGTGGTGCCAGTGCAGCATTTGTCCCTGCCTCAGCTTGTTTGATAGCAGGAATAAAATTGTTAAGACTAAAAACATTTAACTTCTCTCTGCTGATCCTCTTGCTAAACCACACAAAAATTAATGAGTTTCTGCCTGGGGATCCCCCCAGAATTTCATCAGTCCCAAGGTACATCCATGATTTATAGATCCTGCATCATCATCAGGTATTGACAAGTCTCTGCTGATACATCCCAAAGAGCTGAAAGGAGTTTTGGGACTGAAGGAAGACAAGGAACACCCTGTACTCAAATCAGCAGGATTAACTTCAGGCAGCTTAGTGGGGATGAATCTTGAGAGGATCTGAAATGCAAGAATGAGCCACTACCACTGGAGTTAAAGATTCCAGTTAGAAGGTGGCAGAGACAGAAGCAAACTAACCTGAACTCAAATTTCAGCCCTGCTGCGGCTCAAATTTCAGCCCAAACAAAACTCTTCCCAATATCCAGGTTCTCTTTGAGAAATTGAGTTCACCAGCTGTAAACAGTCCAAAAAACTGAGCTGGAGACCGATTTCTCAAATTCATGGCACTGCTGTACAGCTCACATAGAACTTCTTGGGTTATTTTAAGAGCTTGAAGTGAAGGTTCCCATTCCCACAGCAACAAAACCCAGGTACACACTGCAAGGGTGGGACCACATCTGCCATACCCCAGTTCTGTGCCCCAGAGCCCACTCTGTGACCCACTCACACTCTCTGGGGGCTTCCCTGGTGTTCCCATAGTAACTGTCCAGGCACAAGGCAGTGACGTGACCTTCCAGAGCACATAGCCCTTAATTAAAATCTGTTTGTCCTTGAACAGGCTGCTCTGCGGAGTATCTGACTTATCTAATTAACATCACTGCTCAGACTGAGACCTGATCAAACAAGGGGAAGGGACAGGAGGCTTTTTCCCTGCATCCTGCTCTGCCAAGCCTTCGCTGCCTTGGACAACAAACAAGGACTGCAATTATTAATAGAAACCCACTTGTAAAACCCACCTGCCCTTCAGAGCTACTTTTGGGAAGCACCTTTGCATGCAGTTCAATCACTTCAGCCTCAAAAGCACTCAGGAACATGATCCCAAGGGCAGAGGAATCCACTAAAGGTCAAGGAACAAATGCGAGCACACTAAAACTCCACTTTAAAAAGCTTCCAAAGCCCATAGCTCAACTGCCCATAAAATACAACTGAAAGGACAAACCTGAACCACCCTGACAGACCAGTAAAGGGAAAACAGTCAATGACAACAAGGTCCAAGCCCTCCCCTACCTACAGAAGTGCTGTCCGTGCATTTTCTGAACGTACACCCAGAGCTCCAAAGCCACTGGCAGAAGGAAGCAGTGGGGCTGAGGTCTACTTGGAACAATCTTGCAGGCAGGCAGGACCCAGGCTTTTGCAGATGCTGATGGCATCTTCCCACCCATACAGCACACACTGCTCTCCAGTTTTCAGCTGCTCTCCAGTTTCCACTTCATCTGCACAGGCAGCACAACCATTAATTAAGGAGCATTGCTTTTGTTTCCAGAGGCCTACAGAGCGCAATGTCTTCTTTCCTCCAGGAAATACAATATCCTCCATCCGCTGTTGTTTCAGGTAACAGAGAGGTGAGTTCACTGCTGAATTCCAGAAACAGGAGTGTCTTGGCTCACTCACATATTTTCAGCGTGCACAAGAAAATGAGTCTAGAAGAGTCCGTGAGATGGTCAAAGGCAAGCAGCTCCCTCCCTTCTGGACTGCTCTTTTCCTAAAGCACTTTGCCCTGGGGTCCATCAGCGTTTCCTGTTGCTGCCTGTTTGCTCCAAGAGTGGAAGGGCTTCAAACCTGCCCTTGTCAGGTGAGGAGCTCAGGGTTCCTCCAAAAGGTCACCTTTGGGCAGAGCACTCCTTAACCTGCCAGGCTCTGAAGAGGCCGCCCAGGAAGCTTTGCAAGTTCCAGAAAAGATCCGAGCAGTTCTCAGAGCTGGGAAAAGCAAAAGGCAGATCCCACAGAGCACTTCCCTGCCCACTTAAATGGGCCCCAAACCAGCCCTGTCTGAGAGGCACATCCTGCTCCCTCCCAGCCCTCGGGTGTGAAGTTTCTGCTCTGCTGACACAAGGGAACACGCCTGAGCCTGTGTCACCTCAGCAAGCACCCGCTGCTCAGGCCTTAATGCCAGGAAAGAAGATTCCCATTGCCCTGAGTCAGCAGATTACTGGGACAGGCTGGAGGAGCTGGGCTGGCCCATCTGGTGCAGCTCAGAAGAGACTCTGCTCAACACGAGTTGCTTTTCCACAGCTGGAACACTGGGGCTGCTGAACAACTCCCCCACCACGCTCAACCTTCTCTCCACCAGCATGTCCCACATCGTGGGTCTGGCCAGGGGAGAGGGGGAAGGTCACTTCAAGTGGCCCCTGGTCATAAGATTTGCCCTAAATCAGTGCAAACCACTCCGATTTGTGTGTTCCTCCAGACAGGTGGGATTTCCAAATATTCACAGAATCATAGAATGGTTTGGGTTGGAAGGGAGTTTGAAGATCATCCAGTTCAATCACCCCAGACTCCAGCCCCACCACAAGCAGCCAGAAAGATCCAACAACCTCCCCCAGATCCAGTCCCAGACCAAAACATTTCCTTCTGAAAGCAGGGAGATGAGAGGCTGTGTCAAGTGTAGCCAGACAAGACCGAAGTTTTGAAGACACCATTTGTAATTTAGAAATCAGAACAGGGCTGGTATGTCCAGCAACAAGTCCCAGCATCACTTCCCAGCTGGAGCTGGGCAAATCCTGCAACTCCTCCACACCTTGGGTTACACAATCCCATAAAACAGCAGTGAAGGAGGAGGCTCCCAGAGCACAACAGCAAAGAGACATTTTTTGAAAAAGCAGTAAAAGGCCACATGTAAATGCAGTGTTTGACCACAAATGCACTCAGCAATCTGCCCAGAATTCTGCCAGGGGAATGAGAGGGTGGCACAGCGCTGGCAGATGACTTGGTCCCCATCAATGTGGCACCTGCCAGTCCCCAGTCCAGGAATGGATGCTGCTTCTCACGCTCATGAAGCAGAAAAGGGTGACCCTTCCACTGTGCAGTGACAGGCAGGAGGAAACCTCTTCCCAATCCAAAATGGGCAGGGCCTGCCTCCCTCCCTCCCTCCTCCTTAAGTTTTTCTTTAAAGATAACTGATGTGAAGGCAGAAAGAGCTGAGAAGAACGGGAGGAGCAGCCTTGAACAAGAATTGCCAGGGTCACCCATCACTGTCAGGCAGTAGCTAATGAGGAGCTGCAGCACAGATTGCCTTTTGCCTGCTGCAAGCTTGTTCAAAGAATTCCACAGCAAAAATGTGCCTTTGGAAAAGGTAAAATACAAAGATTCTTACATATCGAATGTTTTCAGCAATTTGGAGAAGGCAGAGACAGTCCCAGGAGTGCTGGGGAAGCCAAGGACGCTGTCAAGTGAGAAATAAAGGGAGCAGCACAAGGTGTCACCAGTGCCATTATCAATGATCACCATGACTGCTGTCAAGCACTATAATTAGGATTTTATAATTGGTGATGATAGAGGTCCCCAGAGTGGGAACACCACGCTGGAGTGTGGAGCCCACTCAGACCTCCCAACACCCTGCTCAGGGCTGCCTTGCTCACAGCAACCTGTCACTGCTGACAACAAATCCATCAGGTTACACAGAAAACCATCATGTCACCAGACAGAGCCTGGGGTCAGTTGTCTGCTGCCTTAAATATTACAAATACCACGGGGCGAGAGAACCTCTTCCTGCCTGCAAGGTGAAACTGCCTTTAAAAAAGGAGAAAAGGGAAAAGGAAAGGTATTTATAGATATTTGATTCATGTTAGTGGGGGTGACTGCAAAACTCGTTCCCAATCAGACCTTGTTCAAAACTCCAAGCTTTTAGACAGAAGGTAAGGCAGAAAAAAACCCATCAAAACCACCAAGAGTAGTAAAAAAATCCCCCTTAGTATTTCTATTGATAGGAGTTAGTGAAGCAAAAGATTTTAGCATCTTACTTGCAATCTGATTAAGTTTTGTACAAAAATAAATCTAATTCCAGAGCGCTGGTGATGGGCAATTAAACATTTTTTCCAAACCAAAAAAGGATCAGATTTACCAGGTGCTCAGTGTAAATGCATATTCACTCCCTTAACGAACTAAATATGCATTTAAATAATTACTTTCTTCAAGGGCGTGCTGCCAGTCAATCAAGCTGGGAATTATTCCCCTCTAGCAGTTTCCTTTCCCAGCCCTGAAAGCTCCTGTACCTGAGAGGCAGCTGAGGACTCTGAACCTCCAGGTCCAGGTGGCTCCAGACCCTTGGGGATGTGTCCCCTCCACTGATGGGGACACAATGGGGGAATTCACATTTTCCCTGTGCCAAAGCCTCAGCGAAGGCTCTGACTATTTTCCCGTGCTTCCCTAGCTGAGGAAAGCTGTTCCAGATGCTCCTGAGGCACAACCCGAGTTTATTCACAGTGAATTTATACCCATTTAGCCTCAGGCCAGCCCTGCACTGCTCTCCTCTGCCCGGGGCACTCTCCCAAGGGATTTTGGGCAGTTTTCCCTGGTTACTCTGCCCCAGGCACATCCACACCTGCCTCTCTCTTGCTCCCAAATGAGCTCCAATCCTTAAGAAAATCCCATTACTTGCTCCTAAATACATGTGATTTCAACTTCCTGCCCTGAAATACCATCCCCTCACCACGGCACTGCATCCATCCATCAGTCAGTCCCTCTTATCCATACTGCTCCATATCCACACACCCAGCAGCAACCTGGCAGGAGAATAATGAAAATACTCAATTATCTCACTCCCAAAACCAGTTCTGGTGGAACGTGGCCAGCACAGCCCCTTACTCCCCACCCACATCACATCCCCAGCGCTAATCCCCTCCTGACAAGCAGTTTTCTGTACCAAACACAGGCTGGCAGGCAGGGTGACAAACAAATCAAGATATACATGGAATTAGCCTGATTCGAAGCACTTCGGGAAGCTTGAAACCAGCACACAGGAGCTGGTTCCCCTCCAGCCAAAGGGCAGAACCCCTGGGCCACCCTGACCTGCACCTCACCTCATTAGTGAGGGGAAGGAAACAAAACCTCCTGTTGAGTTTGGAGAGGCAAAGGTCAGAGATGAAACCATGAATGCTGCACCCAGTCCTCCCCAGCTTCTGAACTGGTTCCAAGCATCTGGGCCAGATCCCTTCACATCTCTGTGCCTCCAGCACATCTGGAGGGGAGGAGGTTCCCACTCCACACACTTTTGCTGGTAGGAACATTGCAGTGAGTCCTTTCAATGACCCCTGAGCTGAAAATAATAATATACACACACACTGGCTGCTGCTGGGGAAGTGTTTGCTCAAGCTGGAGCTCCAGGGATTACCCAGATGGAGCGATTTCCACCGCAGTCTTTCGCTAAGGGCATGAAACAGAAAATCCAGAGGGAAAAGCTACAGGGAGTTCTGGAAGCTGCTGGGTCTGTGTGCTGGCTCCAGGTTTCCTGTCCCCTCACTGATGCAGCATCAGTGCTCCACAGTAGTCATTTCAGCTAATTGCTATCTACCATTAGCTGCAGAGTACTTACAAGGGATTCAATTCCACTGCATATTTGCTAATAAATCCCAAATGACACTGAGGAAGACAGCTGTATTTAGCTGCCTTTACCCTCTCATTAGCAGTGCTGAATAGGACCCCATTTCAATGCAGAATGGCTCCAACAAGCTGCGTCATTGTCAGAAATCCAAATTCAAACTCCCCACTGCCTGCTGGAAAGCAAAAGTCATCCAGCATTCCCCTGCTTACACAACCTCTGTGGCTTTGATCTGTGGGGATGGGAGAACAGAGGACAGATGGGAGTTTTTTGCTGTTTTCGGAGCATTTTGTGAAGCAGTTTATGATGCTGAGCCGGTAGGTGCAGAAACTTCAACCTAAGGACTCCATAATATTTTGCAGAAGTGCGAGGGCAGCAATTACCCCATTTTTCAACAAGGCAGCTGAGGCTCTGTGGGCAAATTATGCCTTGCTGTGAGTCAGCTGTAGAGAAGGGAAAGGAACCCAGGAGCCCTGGCTCCCAGAGCCTCTGCCAGGCCCTCCCTCACAAGTGCCAAGGGCAGCTGCTCCATTGGGAATGAGGTGCAGCACCTTCCATCCAGGCAGGGATGCTCACACAGCTCGTGCCACCAGCTCAGCACGATGCCAAACAACCACTGAAGATGTGCAAAGAAATGTCCCCAACTCCAGGAGCCAAAGATATTCTTGACCTCTGGAAACCTGATCCGCAGCTGGAAGGTTTGGGCTCTCAGTAAATGATACATTGGCAACAATTATCGTGAACCCATGACCCAAATCCTGCCCACAAATCCAGCTGGAGAACAGAGAACACAAGGAAAATTTTCTGTGTCAGCTGAGGAGTGAAATTTCTACCAGGCAGGGAGCACAAATTTAAGTCATTGTGCTCCAAAATTACTCAAGTATCAAAGGACTACCATGGATGTAATTAACTTGCAGCACTTGAAAATGCTCAGACGAGATTAAGGGGCAAACGTGAATTTCATCTCATCCTCGTTAACAGTTTCACTTGATACCCAGTTTCAAAGCACTTAAATTATAAGATGCAAATACTTTGCAGGGTCTGAGGAAGTGATGATTAAGGAGATATCAATTTGAAAATTAATTCATTAAAACATGTTCTGACTCCCAAATGAAAAAAAAAATTATGAATCCACCAAGTGTATGAACTGATCAAATTCTCTGAAGGAGAACTGTGCAGGAGAACTCACTTTCAAGAAGAGTGAGAACAAATGAGCCTGGAACACAATCTCTTTGCACAGCTCATCAGCAGGGCATAAACCCAACCACCAGCAGCCATCTGAGAAAAAGAGAAATAAATGCAGAGGCCAGGAGCACCAGCTCGCCAAACACAAGTGGAGCCACGATGCCGATGCTTGAGGATGCTCTTTCCTTCCCAGGAACACAAAACCCAGCAGTTTGTTTTTTCCTGCAGCACCCAACCTCTGAAATGTGCCCTGCAGAGCCCCAGGCAAACCAGCACCTGCAACAGGACAGAGTTTTAGACATTCCTGTTTAGTCACAGAGGAGACTTGGAATGAACTCGGCACAATGAAGGAAGCTTCCTGAATTTTCCAAGAGCATTTCTTGTACAACACTAGCACCTCTAATGAGGTTAATCCATCACCCTGCCATTAAACAGCACTCTGGGGATGGTTTCAGCAGCAGTGAAGTGCTATTTCCTTCAGTCACTTCCAGAAGCCAGAGAGCAGGAGAGGACATGCAGGCTGAGAGGCTTTTCATTACAAACTTACTTTGGCAATCGGGTCAACACATCTCTCACTAAAATATATGCTGTGATTTAAACAGCCACACTGCAGAATACAGCAGGTTACAATTACCATATACATTAGAAAAACAAGTAATTGCCTTATCAACAACCACACAGTGAAAACAACCAATTTATTTGTTACCCATTTCATTTATGCCATTCAGCTTCTATTACCCACCAGCACAGAGGAGCTCATTCAGGTCAAACTTGACACTGAGAATGGGCAAGTCTTGGTTTGGGGAGCTCTTTCCAAATTCAGAAGAACCATAAATGAGAGACCTACAGATGTCTCTTCTCTAAAACTGCCCCCCAGACACGCAGTGGGGGCCAGGGATGAGTCCTCATGGATCCCAGTGGAGCTCCAACACGGCAGTGCCAGCACAAACCAGACACAGCAAGGGAGCAGCTCGGGACCAGAGCTGAGACAGCTTTGACTGAAAACATCACAGCCTCCCCCAGTTCCTGCCCCAGGGTCCTGCCACCCCCAGCTGCTGGCAGGGTCAAGCTCAGCTCCACAAGTGCCACCAGCACAATCGTCCCAGTTGTTCTGGGCAGCTGTACAGGCTGTGTGAGGTTTCCTTTCCTGCACAACCTTCTCAAGTGAAAGCAAGGCTTGTTTTCCCACAGGCCCCAGTTTATTCTCTGTTCAAGCTGCCTCAAACCCCTCCAGCTGCAGCCCCCACTTCTCCTTCCTCTCTCAGCCTGCCAGTTGCTCCTGCCTTGGAGCATGGACTTGCAGCAGGAAAACAACTGTGTATGGAAAAGGTCCTGCCAAGCCCCAGGAACACCAGGGACTGCATTACAGCCAAGCCCAGCCAGCCAAAGGAGCCACCTCTGCCTGTCCCAGGTTCTCGCCCATGCCCCACATCATCCCAAACCTCCTGCAGCAGCTGGAGGCTGCACACACACCCCATGTGTTGCCTTTCCTGCCCACAGCCCCCTGCAAACCACAGACCATGCTCAGGGTAGGGCAATGGGATCGCCATCGTGATGCAGGAGAAAAGGAAACCATGACAAAGTTCACACCACAGTTTTTTCCACTGACTCCACAGCAACCTGCAGCCAATTTGGTTCTGTTCCCTTCCTGTCTCATCTGCTTCCGTCAGCCCCAAGCCAAGTGCTTCAGTCCAAGAGAGAGAGGCCTTTGGGATCCATCAGAAAACTCACACCCTGATCCTGGGCCATGTAGGCTTTGAGCCAGGGAGGTGCTGAGTGATCGCAGCTCACCAAGAGAATGCTGAAGATGCTCTGCAGCACCAGCACTTGCACCTGAAAAGGGTTTGGATGGGACCTTAGTGACAGAGCCAGCACGAACCTGGCCCTTGTACTTCCTGCAGAACTCACTGAAGAACAAATAGCAGGAACCAGAGAAATCCAATGAATCCAAACAAGCAGCAACTTCTTTTTCAAATGACCATCTGGTAAAGCCTATGAGGAGGATGAAATCAAGCCAGAGCACACCACTGAGAGCCTGTGACAGTCCCTCCCTCAGTGATTACAGCCCTGTGTGCCCAAACCAGAGGGATTCACAAAGGTGGCTCTCCCAGGTCACACAGGGCACGTGGGCAGAGCTGCCAGGGCTGAAGCATAGCCAGCCACCAGGACAGACTGTTGTTGGCAAAGCTGCAGCACAGCAGATTGCACCGATTCCACATTGTTTTTCTGCAGCTGTCTCCTGCTCAGAGGGTTGTTAAAAGCCTTGTTGTGCTCTCCCTGAAAATGCCAGGGGTGCCAAAAATCAGGCATCAGCCCAGAGACATTCATGGGTTTAAAAGGCTCCCTTGGCCAACAGAGCAAGAGCTCGTCCAGGACACTGCCCTTCTCCCTGGCTGTTACACAGCCACAGGGCATCCCTCTGGATTCTGTAAAGATCATTCCACATCTGTCTGAAAAAAAAGGAAAGAGGCTCCCCAGGAGCTCAAATATCAGCCAGGTGTCCACTGCAACCCTCGCTAGCATCTCTAAAACTGTTCCTGCAGCTCCTCTGTGCAAACCTAGACCCAGCAGAGCAGCACCCAAACTACTTCTGGGTGCTCCGTGGCATTGTGGAAAAATCTATGCACGCCACCAGATTAATCTGCAAGCCCACAGACCGGAGCATGGCAGGATTCCCAGAAAGCCACGCGGCTCCGTGCAAGGTGAGAATTCCGCTCGGCTTCGCTCCTCCACGGAGAACAGCCACCCTGTCTGGCACTGTGCTGGGTGCATGCTGCCTCTGCAGGGAACCCTCCAGCACCCTGCAAGCTGCTTTCACTGCTTCCACAGCATTGTGGGACTGAGTCCTCCACCACACCTCCCCAGATTTTTAGCGCTTCTGTCCCTGTGTGGCTCCATGGAAAACATCCACCCTGGAAACGCTTCGCACGTCTGTGCAAATCAAGCGCAGGGAGGCGAGTCCTGCTCCTCCCCACACACCACATCAGTTTGGCTCTGGCACTGTGGCGTTAGTGCAGTGTAATCACAGGTGTAAACAGCAGCAAACGCACGTTTGGATAAGAGTTTGTCGTGTAGATCACGTTCTTTACGTGTGAAGTGGGCTCTGGTCCTGTTCTTCCACAGGGGGAGTTTGCATGAACATCATGTTTCTTGAAAAGTCTTCCCAAATACAGCAAGGATGCTCCTCTCCACAGGCCTATTTTAGGTTTAATTTAGATCCTTCTTGCAACCTCACAGGTATTGCAATGAGTTTACAGACCACAGGCTGCTGCTCTGGAGCACTGGGAGAACTCCCTGCTCCCCTCCTGCCTCACACTGGTGAGAGAAGGGAGGATCCAGCATCAGGCTTACACACACGCCCAAATCCAGGGAGCCCATTTATCCTGACAACTGAATTATGCATGTCTGCAGGAAAAGAAAAATCTCTGCTCCTGCACAGAGACATCATCATCATCCAGCAGTGAAAAAAACACATGGCACAGCACCAGGCTGCCTGGAAAATGTTCTTCAGGAGCAGGGACAGAGGAGAGGAGGAGACAGGTGACAAGACAGCTCTTACCTTAACCCCTAAGGGTGGTGGGCTGGGGGAGCTGCTGCCATGCAGGAACAGCTCTGTTTCCACATGGATTCCGTGTGCTGGAGGAGCCTGCCTGTTCTAATCCAGGGCATTCCAGAGCATTTGTGCTGCACAAACAGCCTCCAGGAACCTTTCAGGAGTGGTTACATCCACCAACACACATGGCTGTAATTGGGGATGCTTTTTTTTACTTCCATTGCAGTCACATGTTCAGAGCTGCTACTTTTCTCTCCTCTGTGTGTATCTGGACGGCTGCATTCTCACCCTCCTGTCTGAGCCATGCCAGCCTCAGGCAACCAGCTCTGAGAGCGTCAGCCTCGACAAATGACTCAGTTCTGCCTGGAGCCAGGTCTGCAAAGCATCTCCTGCCTTGCCTTCCCTTCCCAAGCTGCTGCTCACACAGCTGCCCTGGCCAGGTGAGCTCTACCCTCCGCACAGGGGCTTGGAGCTCCACAAAGCAGAGCCGGAGCCTGACCCTGCTCCAGCAAACCTGAGGACGCTGGGGAGAACCTCACCCAGGGCCCTTCCGAGAGGGATTTCCACCTCAGGAGAATCACTTTGCTCAGTGCAGGGAACACAACTGTTTTCTCTGCTCACTCCTCATCCTTCTGTGACAGACCTGCTGCTGGTCCCCTCTGCAAAGTGGTCACTCACTGGCACAGCTGATGACAACTTCCTGCCAAAAACACTGATGCCAGAGGATGGTTTCATCTTGCAGAGTGAGTTTTTCTTTTCTTCAGAGCAGCAGAGGAAAATGTGGGTATTTTCAGTCATTTCATTATTAACTCCTCAGACACCTGAGCACGCTGTGGAAGCTCCCCATGGACCAGGATCTCCTCAGAGCCTGTGGTACCTGCTGGAACACTCCCTGCCTGCCCTCCCAGTGGGGCACACAAAAGGGATGAACACAGAGAAAAGAGCAGCTCTCCTTTCTCCCCTGGCTTTACCCAGGAAGGCACCAAACCACAGACTTCCATCAACCAAGCAGTTCGTGCTCGTAGTTTCCTGGATTACTGCCCTGATGGAAGCAGTTCATACAAGAGCTGGCCAAGGGCTGCAGCCTTAAAATTCTGGGCACATCGCAGTGAACTCATATGTTTTATTATTTAGACCCATGCAGGAGCTCAGACACTCGGCTGAACTCGGAGGCCAGGAAATGCCTGGAGGTACACGTGGAGTATCACAATTCCAGGACATTCAGCTGCTTTTATGGATGCAAGTCTCCGCTCGCTCGCCATGAGATGTTGGCCCATGGGCTTCCCAAGCTGGAAATCACAAGGGCTTGCTTGTCAGGAGGGAAAGAGAAACACCCGTGGCTTAGGAAGCTCGATATTTTCATTTGTTAGTCGCTGGTGGTTTGTGTTCCTGCTTTCATGCTGCAGAAGGCTTGGCTGATAAACAAGCTGAATCTGATGGCCTCTGTGTTTTGCAGTGAGATCCAATCCCCAGAGCATTTCCTCCATACAAATCTCTGCAGACAGCTGCTAAAAAAAGGGGCTGTTGCTGCTGCAGCACCAGCTGGGATACAGTGAGTGCACAAGGACAGTAAGGACCCTCCTCAAAGCACTGGCAGCTCCTGCCCACCCCAAATCCTTCCTGCCTGACTTTAACAACAGATGTGTGCTTTTCTCTCTCCATCTCTCACCATACCCCAAAAGACAACCACCCCCAAGGCAGGGCAGCTCCACTCACTCACACAATTTAACCTGCATGATTTTCTGACAGGGAATATTGCTCTGTGTCCCTCTCTCCCTTTTTAAATTACCTGCTCTCTTCTGAAAACCTGAGAGACAAGGAACTTGTGGAGTCACAGGTGCCTGAGCACTCAGGGCTGTTCTGCTTTCTTCAAGCCAGTCCCTGGCACTGGGCTCTTCACAGTGACCAGACCCCAGGGCCACCCAGGCTGCTCCTTCTCCTGGGGTCTGCAGCGCTCCCACCACATTTGCAAGGCACACCTTGTGAACAGGCAGAGCCTGGTATTTAATTCACCAGCTGGTAACTTCCTCCTCAACAACTTTCTGCTCCCTGTTAGAGCAGCAGAGCCACTGTAATTTTGTGTGACATCAGTGCTGCACTGCCCAGCAGGGCTCGGTAAAGGACGAAGCCAAGGTCTCCAATTCACAATTGGCACCATTACCCTCACTCTGATGTGGGTGAGGAAGTGCTGAAGGAAAGGAGTGGGAGTCAGGACATTCAGCTCCCAGTTTTGCCACCTCTATTCCCTTTCACCCTGAAGACTATACAATTTCCCACCCTTGAAAACAGGAACAATATTTCCCAGAAAGGCTGCAATAAAATACTGGTGTTTACCATGCACTCTGAAACCCTGGAACGGATGCAACCCTGCCAGGATCCACTCAGCACCATCATATAAACCATGAATAACGGTAATTAACAAATAGCCCCAGAGAGATTAGTATTAATCTGCACTTCCCAGCTCTCCTCAGGCATGAATGGATATTCCACAGATGGAGTGCACAAAGAGCCACCTCAACTCTGCAGTGTGGATCACAGGAGAAATTTGTCCCTCAGCTAATTTGGGCTGAAGCTGCTCCAGAGGTCAGGAAAATGCAGCAATTCACACCAAAGTGCCCAGGGAGGTACCACCAGGTGCAGGTGAACACTCAATTGGTACCTGCTGTGACACCCACCCCAGAGCAAATACAGCCCAGTGCTCTGCAAAATCACAGGAGTGCCAAGAAAGTCCTGGAAACAGAACTGAGAATCCATTTGGTGCAGCAAACCCATCTGTTCTACCTGCAAACACACATTTGTGCAGCTCTGTTAATCAAGGCATGGAGAAACTCCACCACACACGGACCCAGTGTCCCAGCAGCGGGGTGGAGCTTCCCCTGGGAAACTCAGCACAACCATTAATTATTTGTGTTGCCCTGTGGCAAAGCTGATCTCCTTGTGCTGAGTCTGCTGCAATCCTACAGCAGAAGCCAATCCTCCCAGGCTCAGCAGGGAGAGGCTGCAAATCAAGGAATCTGTCCCAGGTCCCATCGCAGATCAGCAGCTGGAGCTGCGTCCACAACACCCAGGAAAGGGCTCCCTTTCTCAGGAGCCATCTCTGCTCCCTGGCAGCCAGAGAAGGTGAGGGAAGCAGGATCCCCAGGGCAGGAAAGGAGCCCTGTCACACCCCATCTGCTCAGAGCTGCCTCCAGCAGTCACCCTGCACTGCTCAGAGCCAGATGCAGACAAAAATGACGGCTCCCAGTCCTACCCATGCATTTTTAAAAGCAGCTTCCAAGGCAAAACATCTGCTCCCAGGTGGAACATGAAATAGCTCTTACACTGAGCTATGTTATTAGTGTTTTCCCCATTTAAATCATTTTTCTTGATCTTTCTCCTGCATTAGCCCCAACTCCCATTGAAGAGCCCCTCTGGCTGCTCCAGAGGGTGTAAGAGCAAAGGGTAACAGAAAAGCTTGAGGGGAGCCAAGACAATCCAATATTCCTCTTTCAAAAATCCCTCCAGGGGTAGCAGCTGCACAGAGTTACTGACTCACAGCAGAAGGTGAAGCTTCTTTAGACAGATCCTGCCTAATCTCAGAGTCAGAAAGGAAACACTTATGGTTCCTGTGCCTGGCATCCTTGGGCAAAATCCTCTTGCTAAAAGTAAACTGGGAATAGAAGACTTGTAAGCTATTTACTCCTACCCTGAAGGTACTGAACAGACAGCACCACTGCTTTCCAAATCATTAATTCAGGGTTTTGTTGCTGCTCCAGCATCCAGGGCCTTGCAGGTCTTTTTATCCCTTCCACTGAAATAAGGAAGAGCAGGTATAAATGAGGTGCTTCACCCCTTTTCCAGGCTTCAGTGGGGCAGGGATCCATCAGGCACTTCCAAGACCAGGCCATTACACTGGTTTGGGTTTGGCTGCCCACTTTGAAAGCTCTCAGTCCAGTGCCTCAGATTCAGTTCTAAAAAGAGCCTGTCTTTGCCCCTCTCCTGATGGGAGCAGAGGTCATGGCTATTGTCCTTAACCAGCCCTGTTAATTTTATCTCAGGAGAAGTGAGTTAAGTCACTTAAGTACAGGGCTGTGCTGCAAATTGCTCATTTAATATTGCCCTTGAAAATGCACTGTAATGATAATTTTTCACTTCCTTCCCTAGGCAGTTGCATAACATTGCTGGGCATTGTTTAGAGAGCTCCAAAGCAGAGGCAGCCGTGTCCCTTTCCCCTTCTCCTCACCAAGCACTGGCAGGGATGTTGACTTTCTGGTTGTGGGGTTTTTTTGGCTTTTTTATTTCACTCTATCAGCTTATTACATTAAACAACAGATGGATGTGACTCTGAATGCAAACAGCCTTCCAACAAAATTATTCCTACTTTCTTCAGCTTTCAGTGGAAAAAAAAATAAACCCCATTTATACCAGTTAAATCTAAGCCAATTATAAAATCAGATCTGTCGGATAACATTTAATTAAAAGTATCTTTAGGGAGGGAACAGCTCAGTCAATGAAAAGCTTTCCCACTGACAATAAAAATAGCCCAGGCCCAGAATTCACTTTGTGGTTGGGATACTCAGCCCGTGTGCCCAGACCAGGAGGAATTTGGGTTTCATGGCTTTGGTTGGCAAAGGATTTTATAACAGGGAAGTGGAATTCTGGAAGCTGGGCTGACTGATCAAAGGGGCACAGAGAGCAGGCCTAGGATAGGACACAGCACTGGATACACCTGAGGGCAATTTGGAGATAAAATTGCTCTTAAAGCAGAACAGCATCAAGAGTTTAGTAAAATCCATCTCTCCACTTTCAGAAAGTTGCTGCTTGTGGCTTCTTGCAGCGTAAGACCTGACAAAGTTCAAACCTGTTCTTCAAGCAAGTCTGAATGCAAGTTTGGACACCACCTCGAGAGCAAAAATATGAGACAGCAAGAAATCAGCACGCCACAACAAAAATACAGTTCATGTTCTCCAGTAACAGAAAGCCTGATCTGCTGGAGAGGAGGCAAGAGAGCGCAGAGAGGAAAGCAGGAATGTGAGAGTTGGGGAGATAGATGAGGCTTGAGACAGCAGTATTTGCTTTATGGAGAGCTCAGAGTAAAGACAGCAGTGCCAAAGTTGTGTCCTGGGCATGTGTTAGAACAGCACAGATGAAGGGAGCCACATCTAGGAGGTCCCTGGCTGTGCAGGTGATCCAGGACACAATCCAGGGTCACCCCAGATCCACCTCAGGGCAGGATGAGGGGGGCTGGGCAGGTGGCAGCAGAGTGGTCCTGCAGGGACCCCGTGCCCCACACCGGCACTGCCACCCGCTGCCCTCGCTCCAGCTCCAACACAGAGAACCAGAGGTGGGAATGTCACCCCCCAGGGCACACCTGGAGACCTCCTGCTTTAATGGGAAAACACACACACTCCACAGGTTTGAATCCAGGGAGGATCTTCCATCCCGATGAACTTCCTTTAACAAACTAAGCCATTCTATCACTGCCAGTCCATAAAAAAATCCCTCCCTATCTGCCTCCCACACATGCTCCCTCCAAGCCTGAGGCCTGGATCAGTGAGGGGAGAAGCTGATTCCCCAGACTTGTACCAGCATATCCAATTTTAAGCCTTTCTGCTCCTGGCTACGACTTTGCTCATCCTCAAGGCACCACCAAGGCAAGGCTTTCCCTTGTGGTTTATGTAATACATCAGGAAAACATCCAATGTCTGGGACACTCATCACTGAGCTGGAGGAGGGGAATGCCAACGGAGCTGTGCAGCCGGTTCCTGTCTCTTATCACCACAGTGATCATGGTCTAGCTGCATTTGGCTCAAGAGAGGAAGAGCCAAAAAGGATTTTAAAAATCACTCTTCTATAACAAATCAATTTCTCAGCTTTCATAACACATTTTCATCCTTCGGTGTAACAGGCACTAGCTGAAAATAAGGGGCAGCAGATCCCTAATTGGCCACATCCTCCAGGAAAACAGAAATTAATCACACACAAGATTTGCCGGTGGCATAAGCAGCTCACGCTGCAGATATCAGCCAAAGCTCTGACAGGACCTGGAGCCAGAACAGGACCCACCACCCACAGAGTGAACAAAATTGCTGCACCCGGTCACCATGATCCAAACACAAATCTCCTGCTTACAGGAACTCTTTCCAGTGTCCCTCCTCTCCTGCTGGCCATGAGCTCTTGGAGACACTTTCCCAGGAGGGAAGCATCCAGTGACCAAAGCAACAGGTAGCAAAAGGCACCTCAGCAGCTGGGCACGGAGCTCTGGGTAGCACAGCTCGCTCTTGGCCTCACAGCCAACATTCCAGGTGGGAAGGGTCACAGCTGCTTCCAGACCCAGCTCAGGTGTGATTATTAACATTTATCTCGCAGGGAACCGGCTTTGAGGGGCATCCTCAGGCCACACAAGAGTCACAAACTGATTTGACTTCAGTTGACTCAGAGACAAACGCTGAACAACCACAAACACGTGGCCAAGGCACAACGTTCTCTTCCTTGTCTGCTCGGCACAAACACCCCGTACAGGGCACAGGATTTTGGGATAAAGCATCCAGAGGGACTGCTCTCACCCCAGGAGAGACACAACAAGCAGAACTTGAATCAGTGAAGTGCAAGTCAGCACAGGGAGAAGGCAGGGCATCACCTCAGCTCCATTTCCATGTGCACAGAGCCCAGTTAACGCCCTGAGGACAAGAACTGTTTGTACTGCAGCAGCACCTACAGGGCAGAGGCAAAGCAGGATCAGAAAGGATGCCCAAAATCCTGGGGAAACCTGCAAAGCACCAAGTCCCAGTCCCAGGTCTGCCAGAAGGATCCCTCTCCCTGCTGTAGCAGCACTCAGTGTCCTGCTTAGCTCCACACTGGGATGACCACATGACTCGGCAGAGCTGAAAGTACAAGTGAGTAGTTCAAAACATCCCAAAACAGATGTCAACAAAGCCAACCCTGCCTGCTAAGCTATCGTATAATTTTTGCTCAGGCCACCGATTATGCAGCACAGCTATTTTAGAAATGTTTGTTCTGTTTTACGCATCCTTCTGCCTGGTGGAGACTGAGTGCAGGGGCCTACAGAAGAAAAATCAGAATCTTTCAGAAACCTCTGAACCAGCATTCACAAAGGTAATAATCAAGCAATTCCAAGTTCAATCTACAGAGTAAACAGAGACCAAATGGTCATTCCCAGATTTCTGGTAGTGCACCTGAGCCCTTTTCCCAATCCCACAGAGATTGCACTTTTCCAAACCCAGCACTGCTGCTGGTGCTAATTTTCACCTCAGGCAGATACAATTAAACACCACCTCGTGGAAAGAAAATAGCTGTTAGCCTTATATAAAGTCCAGATTTAAAAGTTGTGCAAGTTTACTTTACAAGAACTAGGGAAAATATCAAAGCATTCCATGGTATTGTTACCCCTTGGATGCACACAAAACAAACAGGAATGATTCCAGACACAGGTTCACCCCAGCGGCGGATTTTCTCCCCAATTTGCTTTGCAAACACCAGTTTACTCTGCCTCAACCACCACGCTGAGTTGTGCCCTCTCTCTCTGCCTTCCGTGTCAGAAGGCCAGCAATTTTTCCATCCCAGTTTTCCCATCAGAACAGGAAGAAGGAGCCTCCTCCCTCAGAGCTCTGTGGTGCTCAGAGCTCTCTCTAATTGCCCGATGCTCATTCAGGTCAGGTCCTCGCCGCAGTGACACTAATGAGTGAGATGGGGACTGTTTGTGACACAATCAAGAAAAGTTTGTAAACATCACAAAAGCCAACAGTGCTTTGGAAAACAGAGACTGCAGGAGAACAGAGAGCGAGGGAAGGGAGAGGGAGGAACAAGGTGTACTTTTATCTGAGTTCTCAGGCCAGATAAATGCATTTCTGGACTGATTGCAGCATTATCTAATGTTCTTTCTGTGTGGGATCAATAACATCTCCATGATGTCAGTGCAGTTTTCCCCAGGACATGTCTCCCTCCCAGACCCAGAAATCTCCAGAGTGGCCTTTAAAAAGCAAGGGCCCATATCCAGGGGAGCTCTCTGGAGGCTGGTAGACTTGCCCCCAGCACGAGCTTGTCACTCTCCAGAGTCCAGGGGAACCATTTGATGGATTTGGTGCTTCCTACACATTCAGAATCAGTCAGCCAGCACAAAAAGGCAAGTTAGAGCACCTGCAGCAGCGGGGAAGAGCAGGACACCTGGTGCCAGCAGGTATTGCACAGCTCCTACAACCCCTATTCTGCAACAAGTCCTGAGAGGTTACACACAGCTGAACTAATGCACTTAGCACCAGCCCAAAACCTCACGGAAGGTAAAGCAGTAACTCGGGCTCACACAGAACTCAGTCAACTTGAGTTTGAGGAGCACAATCACAGAGATGGACAATTCCAACAAGCCCCAGCAGTGACCCCATACCCAACACCACGAGCTGAGCCCCACAGACACAGCAGCCCTGTGGAGTCACAGCCTCCAAAGCCCTGGACTTCCAACGAGTCCTCCTCGAGACTTGTGTAGCAAATGGCATTGGAAGGGTGAGCAGGGGCAGATGTACAGAGCTGCACACGGACAGGAACACCCCGGTTTTGTGGCTTGTGGCTGCTGTAGCAAGAGTTTTAACTTCAGTCTCTGTAAATAGAGATGTTTGGCCCAGTCAGCACACAGATTATTTGCTGCCAGCACAACAGAGCACATGTCTTTGTTTAGGAGGGGTTGAATTTAGGGAACCACTAAGGCACGTAGTAAAATGAATAAACACTTTCATTTTTGGCACGCTTCTCCCCACCCACCCCTGGTTCCTAGAAGGAAAATACCTTCCCCAGCTCCCCAGATAAGGGCTCTGGCACTCCCTGCCTGCACAGGTACCTTCTGCAGTTCTTACACCTCAATTAATGCTCCCAGGCAAAAAACCAAAAAAAAATCACATATTAAGATTTTGGTACCAGTTATTATAGCTTTACCACCTGAACAATCACCTGACATTCCACCCCTCACACCAGATGGAGGCACTGAATTCACCCTGAAGTTTCTGCACTGCAACACAAGTGAAGTTAAGGAAGAAACTAAGTTACCACTTATCTCACAGAGCAGCAGGGACACAGGCTCCACCAGCACCTGCTTTCAAGGCCTAAAAGGCACAGCAGAGGCTTTTAAAACCACATGCCCTGCCAGAGCCACCTAGATAAGCCACAGGAGAAATGCTTCCCATTTCTCTTCTGTTCTCTCTTCACCAGCAGCTGGGAGCAGTGCTCATGTGCAGGCACACATTTATCATAAGCAGCTTCCCACTAAAATTTCCTTTGCAAAAGTGACCAAAATCTCATCCCCAAAAAGTTTCCAAGAAAAACAAAAAGAAAGAAAGAAGAAGCCCAAGTTTGGTTAAAATCCAGCAGGTTTCTCCACAGCTCTAGCTCCCCCAGAGTAGGCAGAGCAATGATATTAACTCTGCTTCCTCCTTTTTCCCTGGAGTTGCTCTACAATACAACATAACCGAGAAACACCTGCTGCCCTAATGAACCAACACTCATTAAAGCAGACAACCCACTAGCTGCTGTGCTAATTATTGCAGAGCCTGTAAAGAGAATTGATGAAAAACTACTGTATCCCACACACTTCAAGCATTCTTGGGCTCTTTTAGCCCTCTAGTCCAGCTACTGCAGCACCTCCAGACTGCTAGAGGAGAGATAAAACACAACGGTGGTCAACAGCACGAACAACGCTGTAAGGCCTCAAAGTGACTCATTTAGTCTTCTTTGGGTTTAGTCTTTTCCATTTTTGATCTAAATGAAGAGAATGGGCATGATACGGCATTGCCACGAACGCCAAACAGCCTGGAGCTATTTTTTTCTTCCAGCCCTGTGTGAATTTCTGTAGCGCCCAGTTTTAAAGCTGAGACTTGAAGTCTCTGCAGTGCGATTAGGAGCCTCCCATGCGATTGCCCAGCGCCGAGCAGTTTTCAGCATCACCCTCCTCAGCAGAGGAGCCGCTCGCTCCAGGCCAGTACCAAGGATCCCACCGGAGCATCGCCAGCTCCCACCGCCCACGAGCGGGAGCTGCCCCACGGAGGGAGCGCCGCGTCCTTCCCGGCTCCTCTCACTCAGCTCCGGCCGGATCCCCACCCGTGCAACAGCTCCTCGCTTCCCAGGGCTGAGCGCTCCCTCCCTCCGCGGCGACCCCGCTGCGCTCCCGGGGCTCGGGGATGGGCGCAGCTGCGGGGCCGGGCTGTCCCCAGGGACCGGGCTGTCCCCGGGGCTCCGCGGGCTCGCTGACGGGCGCAGCTCCGGGGCCGGGCTGTCCCCAGGGACCGGGCTGTCCCCGGCCCCGCTCACCTGGAGTAGAAGCGTCGGGCGGCCGAGCCCGGGCTGTCCCCGCCGGGCGGGCTCGCCATGGGCGCCGGCCCCGCGGCGGGGAGCGGGCAGCGGAGTATGGCAGCGCCGGGAAGTGATGCACCGNCGGGCACGGCAGCTCCCGGGCCGGGCACGGCGGCACCGCGGGCGGCACAACCCCCGTGTCCTCCGGGGACACCCCCGGTAGCGCCTCACCGCTCACCTGGGAGCGGCCCCAGACACGCAGAGAGGTGCGGGCACCACACCTGCACGTTACCGCCGAGGGAAAGCGGAGTAGCATCGCTGATTTCTGACCGGGTGGAGCTGTTGAAAGCCATAATGAGTCTCGGGTTTGGCTTGGCCAAAGCCCCTTTGTCTTCGAAAGTGTCTGCACCTGGAGGCAGCCAGGACGAGCAGCAGGGAGCAGGCAGGACCTGGTAGGGCTGCATTTGCTGTGCTGGGTCAGCAGGGCTGTGCCACAGGCAGACTGAGCCACTGAGCAAAGTCTGGCTGCTCTCTTTAGTAGTGAGGAATCCACCGGGAAAAGGGATTTTCCCTCCAGCCCACAGCAGCTTCTTTCAGTTAACTGTGTCCTGTTGAACCTTGGGGCCTTAAATACATATTTCCACCCAGACACCTAGAGAAGGACGCAGGTCATCTTCAAATACTGCGTCCAGCTCCCTCTGTTCTCCAAGGCTTGAGATGCTCCTGGAAAAGTTAGGGAGTTGGTCACTCAGCAGAAACCTGTCTGAAAGTTAGGGCCACTTACCCAGCAACAGCAAATTAAACGTCATTATCGTCACAGCCCCCCCCCCCCCCC
>VXAD01006094.1:789412-804568 GCA_013399195.1 Dicrurus megarhynchus
TGTATGGCGCCACCCCCCCCCCCCCCCAGAGAAGCACAGCTGTGAACTGTGGCTTTCCCCGGGTTCCAGCAGCTTGCTCTGCACACACAGAACCCTGTGGTCGGAGGGAATCCAGAGCCATGCCTGTTTACTGGACTGTTTCACTCTGGGGACCTGCTCAAAACACCTCTCAGAAGCAAGCTCAGATCCTGCTCAGGAAAGATCATCAATAACACCCCACTAGCAAACCACAAAAGCCTCTTTCCCAAGAGCTAATTGATTGGGCATTTAAATTCAAAACAAAAACCCATAAACAAACCTTTGTCTGTGTCTTAGCTTAGGAATAGTCTCAATTCTGTTGATAAACCACAGCAGAGAAAGCTGAAACTATCCTGCTGAGAGCTGTCTCCTCACCCAGAGAGGTGTGCTGCTGTCCTGAGTGCCTTCTTATCCCAAAAAAAGCAATCCCTCTGCACTCCTGAGTAACCAGCCACAGCACACCCACTGGAAGGATCAGGCTGGAGCTCCGTGCCTCACACCAGCCAGTTTTTACCCAGATTTGTGGTTTCACAGAGAGCAGCAAACCTCCTGGTGCAGAGCAGCTTTTCACAAGCCATGGAAACATGGGACTGTTCAGCCCTGAGAGATTTTGGTGTTTCAGAGGGGGTGTTTGTCCGTGCCTCCCCCCTCTTCCAGACAAGGACATTAGTGCAAGAGATGGAACCCAGCTTGTGCTGCTGCTGCTGCTGCAGCCCTTCCTCAGCCCCAGGCACTGAGGATGCCGAGCTGAGCTGGGCCCCAGCGCTGGGCTGGCATTCAGCGAGTGTGGGAAGACAGAGGAATTGCCCTTCAAAGAAACAATGCTGGAAAGGAGAGCAAGGGAAAGGAGGGAGGAGGCCAGCTTCCAGTTTGGGCTGCAGCCAGATCTATGGTGTTCCAGAGAGCTCTGGGCAAGCGGGTCACCCACACGTTAATGACACAGGAATCGCTCGGTCAAATTCCAGGGCCTGGGTTGTGCAGGAGGTCAGACTGAGATGAGCATAATGGTCCCCTCTGGCCTTCAAACTCATGAATTTGCAATGGATAATTTATCATCTGACAAACTCAGCTTCTCTTTCTTCTTGTACAAGTGGCAAATAGGTCACAATAGATTTGAATTCATTAGATAAAATAATTCAATTACTTTGCCGTGGGTTGGGTTTGGTTAACCCTCCATGTTCATGCCAAGAAGCTCCCTGCAAGGACTTGGACCTCAGCCACAACTCAGATCCATTGCTCAGCTGCAATGAAACAGGAAAATTATAAGAGTACAGAGAGGAAGAAACCCCAGTACTTCAGAAATGCCACTAATTCCTCTGGTGAACTGTGTGCGCATCGTGTCCTGTGTTGGGAAGGACCTGGAGCAATCAGAGAGGCTCCAGATGAATGTGACAAGTGTGACCTACCAGAGAAAGGTATGAGAATTGATTTGTTCAGTGCAGATAAGATCAAGAAGTGGAGCTGGAATCTTTAGACGTCAAAAGGGCTGCTGCAGAATGGAAAAAAAGAGTGGATCCTGAAGAGCAGGGCAGGGTACAACACAGCCGGGCCACAATCCATCAAAGGCGATGCAGGGTTCATTTTCCTTTGACCTTATGCACCTCTGCACCTCCAACACCTTTTGTTTCTGCAGTCTTAAAGCTCAAAATCTTGTTCCTCCCAGCTCCTGAGTGTCTCTACACCTTCACTTACAAACACAGGCAGAATCACAGCTCTAAGGAATAGGATTGCAGGATCCTTAAGGCTTCTTGGGCAGTTTTTAACATTTCTTTTATAAATCGATACCCAAAGCTGTCACAAGATGCAAGAGCTCCAACTATTGCCATATTTCCTTCCACTTGGAAGAGACAGCCTTGAGAGCAGGAAGGCACAGAGAGCTCAAGAGAAGACAGCGAGACAGAAGTGAACAGTAAATTTTGCCAATCATTTAAGAATTGCCAGGACATAGGAACATCCCTCCGCTGCCTCCATGTCTTCATCATCCAGACACACCAGAGCCAGGCACTCCCTCCAAAACACAAAGATTGATCTTAATTAGCGCGGCAGCCTTCCTGCAGCTCACGGAATGGATTGCTGGGGGCCTCTGCTGGGGTTTGTGTGCAAAAAGAGCTCTGCAATTCAGACTTCGAAGCTGACAGACCCCAGCTGAAATGACTACAGAACCGGCACCGTAATTGTCTTCTCTTTCTAGCAACAGCTGTGATTAATCACCAAACTTTGCACTTTTTTTTTCAAGCTGGAAGGTTCCAAAAGCACCTTGCTATTGTCCTGCATTCCATTCTTTAAATCACTCTAAACATAGCCTGGAAGGAAGTGCTGCTTTAAACCAGCCTGAAAAAGAGCCACACAGCAAAACTGAAGAAATTTTGTCTTGCCTTATATCAGTTTCACAGCCGTGAATTTAGATGGAGATAAATTTATCTTTGAGCAAGTTTTTAGAAGGAAATACCCCAGTGGATGTAGCTTCATTTGTATGCAGATGAGAACTCACAGTGGGTATTTTTCAGCTGGATCCTCTTCCCCAGCCCCCAGACAAGGGAGACAGAGCTGGAAGGGAGGGGATGATGGGCAGCCTTGGCCAGGGCTGCTTTCCTGTGGAACATCACTGTTGGTGCTGCCTCATGCCAGTTTGTAAAGTGGAAATAACAAAATAACTTTTACCTCTCCCTCCTGGGGAAGGAACAACGGCTGGAGATCTTTAATGTGTCAGTGAGCCGTGAGCACAGGAGTGTGAATGAGCCTGACAGCAGAGTGCAGATGGGTAAGAGAGGAGTTAGCTTTGTGAAAGACGAAGGGAATAATAAAAATGCCCCTGGAGGGTCTGAGGGCTGGTGTGCAAATCGGGGCCACACACGGCCTGTCTGAACCAGGAACATTTGCCTTGGCTTTGGGATTTTCATAAAGCATAATTACATGAGTTGCAACAACATCCTCCTCAGAATAGCCCAGAGCCAGGCGGGAAAGTGGGGAGGGAGCAGGGATGGGTTTCAGCAGGAGTGCTTAGCTATTCCTTTACTTAAAACAACAAATTAAGAACGAGGTTCAATGTCTGTGTTTGGGGAACAGAACACTTCATGCTTCTGAAAGATTGAACAGGTCCAAATAAAACTGCTGTGCCACACAGCTGTTTTTTCAGGACCTGGAAAAAAATTACAGTTTTCAAGGGCTTTTACAATCCTTCTTTCCACTGAGTCTGGTCCTAAGGCAACAAAACTCCTCTGATCAGAGGGAAGGACGCAGTGAGGAACTATTATTTTAGCTCCAAAGTAGAAGCACAAAAGGTTATTACAAATCTGCAGATAACCTGTAATAGAGACTCACAGCCAGGAATATTATTCATACCTGAAATAAAGAGGATCATCTGAGAGTGAAGAGTTGTTTTGCTGACTGTGATTGTCTCTTTTAAAAACCTCTTGGAGCACAGACATTCAGGAAAAGCTCTGAGTAACGAGCTCCTCTGAATAATTCAGCTGTGTGCAGGCACTCCTGAAACAGCAACAGCTGCTGAGCACAGGGACCCTCTGGGGCTCAGGAGAGTTCGGCTGCACAGTTTGGGGGTGGGTAAGATTCCTGTTGGGCAGTACAACTGGATGCAAGCCCTTCCCAGAAGCTGGGCAGGAGCACAGCCAGTGGGCTCTTACCTTTCTTTTCCCACCCTGGGCCCAGCTCTCTGTGCTGCTGCAACATTGAAAACACACATCAAGACCTTAATGGTTCTCACAGGTTACATCCCCTCGTGTTTGGGTGCACCTGAGGATTTGGTCTTTGCTTTGTGCATATTTGTACATCCTGTGTCTCTGATGTCCCTGAATTTCCTTTTCATTAGTGCTCCTCCGGGCCTCGGAGGAGGCAAACAAAGCAACAGAGCTCATCCGCTTCCTTCAGCTTTCAAGCTTGACTGAAAATGCTTCATTGAATAAATAGCAAGAGACCCTTAAAATGCCCTTGCTCCCAGCCTCGTAGAGAGTTTGATGAAATGGAACCCCATGGCCTGGCACTGGCCTGCTGGGGAGATGGGGATTTTTTAGGCAAGGCCAGAGGGGACTGTCCTGATGCCTTTGTGCTACTGTCATGTATCCCTTGGATGCACAACTCGGCAGCTCCTCTTCTACTGAAATCCTGCTCTTTACCTCGGAGCAGAATGACTGTTCAGAGTGCCTGGGAAGGCTTTTGGACTCAGCAAGTTTCGAGCATGGGAGCTGATGTGTGTTGTGGCAGAGTTCTGCCTCGTGCCCACCTCCTCTGTGCCCTGGCATCTCCTCTCTGGATGCAGTTTCTTAAGGGACACTGGACCAGCTCGCCCTGGCATCCCAGTGATGTCTGCAGCAAGCTGGACGTGTTCGAGGAACATCTCTGCTTCTTTCTCATCCCTTGGTAAATTCCCATCCCTTCTCACTACCCGGGAGCAGCTCTTCTGTTCCTGCAAGAGACTTCAACAGCCTGGTGGTGCCTGCTCCAAGAGGGCTTCAACCAAGACCCAAACAGGGTAGTGGGAGGCTCTCTTGGGGCTCACCAGAAATATGCTGGATTTTCTGGCCTTGGATGCCTTGGTGGCAGTACCAGGGAGCTTTTCTTGGAGGCACCTCATCAAAGCTCTATTGCTCAGACAAATATCCCAGAGCTCAGTCATGATCAACTTCTATTTACAATGTTGGCAGTGGGTTTGTTTAACCAACTTCAATTTCCAAGAGTCAACAGACAAAACCCCAATCTCTTCTGCTGGAAGTCTGGGAAAACCTCCTGTTGGCATTGACTGAAATAAAGAGTAATCTCGTGCTAAGAATTGAAAGCCCAGGGGGAAAATACATATTTTCACCTTTGAAGGGGGCTTTATTTCCTTTTTAAGTTGTAACTGTTAGTAATGACATTAATTACGAGCATGTTTGGGTTTGTTTTTAAGCAGATTGCCAATATTTGCAGTGTAATTGCATTATTTAGTCAAGCTTCTGCAAGTGCTTTCCAAACACTCAGGGTGGAACTTGTTTCTACTTAACTCCCAACAATTCTGTGAATCAGAGGCAGGTGGAGCAGAAGCTGCTGGTGAAGTGACTCTGTCACCAACCACAAGGTCACCGAGGCTCCTGCAGCAGAGCCCCTCCAGTCCCCAAACCAGCACGTGGTGACAGGAAGCACATTCTGGTTATCACCAAAACTGCATCAAACCACAGGCTCAGGTCTGAACCCATCGAGTTCCAAATCAGCAATGAAAGCCAGTGCAAAAATGCCACCATTTACAGCTCAACTCTGCTCAGTTTATCCACATTTTTCTGTATTTTTTGCACTTGAAGGTAAGACTGTTCTTAGCATTCTAATAGAGTATTAGGACAATATTGAAGCAGCATTAAGCAGCATTTTCTAAAAGAAATAATTCTCATTTTAGGACTGGTAACTGGAAGACACCATTAATGCTGATTTTTGAGCAAATAACAGAACACAAAGAAAGTTTCAAAGGCCCAAAGAAATCCTTCCCTGGGAGGGTGGGGAGGCCCTGGCACAGGGTGCCCAGAGAAGCTGTGGCTGCCCCACCCCTGGAAGTGTCCAAAGCCAGGCTGGACGGGGCTTGGAGCAGCCTGGGATAATGGAAGGTATCTAGTGTTGGAATGAGATGAGCTTCAATGTCCCTTCCAGCCCAAACCCATCTGTGATGCTGTGACTTTATTAAATTTCTTAGAATAAAAGTAAGTGGGATTACCCAAGTACCTCATTAATCCAATGCTGGTGCAGTGCTAATATGGGATGTAGTCAAAAGGGCTGTGGAATGTCAATCCCTTGCTCCAGAAAACTGCTCATCAAATAAGCAATCTTTCATGTAATTTTAGTTAATAAAGATAATTCTGCTGACATAATAGATTTAGACTTCTGCAAAGCAGTTGACTTAATCTTGCATGACATTCTGTTAAAAATAGTACCAAAAAAAAAAAAAAAAATCACTGTAGCTTATTTTAAATGGATGGAAAAATTAGTAACATGCATCAAAAAGTAATTATCTGATGAAGGAATTTCTAGTGTGTCCAAAAGGATTTACTCTTGGTGCAGTGTTATCCAACACTTTTATCAATCCTCATTTTATCAGTGATCTAGAGAATGAGCAGGAACACGTTAGCAGTAAAGTTTGTGTTAAAAAAGGGGATTTAGGACAGTAACAATTAATGGGAGAGGTGGGATTGGTTTGTTTGGTAGGGCTGTGAGAGGCCATGGGGATACTGGGAGCTGCCAAATCATGTGTAAGACCCCAAAGCAGCACTGCAGGCAAGACTGTAAATATCACCTACAGGAGTGATGCAAAACTGGCAGGTGAATTGGTTCCATTTACTTAAATGAATTTTAAAGTCTTACTTAATCTTGGGTGAGACTTAACTTTATAGACAAGAAAATTTCTGGGAACAGAAAGTGTTTTGGTCTTGGAGAAAGTGGCACATCCAACTTGCAGCGAGGCAAATTCAGTCTGGAAATAAGAGGTGATTTTTAAATGCAGGTAATTAAACAGTGGCACAGTTAACTTCTTAGCAGCAGAGTGCAGCCTGCATTAGGTGATGTGTGGAAGAGTGGTGATTAAAAATGCTGCAGTTCAAACACAAGTTCTGGGGCTGATGCAGCGTTCACCCAGTGTTTGTGTTATGCCGCATCTTTAATTAGACAATCTGCCCTGTTAGCTGTGAGAACACTCTCCTCCTTTTACCCATTGATCAGGGTTATCTACCGATATTTGATATTTTCCTTGGCTTGGCAAATCTCAGCGTGTTTGTGGTGTATCGATCCCATGGGTGATTAACAGCCTGCATGGCCCGGGGGGAAAAATGAATGGGACCGTTTGCTCCAAGTGGCCACTGGGATCAAACATTTGTGTCCTTTGTTGTTGGCAGCCCGCAGGCTGCGCTGGCCCCTTGGAAAAGAACAGTCCTGGTTCTGAGGGAGAGGTCTGGGGCTGGCAAAGCTGTGTTAGTCTATGTCTACAATTCCATCCCCTCTCTTTTCCCTGGAAAAGCAAAGGCAGTGAAGGCGGTGGCTCCTCGGAGCAGTGTCCCTCCCTCCTGGCTGCTGCTTTTGACTTTCACTCCAGAGCTAAATGATGTTGTCATAGAAACCAAAAAGGGGCATGTGGGAACCCTTCCAGTCCGGGCTGTGACAGGACAGCACATTTCCCTCGCCTGGATCTTGGTCTCTAAAAACTCAACACCTTCCTACCAGAAAAATTAATCGAGTCCACATTTTCCTCCCAAATTCTTGCACAGTGCTGGCGCTCCTTGCTGCGGGTGGCTCAGCCCCTAAATAACCATCATTTCCAGGTGTCCAGGATCTGCTGTTTCTCTACCACGCCCACCCCTTGCTGCAAGCAAACAGAAGCTCCTCGGGGTCAGCTTCCCTGCTTACATAAACTGGGAGAGCTCTGGTTGCTGGCACAGGGCTGCACCACTTTGCATCAGCAGGGAATCGAGCCTCCAACATATGCTGGCTTTATTTTCCATTGGAGATGGGCAGGCTCTGGTATCTATTTTCCTTTGCACTTAGCTCCATGTAGATTCATTTTGTCAGTAATAACGCAATGTTTTTGTTGGTTTGCATTGTTATCTGAAGAGACAGAGGAGAAAAAAAAACAGCCAGACAAACAAATTCCAGTCAGTCATGTTTTTGGGTTAAATGACTGTGCTGCCTGGCATCCCAGGGGAGAACAGGAATGAAACTCCAGCAAATCTGGGGGCAACCTGACTTGACAGAGGGTAACAAGGCAGGAGATGGCCTGTTGTGTTGGCTTAGCCTGCTGCTTCTCCGCTGACACTGTTTTGGATTGGCATTTAGTGGTGAAATAAATATAATCAAGGAGAATCAGGTGAATTTATGAGCAAAGGGTCAGCGACCCCAGGGACTGTTCTTAGCAAGTGGGATTTATAAAGCTCCTCTGCTCTCATAACCTCTGGTAGTCGTGCTGGTGTCCCAGCTGGGACTGGGCAGAGCAGCTCTGATGCCAGGGCTGAGATTAATGGCCTGCAAATTGCTGAGTAGATATAAAAAGCTGAAAGGTGGAAGGAGGGTGTTCTGTTCCCCGCCGGCCAGGCTGTTCCCAGTCTGGTCCACAGGTAAACGTGGTCCGTAGCCCGAGAGAGCTAGCGACTGAAGGATGGTAACTGAGGTTAGCGTGCCTCAGTTTACCAGTGCAGCCCAACGCCTCCTCAACAGCATGTAGGTGTGCTGTTCAAGCCAGTAGCAGAAGGCAAGGAGAAAGAGTTGGAAACTCTGTTAGCTACAGTCCAAGTTTATTTCCCTCCTGCCCTGGGGGGGGGCAAGAGGTAATTAGCTCGAAGGGAAGCTAAGCAGAGAGACCCCGTTTGTTCTCTCGCAGAGAGTTTTAAAGTGTTACATCATCAGGTAGAGATAACAGAATGAACCAATCATGAAAGAAGGTACATGATAGTAAACCAATAAAGACCTCTCAGGGGAGGAACAATAACAAACCAACAAGTAACAAGACAGCTAGAGGGTATTTCAAATCACGCTGACCTGTTAGAGGACTTGAAACTTCTGTGATTGACATGCAAGGGGTATGTTGCTATGCTATAGGACAGCAACAGGAGGGATTTCAAAAGTTGAAGGCACAAGGCGAGCACTGCAGAGACGAAAAAATGCAGCAGGGAAGTGGAACTCTGGCTGGCAGCATCTGCTGTGTGGGCAGGACTCAAAACAGGCAGCAGCAGAGGTAGGACAGGAGGACCCAATTCCCAGATTTTGATTGGACTGTTTGGATTTTGAACATATCAGTCTTGTTGAAGGAAGAGGCTAAATCTTGCCATTCTTGGTAGCTGTTTGATGCCTTGTTGAAAAGTTGAAGTAGAACAAAGTAATGTGAAGAAAAAGCTGTGGAGCACAATAAAACACCCTTACAGAGTGCACAGAGCTTTGAGACTCTGCTGCCAAGGACTCTGCGTTTTCCAACTCAAAAGGAATTTTCCTTCTTATATTTAGTGACACAAATACACCCAGGTGTGTGGCAACCTGCATGTTTCAATCCTGTCACACTAAGCCGTGGTAAATCAGGAGATTTTGAGGTTTACAAGATAGGACAACAAGGCAAATTAGTTAAACTTAGTGGAGCTAAAGCCCACCCTGGCCCTGTGGTGGTTCCATAGAAGTCAGATTTAACCACTGCCCTTAGCTAGGAATGGGATCACACAGATGTGTGGTGTCTGATCCAGGAAATTATGGGCTCAGGCACCCAGGACCTGGTAATAAATGGTGATGAAGGCAGCACTGCAAAAATAATGTTGTTGCTGTCTCACAGCACTCCATAGATCACTGTGCCTGAGTGTCAATAAATGGGGGCAGCTGAACACAGTAAATCATTCCCCACTTCTCTGATCCCTTGTTATGGAGCAGGGCCTGGGGCTCACAGCACATTTTGTCTCACTTTTAGGTGTAACAGGCTGGTTTGGGGACTTTTACCGGATGGACTCTTCCCCGGCTCCAAACCAAGAGAACAAATTGGGAGCATCCCTGAGCTGTGGGGTTTCCCATCTGTGGATTATGTAAGTAGGGAATGGACTCTGCTTCTCGTCCCTCTGAGGTTGTTGGACACAGGTATTGTGCTTGCTGCTCTGGTTTGGGGCACAGGGAACACGGGGCTGCTCCTGCCCCCACCAAAATCCACAAGAATCTTGGCATCAGCTGCTGAGTGCTTTAGGTCAGGCTTTAAGACACCTCATCACTCTGTACTGTAATTCTCACCACCCACGTACCCTTCCTTTCTCACTTTGCAGTGCAGGGGGACAAGGTGGAAGGAGATGTGCCATTTTACCTGTAGAGTGGTGATTTAAATTGCCCACTCCCGGCCTGGCACTATAAATCCTCTCGTGCAGCTGGAGAGCCCCGTTTACTACAGCGGGTTTCCATGGCAATCCTGTGCTCTCCCACATTCCACTGCACAGTGCAGGCAGCCCCCCCCCTTTTCACTTCAGATTCCATTCACATAGTCTCCTATTGATAGGAAAAAAACCCAAATGGGCCATGGATAGCTATTTCCTATCTTAACACACTTTCCCCCAATAACTGGATGATGGATCTGTATTTTAGCACATCGAGAGAGCACTTGCCCTTTGCCAGACGTCACTTGGCAGGCAGCACAACATCCAGATATTCTGAAGGTCTGGTTCTATCCTGACACACATTACTCCTGTTATTTTAGGACATCAGTGGGAAAATACAAGCTTGATATTCCCTTGTGTTTCTGGCTGTCAGCCAAGCAAAGGCAGCGTGTCTCTGTTGCAGCAAATCTTTCCCTGAGCTTGGGCAGCCTCGTGGCAGCCTCCCACCTGCATCCGAGCTGTTCTCAGCACTCAGTGCAACTCAGTCACTGGGGGGATGGCATAGCCCATGGGAAAAGGATCTGCTGCTTCCCAACAACGTGGAAAGGAATTAGGAATTTCATCTGCTAGGACTAAAAATGAAAAAGAGGGAATGTTGTCAGTGGTACCAGCAAAAATCAGACTCNACAACATTACCTGTGGAGGAAGAAATTTGTGTCTTATCTCAGGAACCGTGATATGGCATCATTAATGGGGCAGCCCATTTGTCTCAGTCTTATTATGCTGCTGATTTGAGAGATGATAAGTACTGTTAAGAATGACTTCAAAGCGCAGTGGTCCCCTAAGCTCCTTGCAGGTTCAAATCAAATCCCAATTTATGAAGTGTCTTTATCTTTGTCCCTTTTAACTTCAGGTGGTGTTTTGTCACAGATTCCAGTGGATGCGGGATTGGGGCCTTGGCTGTCAGACTTCAGAGCAGTGCACTTGTTTTTTTTATCAGCTGCCTCTTCCCTCCATATGCTCACTACAAAATTCATGTCACATCCAGCTTGCAATCGAAGTCTGGATTTGGGCTTCGATTGTTTGCTAACTGAGAATTGCTGTGAAGATGGTTTACAATGAAAATTTCTTACTCAGGCACTGTAAAAAAAATCAACAAAGAAATACCATTTTCTTTCCTTTTAGCTGGAACGTGTTTCCCAGAAGTGAGGGAACTCACAACAAAGCCAGGCACAGGGAGCAAACCAGCAAGACAATGCAGGAGTGTGTCTGCCAGAGCTGTGGGTTGTTGGTAAGATTCTTGGGGCATGCCTGGAGAGTGCAAAAATTTCAAAACACTGAAACTTAGGAGGAATTTCTGGGTTTTGTTCACATACATCTGCACTTCCTGAATTTTGCTAGACCTTGTGGATTACTGGGTGAAATATTTCCTAAACAGTGACAGTGCACAGCAGCAGAAACTGAAGCTTCTGGGAGGTGAGTCCATGTCAAACAAACCTCCAGACTCCAAACAGCCTCGTACAGGGTTGAGTAAATACCAAAGCCACTTGCCTTTGCCTTGCAAAAACACCAGAAATCCACGCTGGAGCTCTGAGTGTGGCAGAGCTGGGCACTTCTTGCCCCATTCACCATCGTGTGTGCAAGGGGGAAGTGCTGGCTGGGAAAAAAGAAGACTCACACCCAGACAATGTGCTCCCCATGGGATAACCCTGTGTGGGAGGTCAGCTGCACCTCCCTTGGCAGGTTCTTAGATGAGAAACTCTGCAATGTCCTTTCCTAGGACAAAAAGCCTAAAATTCCTTTGAAAAACCTCCTCTGAATATGCCACAGCCTGTTGTTTGATTTGCTAAAATGAGTAGGTGGTGGTTGGAGTATCTCTGTAGGGGAAATTCAGTGTTTGGGGGCTAATGCACCATAAATGCCATAGGAGTGAAAACCCAGGACCTGCTCCTGCCTTGGTTCCGTGTTGACAGGAGCTGTGCAGTCAGCAGGACAGAACTGTACACGACTGGGCTCATGCAGATCTGAAATACAAATCCTAATGGATTTGCTCCTCTTTGCCTCAGCTCACACTTGGCTCCCTGACTTGGGAGTTTCACACGCTGCAGAAGTGGGATTTGGCCCAGCGATAGGTTTCACTTCATCTCTCAGCAGATTTGTGGTCTAACACTCCAAGATGTGCAGCATAACAGAGTGGCAATCTGTCACTCTCCTGGCTCTTGTCAGCTCCGACAGCTTGCTGAGAAAACACGGAGCCAAAATAGACGCCAGTCCGACCTGAGGGACCGGAGAAGCGTCGCCTGCCGAGAGCTCTGCCTGTCACAGCACAGGCATTCCCGCTCCACTTGGCTCTTCCATCATCCCAGCAGGCTGGGACCAGCCCTGGGCTTTCCTGGTGGCTGTAACAGCTTCCCATCTTCCCAAATCTTCCCTGAGCGTTGCCCTCCTGCTGCTGAGGTTGCACATTGTGTTCTCTCCCGTCTCTGAGGTTCCCTTGGCACAGTGGCTGTCCCTGAGCCCCGAGACTGCAATTAGGGCTCTTATCACTTGTGCACCCGGAATAGCTGTGGCTCCCCTCTTGGACAGGCTCTGCATTCCCAGCACTGAAACCTCTAATCAGGCCAGAACGTTGGCTTGGAACAGCTTGAAACGGGAACTTTGCGACTCCAGTCTGCAGCTCAGGAATTCCTTGTTTGGTTAGACTTTAAAAGCTGAACTGCTGGGGATATCTGAGCACAGGCTCTGAGCAGGGACATTTATTAGATTAGGCTGAGTCTGTTTCTTCAAGAGGACTTCTCGGAGACCACAGGGATCCGTGGGCATGAGAGGATGTGGTGCCAGTGTCTCGCCTCACCCTCTGAGTGCTTTCCAGTAATAACCAGCACTCACAATCCTGACATTGCTGCTAGAAGCAAATCTGTAGAGTTATGAAGAATGAACAAATAATTGAAGATATAAACCAGAAAAGGGAGTCAGATTCAATATAAACCAAAATGCTGATGGAACAGCACTCAGCTCTCTCTGCTCTGCAATGGGGTGGGAGAAGAGGATACAGAGCCTTCTCTTGGGGTACTCACTGAAATTCAACCCCCAACAGCAGTAAGTGGGGCAGGAATAAATGTGTTTTTTGGCTATTTGCAGCCATAATTTTGAGGGGTTGTAAGAAAGGCACTGTCAGGCCTCAGTCCAGGATATCACAGCCCACTAAAGTCCATCAGATGCTCTGTGAAAAGAGTGAAAATGCAAAGGAAAGTGAAATGTTGCTGTCACGAGAGTTTTGCTGCTGCTTCCCGTTGCAGGTTTTTGTCCAAGGTGGCACCTGCTGCTCTCCTGGGGTATCCCAGCACAAACTGGGGCCGGGAGGCTCCCAGCACCGAGTGCTGCAGCTCCAGTGTGCAGGCTGTGTTTGCCCTCTGCTGTTGGCTCATCAGACTGTTCCCTCCGGATAACCCAAATCCTGGAGAACCTGAGTGGTTACCCACAGATTTCAAATACTTACACTTAAAAGACTGTGACACTTAAAATAAGTGATACCCACAAGGGGGGAAAAGCCTCACCCGAGACTTTAGTATACATTTATTTTATATTATAAAGCTTTTGCTTATAATCATAAAGACCAGAAAACATTTTTTTAAAATTTAATTTTAATTTTCCCCTAAATAGGACCCTAAAATTAAGCCCCCTGCTCTCTTGAAAGCAGGGATTCAGGTGTGATTGAGAGCAGGATCAAATGCTGGGTGAGCCCACAGGGGAAGGTGTGAGGAGAGATGTCTTGGAATGGGAAGAGCTGCTCTGCAATGAAGAAAGATGCCCTGGGATGAGGACTCAGTGAGGTCTGGTCCCTCTCCCTGCCCTGGCAGCCCAGAAGTGCCGAGCTGTTCCCACCTGGGCCCCAGGCTGGTCACCCTGCCCTGTCCTCTGCAGCCACCCAGCCCTGCCAGTGGTCACTGCCAGGATGCCAAAAGCCCTGGAAAGGACACAAGGGCTTGTCACGAAATCTGCTGGCATCTTGCCACGTGTTTGCAAGCTGAGATCAGCATTCAGACTCCTCTTGTTGCTGTTTGTTTTCTCCTCTGCTCCCAACAGCCCCTCCCTTGTGCTGTGGCCGCTGTCGCCCAGCGCGGAGGGGCACAAACAAAGGTGTGGCGATGGCTGAGCCCTGGAGGGGCTGGTGGGACTCCTCCGGTCCTCCCACTCCTCCCAGGACTCATGGGCAGGGCAGGGACTGAGCTGGGACGTGTCTTTTCTGCGTTCCCAGCTGGTAGCAGGGAGCCTGTGGATGTCTCAGCCAGGGAAGGAGCAGCATATGGATGTTCAGTGCTGGGATCACTCTCACACCTCCCTTTGGAAGTGCCTTGGGGATTAGCCACTCTTGAAAGGCTGCAGATCATCTCCAAAGGGCTTTTGCACAGCTCCTAAGTGGAGATTCTGTTCCATGCACAGCTGAGGCTTCAAAAGGTAAGGGTTGAACAGGCAGGAACAGGGGGATTGATGGATGGATGGATGGATGGATGGATGGATCGATGGATGGAGTTGATTTTCCTGACTCTCTGACCATTCCTGAGCTCCCAGGCAGCTCTGCAAAGTGCACTTACCCACAGCAGGACATTTACCAGCTCTGTCATATCCCTGTCTCTCCTAAGACTTCTTCACAAGGCTGAGAAATTAATAATAGCAGGTAAGATTTGCAAACACCAGAGAAATGTAAATGCTGAGGCTCTTCATGGGCAGTCAGCAATTAGAGATGAGAAAATTTATATTCCTATCAGCATATAAACGCCCTGGGTTGTTCTCAGAGGGCAGCAGTGACCAGTCCCTCTGCATGGTTGTTTCAGACATGGAGACCAAGTAAGCAGAGCTGGAGCAGATCCAAAAGATGGAGAACAGCTTCGCCTCTGGAGAATTGGATCCTCTAACTGGTATGTGGGTAATGAGCTTCCACTTTGCTCTGCACAGTCACAGCAGAGACTTGGGTAACTTTATTTTAAACCCAGGATTTATCGCTTGTGGAAACACTTTAGCGCTTAGTTTAATCTGGATTGTGTGACTTGAGGCACAGTGGAGCAAATATTTTGAAGTTTGGAGAGTGCTGGGCAGTTTTGTAACTGTTCATAGCCCTTACAGCAACACCAACCCTCCCATTTCATGCTGCTTTCTAAAGAAACCTGCTCTGTGAACCTTCCTCAGCCTGAAAGCATCACAGCTGAGTTTCTGTCGAGTGCAGTCAATGAGTTCACAGCAGGAGTGTCTCTGTATCTGATGTGGCGCTTGTTTTTTTTTCCATAAAAAGACACAAGCCATTCTTTCATGATTAATCCTGTATCGGATTTTTTTTTTTTTTTTT
>VXAD01006094.1:804633-841346 GCA_013399195.1 Dicrurus megarhynchus
TTTTTTTGGTAAGCAACTACTACAAATAGGACTGAACTGGGAAATTCAGCTCAATCATTTTAAAATGTGTGCTAATATCAGCAAGGATTTTGCTGAATAAGCATTAACATAGCCCAGGGAGCTCTAGCTCTGATGGAACTCAGCACACACTGAGATACAAAAGCAGCCCAGACACAATTTTTCAGGAGCAGTTCTGTGTTTCAGCCACCAGCTCAATGATCTGTTCTGGGTTGGGCATGAGGGGAAACTGTCAGTAGTGAAGAGATGCCAAAACATCTTTCATCTCTTGATTCCACAGCTGTGGCCTTGGCTTGGAAGAGTCTCCAGGAAGCCAAAGCAGTGGTACGTGCAGTTCAGGGAGCACTTGCTGTCACACACCTTTCTCTCTTTCTGTCAGCTGCCTGTGCATTACCTCCACAGCTTAATTCCATGGAAATATTGTAATTGAAAGCAATGTAAACCTGCTATTTGTTTGTTCTTTCCCAGTGAACACATCACCTCTTTATTTGCTAAATAACAAAGAGAGGATAAGGGGAAAAGCAAGGAATTTTACCCAGTTTCACAACACTCACAAAATTAATGACAAGTGCAGACAAAGCTTTGCCTTACTCGTGTTTGAAGCCCTGAGCACAACAACAGCTGGGACATCCTCTGGATTCTCCCTGTCTTATCTCCTCTTAGTGGGGAACACGGTGGAGTTGTGAGCACAGCAGCTGCCATCATAAATGACATTCCTTGGATAAATGCAGAATATTATCCAAATCCACGGGGTGTTGCTCACACAGCAAAGGCCTGACAGCAGCATCCCACTGCTGCAGTTGCTCTTGGCTGGGGTCACTTCCAGCTTAAACTGTTCTTAAAAACATCAGTAAAAATCTGAGGCACACATACTTGCAAAGTGTCAATAAAGGAGAGAGGTGATTTCACCTCATCTTCCCAGTCAATTGCATTCTTTCCAACTGTAGGAAATACCACATGGAACATGCTCAGACAGGCCAGTATTTACACAGTAACTAGGAGCTGCAAAATTAATCAGAGAAGCAGCGGATGCCAGCAAAAAGCTATTCCAGAAATAAACCAAAACATATGTCTCCCTTCAAAAGAAAAATCTGCCTTTTCACAGCTACAAAGGATTGAAAACAAATTTTATCATCAAACGTGGAGCTGTGCCAATTCACAGGCAGCCAGAAGAAAGCTTTGGCACAAAAAGAGCTTTGGTGAGTTCCGAGTTACTGGGAAACCGCTGAGATGGGACTGCTTTGGTGCTGGGAGGAAGGGAAGGTGACAGGAGATAGTGATAAACCGTCTTTATGGAGGCAAGTGTGTATTTTCATCAGCTTTCTGTAGTGTTCCCAGCAAAATATCACAATGCACAGGAAGTCACACCTTGCCGGGGAGAACTCAAGCAAAAGCTGCAGCATTAACACCCACCAGCTACAGCACAGCAAAAGCTCCCTGTGCTTCTCCTCTGAGGGTTTATTCCCCAGAGATAACTGAAGTGATGTAAATGCAGCATTTTGTTTGCTAACTTTGGCAGGAAATACATAATGTGTTTAAAAACATTTCTAAAAGATAAAGTGGGAGAAGAAAAAAGCAGGAAATTTAACCCAATTCCAGAATATTCTTAAAAACTAATGACAAGAACAGACTTCACTTATTATTTTTACATCTTCTGGGTATTTGTTTTTGAGGTGGTTTATTGGCTGGGAACAGTTTCAGCTGCCAGCCTTTAATGTTTTTTTAATATTTATTTAATATTTATTTAATGTTTTTGGGCTGGGTTTGTTTGGGAGACAGTCCCCAGTAGAAGTTGCTCTTCGAATTTAATGGTTAAGGAATATTTTTGACATTTTGACACCGACATGGTTTTGATGTAGATGGCAAGAGGAACAAAGATGAAACAGCTTTGAGTGAGAAGAAGAGCAGTGAGATTGCTCCAGCCCACAGGTAAATAATAACCTGAGTGTACAGCACTTGGGGGGTGAGCTGGTGAAGGCACACATAAAGGGATTTAAAATTCTAGAATGCGGGACTTCAGAAAAAGTTTAGAACCTTACTGTTCATTAGAATAAAAAGGGAACAAAAGAGTCACCGAACAGTTTCACCCTCGGTTGTGACAAACAAGGCAGAGGAGGAAGGCGGTGCCTGATATCAGTTCTCTGCTCCTGCTCATAATTTCTCTTATCAGATCACAATTTGCACTGTACTCTCCTTATATTATCTTCATTTGCCAGACTGCTGGTGACTGGCAAAATGCTGCTTCTGTGGAGATGCTGAGGTCACCATCAGAACACGTACAAGCTCAGCAGTCACTCATGTCAGGGTGTTTATACAAATTTAATCATACCTCCTACATACTGACCCTTGTTTCTCTTTTTCTCAAGGCGGGGAAGCTGTGCTGTTCTCTCCCCTGCTCTCTCACAGACCTGTTTGCCTGAGAGCCCTGCTGTGACCTCTGGCCCGTCCAGAATGACCCCTCTGGCCCCCAGGACAGCCTCAGGACCTTGCAGCCCTGCCAGGAATTGGGCTGTGGATGGCAAAGGCTCAGCTGCAACATGGATCCCTGCAGAGAGCCTGGACAGCCCAAGAAGGGACAATTTCAGGCAACAGGGAGATTCAAGAGGATTCCCAGTCCAGAAGGAAAAATCTCCCTGCTCTCTGCATCGCCCCCCTCACTCCCACGCAGGGAGCAGCTCCTTCTCTGTCCCATGTGGCAGCAACACTCCCATGCCCATGGCTCTCCTGTTTCCCACATCCCACCTTTCAGCGGCCAGCAAGGCCAGAGATCAGAAGCAGGAAGAGCTGTGGCAAAAATCTCCCCAAAATAAGTTAGAGCAACTCAAGAAGAGGATCCAGGAACAGAAGAGAAAGCAGCAAGTAGCACCTCAAGAGCAGGAGCACCTGATTTTCGGTAAAGAGCCCCTGCCAAAGAGAGCCCTGAAAAGAAAGGTGTGCAGAGTGGCCTCTGCTCCTCCCGCTCCAGCTTGCAAAGGTCAGTGACAGTCTGGAATTTATGGAGAAAGGCTGGAACTGGGTATTCCCTAGCAGTGCTTTGGCACAGCTGAATAACTTACCAGAGATTCCACCCTTCCCTGTGGTATCCCTGGGGCATCACCCATGTTCTTGTGATAAATCCATTTATTTCTGCAGCTACAAACCTCCCCGCACTGTACATCCCACCCTGCTCACTAAGTTCACTTCCCCACCGAATTTCCTCCCCAGCACACACAAATTCATGAATTTCTTTCCTCAAAATAGTAAAGAATTTGCTGCAAATCTATTCTTTTCTCCCCTTTCCTCCCACATCCTTCCTTTTGCCACACATAAAACATGGAATAGGAGCCAGGAGTACAGTAATGAGGAAAGGCACCACAGGTATTTAAAGCAGGAATTGTGTAGTTCAGAGGCATTACAGGGGATTTAACAGCTCATTCAGTGGAACTGGTGTGGTTCTGAAAGCAAATATTATTAGACCTCCTTATCCTGCTTTGCTGCTAAATTTGGGGCTGAAGAACCATCCATCTACAGCTGTCACCTCAGTTTAGTGTGGTTTAAGATCTCAGATTGCTGGGAGCAAGGCGTGGAGTCGGGAGCTGCCCGGGGCCAGCCCAGCAACCTCAGCCAAGGGGGATTACTGAGGGAATACGGGACTAGAGGAGCCGAGCTGAAAAGCTGCACATAATAAATCTTGTTGCTGTAATAGCATTAGTGTTAATTCACTGGGCACTGGCATCTCTGTCACACACCGCCAGCTTCCAGCAGCGTTTGCCTTGGATTTGCTCCCTGTCACCTTTTGCAGGGATGTTGTGGTGCTGCCCTCAGGTCTGTGGGAGCCACGTGTCCCTTTCCAGCTGCATCAGGCAGCACTTTGTGTCACCACTGCCTGATGCTACCCCTCCTAAAGCCAGCAGCCAGAGCTGAGCCTCTCGGGGACATTCCCAAGGGAAGGCTTGTTTAGTTTGTTTTTAACCCAGACCATTTTACGTAACTGAGTGAGGGAACTGCCAGACAAACTGTTCAGCTTGCAGGACAGACACAGACTCTGAGCCTGGGGATTGACAGCTCCAGACACTCAGTTCAGCTGCATCTTGTTCACTTTGTCTGCCTGTACTCTACTACTGAAAAAAGTGTGTCACAGCTGCTTTGCCAGATATCCCCTCTGTCAGACACCTGCAGCCCAGCCCTGGGAGCCCAGTGCTGCTTTCCACACATGCAGAAGCTCAGCTATTGAACATCAGCATCTGCACAGCTCCTAATGGGACTCAAACATTTGTTTTTCTGGGTTTTAGTGCTCTGAACCCAAGTCTGCTCTCTCCTTGCCTGATGAAGAGCACAGAATACCAGGCAGAGAAGGATTTAACATCCCTGGACCAGGAAGGGATTATAAAAAAGCCCCAATTAGCAGGGGCTTTACCCAGGTTAGCAATGAGGTATCATAACTGGGAACTTCCCCAGTGTTTGCTCTGCATGGAAAGGTTGGCCTGGATCTCCAGAGACACCAAGGGGAGGGTGTCCCACTGCACCCACCGTATGCAGCAGTTAGGTCAGGGCTGTGTGCACAGTAAACTGTTGTATGGATAGCCAGGGTCATGGATAGAGCCTCAGGGATGGATCCAGGCCAACGCTTCCTTTGCTGGAACATCTATACCACAAAAATAAAAAAGGGGAGTCTTGCATGTTTTGTGACCAGTTTCAATAAAAACACTCCTGCTTTTACATTCCAAGGGAAGGGGACTAGGATTGGATTTTTGGTTTCAGCAAGTTTGATTTTAGCTACATTAATTCTTTTCTGTGTTTTATTTTCCCCTCCTGATCAAAGACCAACGAGAGAGAAGCTCAGCGGGGAGAATTCAAACAGAACACCGGAGGCAGCTTTCATCCAAGTCCTGTGTTCTGGAGAAAGCAGTGGCAGGGAAAGGTAAGACTGAAAATCATGAGAAATTACAAGGACTGATGGACAGAACTGCCTGGAGCAGTTGAATTCCAGACGTGCCAGGATCAAAAATCATCAGAAATGAAAAATAAGTCATACATCCTCTGTGGGAAGAGCTGTCTGTCACCTATTCAGTTCTGTTTCCCTAATGAATTAAGGGTGCCACCAAAGGCAGGGATTTCCTGGCCTGACAAGCAGGGACTGAATCCAGGCAGTGAAAAGTCGGATGAGTTATCCAAGTCTCAATTGCTGGTTCTCAGTTTTACTTGACAGGTATTTCTAAGGGCAGGTTTGAATCCCTGGTGTAATTTTACCCATTTAATGCTATTGCTTTGCATAGAAGTGGTTGCATTCAGCTGTTGTGGGGAAGAAGTGGAAGTGCTGTGGGTTGTACTTTGCACCAGCCAAGTTACCAAGTAACTTGTGTGAAGCAGAAAGAAAACCAAGCTCTCTAATTCCATGCAGATGGAATTATGAGCATAGTGTGCTCTACTACCAAAGTATGATTTAAAATGCATGAAATATGTAATAATTTCCTTCTCCCTCCTTTTTTTTTTGTTTTAATGGATTGTTTGAAAAATGGCTTGCTCTTCCTCTGAGAGTGGGTCATAATAAGACCATGCCACGTGAAGCATTCATCATTGTAACTGCCAGTGTCATGGTGTCTTTATTGGCTATTAGTTTCTGTCACTGAAAGAGCCAAGGCAGGGCTACGAAGAGATGAATGAGGGGCAGGGGTCAGAGCCAAAGTACTCAGGAATTTGATGAATTATAAATTTGCTGTAGTTAACAAAAAATTAAGTCACCACGGCTATAAAATATTCATCTGTTCGTAGGTAGGAAAAAACCCAGGAGAATATTTAAATCAAAAGATTTTCTTCTATCAACTGTTCTCATCAGGAATGCAGGCTGCTCTTGAACTTTAGCATCATAGTTTCTGTAGTTAATGAACACAATGCAGATAAAAAAAAAGATTTAATTGAAATAAACATGTGAAGCAAAGATTGTTTGATCCACATATTAATTTGTCTGGTGCATTCAGAGGAACTGAGACAGGCTACAAAATAAATGCACCCTGCATTTTTAGTACTGCTAAACACAAAACAAAGTAATACAGGAAGGTGTTTCCTTAAAGACACGGATGGATCCCAGCCCTCCTGAGCCCAACAGATCCTAGCAATTCCCTCTGTGTTCCTGCTGTGAACACCATGCACAGATCTGGTGATAATTCCTCTGAAGGCTTCCAAAGGAAGTCCGTGGGATTATAGGAAGGGACTTCAGCCTCACAGGGAGTGCAGCTCTTCCCTGTCTGAAAAACATCCCTCCCCTTGTGACACAATTCACATGAGCCTGCAGAGCATCTCAGAGGCTGCTGCAAATGAAGAAATAGGAGTTGGTGGCTGTGACTCCATCAGCAGCTGTGGTACAGAGAAGATGTTGCCTTACACTATTCCAAAGCATAGGGGGGTCTCAGGGCAATCCCCCTGACCAGTCAGTCTCTGGAAAGTCCTTTGTGTCCAGCAGCTGCCCTGACTCCAAGGTGCTGCCCACAGCTCAGAACACAGACAAGTTATGAGCAGCAGATTGAAAAGCCTGACTCAGTCCATTGACTGAGCACTGAACCACATGAGCTGAGGCTGATACTGATTTCAGAGTAAAATCTTTCCTATTAAAAAAAAAAAAAAAAGTGAGTGTTTTAATTGGGGGAGATTTTGGGGAAGAGGATTTCCATGCAAAACCCAGCTAAGTACCTGTTCAGCCACCTTGTGCTGGAGAAGTGTTTGCAATAAATACGTAATTGTGCAGGTATTGGCATGCTGTGAATGCAATCTGAAGTTATGAAGTAAAACAGTGATAAATGTTGTCTATTATGTGACACCACCTATTAAGCAAGAGTAATTTGTTTGTGCTGCATTCTGCACCGTTTATTTCTGCATTATACATTGTCCCTCGTCCTGTATCCTCCATTGATTCTTCCACACCACATCCTGCTGATTCTCACCAGTTTAAAGATGAATTAGTTTCCTCTGGTGAGTTTGAAGCAATCACAAGGAAAAGAATAATTTTGTTATCCCCTTCCCTTCAGTTCTCAAATGTGCAGGTACCCAGGAAGTCCTGACCTCTTCTCAGTGTTCTTGAGGCCTCTGGGAGTCAGTAATTTCTGAGTAAAACTTGTAAGAACTGTGTGAACGTACCACAGGTGTTAAATGATATAAATGCTGATGGTAAAGCCTTAGGAACACACTGAACCTTCACAAGTAGCACTCATGAACTCATCTGATTCATGACCCCAGCAGCCTCTGAAGTTTGAGTGCTTTTTTACTTATCAAAGTAACACAAACATTTTTGATTTTAAACCTGCTCTGATGGAATTTTTTTATCTCCCCACACCTTGATTGTGATTCCTGGAAATCACCATTAAATAGACTTGAATAAGAGAGTTACAATAACCTTTCAAAGAACATGTGGGGCTTTAGTAATTAAATACAAACTCTGTGTTTCAGGTGTGAATCTACCTGGTGTTTCTGCATGGAGAGAAGGTCAGAAGTTGGCTAGAAGGCTGCTGGGTCCACCCCCTCCATTTCCACATTTTAGGAGGGGACCTGGAGAGCAGAGCACAGCAAAGACCTTTGGTACAGCTGCCCCTCTACAGCACTGGTTGTTTTGGCACACGAACAAAACCAGGGTTTATTGAACCTAGTTGAAACAAAAGCTTTCCAGGCCCTTCTGAGCACCTTTCTTTAATGGCTCCTGCAATAACAATTGGCCACTGCAACTTCACATTTCACCTTTACAGATTTATCTTCTCCCTTGAATATCACAGATTTTACAACAGACACATGCAAATAGTCCTCAGAGCTGCAGTAGGAAGCAGGTTGGGAGATGCACACTATAGATGCAGGAATTGTTACTCTCTGAAGTAATTACATTGTTGTTTCCAAATCTTTCTCACAGAACCTTTGCAAAGAGGTCGAGGACTTGGTGCAATGCCAGCGATGGAAAACAGCTCCAGAGTAAAGGGAAATGATCCTGTGGGGAAGAGCCCTGGGTTCCAAAGCTCTGTGGTTGCTCCCAGCAAGGCTGAAAGGGGCAGCAGTGCACCAGCAGAAGATACAAACCAAGCACTCAGAAACCTTCTCTTGCAAAGCCAGTCCTGTGAGGAACACAGACATATCAGGCTCCCCAGAGATGCTGTGAAACAGCAATCCCGAGGAATCCATTCTCCTTCACCTGGACTTTGGGGCATAACTCCCTCTGCCTTCAGTGGCGAAGGGATACAACCTTCATTAATGAAAGATGGAGCCAAACCCAGCACCTCAGGAAGCTGCAGCAGAGGAAAAAATGCATCTCCTCAGAGACAGAAAGGGTCTGAGAAAGAAAACCTTAAGCAACCTTCAAAGAGGAGGGGAAACCTTAAAAAACCTCACCCATACAGCCCTGAGAGTGTTCGGGAATTTATGTACCGAAAAAAGGCAGAAAGAAGGAAGAAACTCCTTGAAGAGAAAAAGTCTTTGGCGCAGGCTGCAGAGATGAGGAAGAAGAGGTTACAAGAAGTGTACAGGAAGCAAAAAGAAGCTATTGGGAAGAAATCGTGTCCTGACCAGATGCACAAACCCACTGGGAAAACGGATTCTGCCAAAGGAAATCCTCAGTGTGAACTTGAGCAAGTAAGTCCTAAGGAGTGGCAGATTGAACCCCCTCCGATCTTGATCAGTGCAGCACCGTGTAGGACATGAAACACTTCATACAAATGCTTTGAAGTGCCAGGGAGAAAAAGTTTTATCTAGAAAAATAGAGCAATTAGCTTATAATTATGGCATAAACTGCTGGGCTCATTAGTAGGGCTGGAACCCTTGACTTTGGGCCAAAAACCTGGAAATCTCCATTGCCTGAGCTAAAAGAACAGGTTGGCTGTGTGGTGTGAGCAGTTTTCCTGTTACATGAGCCAATTATTAAGGGGAATAAAAGCCAAATATTACCCTTCTGTTGCCAGCTGTTCTCTTTCAGGAGCAAACCATGGGGGAATGGGCTCTTCTCTTTCAGGAGCAAACCAGTGGGGGAATCCTGGAAAGGAGTTTCATGGCCTGGATGGATGAAACATCCTCTCCTCTATCACCTAAAGATCACAGAGGCAGGTACTCACACACAAAAGGCATCCTAGAAAGTATTTTTCTCAGTTCACACTGCAGACATACTCCTCTCTTTTGTTTCTTTTAACAGGGATCAACTCCTAGAAACAGCTCAATCACCTAAAAAAGGAGAGGCATCAGGTCTTCCAACACCACTGGAATCCCAATGCTGGTTTCTCAGTCCTCTGAAATGTGAAGACTTGAGGGACTGCTCTCCCCCAGCTCTGCATTCACCTTCTCTGAGCTTTTCTGTTCCTCAGAAAGATGCAAAACCTTCCTCCAAGGACTCGTCTTTTGGACTTTCTCCACACAGAAGCAAGCAGGATCGAGTGAGAGCCATTCATAGTCTGTCCAAGGAACTTGCAGAAAAGATTGATGTGGCAAGGGAGAGGCTGAGTGCAGCAAGCTGGGTTAAAGCCTCTGCTGACAAACAATCAACAGACACAACTCTGGACCTTTACAGTGAGACTCCTTCTACCCCAGAACCTGAGACTTCCAGGGATGAGCAAGACAGGACAATGACTGTACAAATGCTTCTGGACACCACAGACCCTGAAGTGCTACATGTGGCATCCAACAGGGAATGTCATGGACTGGGCAGGATTGACCTGGTGGGCAGCACTGAGGGAGCAACAGCCCTGGACAGACAGAAGGAAATGCCAACTCCTTTGTCTGGTGGGAATGCTGAGAGGGAAGAATTGCCCTGGATCACTCATAGTGCAGGACAGAGGCACCTCAGCTCTGCAGGAGACCTGAGGAACACATTGCAAGGTAAATCCTTTCAACGTGACACAACAGGGATGCTCAGGTGCCACTGCCCAGGTCATTCAAAGCTACAAGCAGGGGTTAAGCTTCATCTCCCCTTGGCTATTTATTGAAAGTGTTGTGTCTTGGAAAATCCCTGAGCAGTGGCTCTCCTAGGTTTTACTTTCCTCCCCTCTCCTTGCACCTGTGAAACTACATCTCTTAATTTTATCTGTGGCTTTGCCATCGAGTTTGGACACATCACTTCATCTTCTGGTGCCTAGGCTTTACCAGAAGTAAAAGAATTATAAACCCAATCCCATGTAGTTAAAAACCTGTGGATAAGAAGAGCCGTATGGAAGCGAAGTGCTCACACGTAAGTAGGCAGCGAATAGATGCCAAAGCTTGGGCCATTTCATTTCTACGAAGAGCATATTTATTAAATGTCTTCATTTGTCTTTTAAAAAGGTTTCCCTGTGAATAAGGGCTCCAAGGTGGACATAAGTCTGTGGCATGAAAAGCCAATAACCAGCCCAGCCTCTCCAGCTCACAGATTCCTCACTAGAAGGTAAACAAAGCTGGATATTTTATTCTCTGCTAAATGCGCCTCATGCACATGTATTTAAAATAAGGAGCACCAACTCAGCTTGGAGCCAGACTCGGGGCAGTGGGTCTCCTAGGCTTCACTTTCCTCTCATTGCATCTGTGAAATGACATTTCATAATTGTATCTGTGGCTTTGCCACTGATTTTGGACACATCACTTCCCCTTCTGCTGCCTAGGCTTTCCCAGAAGTAAGAAAGGAAATATAAACCCAACCCCAGGTAACTGGAAAACTGTGGATAACAGCTGGATATATTATCCACTACTAAATGTGCCACACAGACTTAAAATAAATAGCTGGGATGGTGAGTTCCCTGAGGCTCGTGGATCCCGGGAGCGGCGGATCCCCGGGTCCGCTCTGTGGATCCCGGGTCCGGTGGGTTCCCGGGGGCAGTGGTTTCCCCGGGAATGGTGGATCCCGGGAGCGGCGGATCCCCGGGTCCGGTCGGTGGATCCCGGGTCCGGTGATGCCCCGGCCGCGCCTGCCATGACGCTCTCTCGCCACCGGAGGGCGCCGGCAGCCGCGGGCACGGAGCGAGCACCCGGGTAAAGCTGCCCCGGCCTCCTTCGTGCGGGGATTAATTACAAAATTAATTTCGAGTGATTGTTTCCACTCGCTTTGCTGCCACTAAAAGTGGGTAAAGGATTCCCGTCACTGCAGCTCTATGGGTTGTGTGCGTGCCGAGCAACACCTGCTCACACACAGCACCTTTCCTTGGACAGCACATGTGTGATTTTTGTGGAAAATTGGTTTGGGAACAGGAAGTGTAGGAAAAAGGATTACATTAATGTAGGTTGTTTTCAGCCTACGTTAATTAAATATTTAATGGAGACAGCAGTTGAGAGAAACCCCTTTGAATTTGGTCTGACTTAGAGAGCAAACTGCCCCGGGTGGGTCTTCTCTGCTGACAGGGGGGACCGTGAAGGGACAAACATTAACTGCAGGTCAGAGCATCTCCCTGCCCAGCCACAGAGAAGGACAAAGCCAGAATCCCCACAGAGGCCACACGACTCTGCAGAGACATCTTCCCGAAGAGAATAAATCCCCTGAGCCCTGGAAGATTAAATATGACCTGAACAGGCATTACCAAAGAAAGGACATATGTGCAGCAAACTGGCCACCGCGTCCCCAGTGTCCCATTCAGAGACAAGGACAAGGAGTTGGTGCTGTGGGATCCTGCTCAGGCAGGAATGGCCCAGCTCTGCTCCATGGGCACTCTGATGGTGCTTGGGAATGAGCTGGCTGTGCCAAACTACCTGCAGTTTAGTGGGAAAAGGAGTGTTTTTTCCTCTTTTTAACTGAAGGTGGGATATTAGGCCCAGCATTCTTTTCAAGAAGATTGTTTACAGCTTTACAGCGCAAAGTAAACATGAGGAAAATGAAAATTGGAAAGATAAGTCCAGACAGATGAGCTTACCAAAGTTATGAGGAGTAATTACTGGAATTACCAGGAGTTAAACCCCTGTTCTTTGTGCACAACCACCACACTCACAAAGGCTGGGCTGATTTCTGCTCCGAGAGATCAGTTGCAAGGATTATGGAGCTGCTCTGTCCCAGAAGATGGTAAATGTATAAAACATGAGCGCTGGGCACTCAGAGTGCGCAGTGGAGAGTCAGAGCTGTGTCTGCACTGCACCTTGGGGAGCACAGCCCAGCAGCCATGGGGTGCATCACTCTTGTCCTGACACAACCCAAATCCACAGGAATGGCTGGCAGGTGCAGGACCCCTGGGCCCAAGGGAACAGCCCCCCAGCTGTAAGGGACAAGCATCAAAGCAAGGAGAAATAAGACAGATTGCACTGATCTGCTGAACAATGCAATTACTGAGAAAGTAAAGCAGCCAGAGTCAAAAAGTCCTCAGAGCATCACCGAAAAAACACCTATAAAACCTCTCAAACAATAAATCACAACCCTCTTGCAAGTGCTGCTTCAAAAGATGAGGAGAGCTACTTGCAGATAAAATATCGCTGTATTTAGAGATTAGAAGTGGAAAGTGTGGCTGTATTGTGAATGACTCCAAACTCATCTCCTGGTGGGCTGAGGGCTCCCTATGATGCAGCAGCAGTGACAGTGAGGGGACAATATAAAGGAAAGATCACCCCATGCCTAACCCTTCCTTAGCTACTAGTAAAGGAGATAATTAATACAAAGGCTCAGAGTAAAAGCCTGGCTTTTGTCCTCAGCTTTTATTTGCATATAATCTAGAGTCTGATTTTGCACCTCTCCTGAAGCTTGGGCACTCCTGAAGTTGATCTGCTATCAATTGATTCACTACAGATCAGGTCAGACAGAAAGCCACCTGATAAAGGAGCACCAGGGTGCTCTAAGGAGGTGACTGAGGAGCTTTGCAGGGCCAGAATTTCTCCTGCTCCAGGAACATTTGCACTGTGAGTGCATGATCTCCCAGTGGGGATGGTTAGCAGGCAGTGAAGGGAGCCTGTCTCTTGACTTGCACACAGAACTTCACAGGCTGTGCTAACAGGAGGGGTCAGTGCTGTGTTCTCAGTCTTGTAAACCTGTTTCTGTAGAGTTCTCATTGATGTAGCTGGAGCTGGGTTAGAAAATGTGATGGTAAAAGCAGCTGAGTTGGGTCTGTGCTCTGACTTCCACTGCTAGGGAGTTAGGAGTCTACATTTGACTACAACAGACCAAGAGCTGTCTCTCTCAAGAGCTGATCTGAACAAAGCCACCTGTTAAAACTGACCGTGTGCCGGCCTCATTCACAAATACAAAACACCCAGCGCTCCAGACCCAGTGCTCTTGAGCATGACCTTCTCCACAGCCAGTTTCAACAGCACAGTTTGCTGTTTACATGTTTAATTATAGCTCTGAAAACAGCGGCTCGTGTTCATGCACGAAATCCCGCAGGTGCCTGTTTCCATAAGAAATGTTCCCATTTCATGCCCGGCTGCTCCGCCGTCCGCAGGGGCGGCTGGCGGAGATTTGTTGCTGATGCAAATGACTCACTGATGGGAATTCTCCAGACCGCCAGAAAATGTGTGGGCAATTCTGTCTTATTTTGTTTCAGTTACCTTTATAAGTGGCTACATTCTCAAGAGTCAAAAAAATCATACCATTTTTGCTGTAAGTTCGGATTTGAAAGTGCTCTGGGTGGCCTCAAGGGCAGAGGGTGATGGCTGGAGAGTCACCTGTTGGATCACAGCTCTGCCTCCTCCTGTGGACCCAGCAACGCTTTCTCTTTAATGCAAACCCAAAGAGCCTCATCTGGCAGCTGTGGTGGTTTATACAGAGCTGGCTGTGTCTGGAGGGCAGGCGTTGCTGGCCACTCCTGTGTAAACCCAGTATTTTCTGTAGAATCTGCATTGATTTCCACCGATGCCCTTGCCAGGACACAGACCCAAACAGAAGTAGGCATTTCCCAAGAGCCAAAGAAAACAATGCTTAAAAAACCATCACAACACAAATGCAGAGACAAAACTCAGCACATTTAACCAATGAGTATTAGAAGTGCTTTTTAAGAAATCCCTGTTTCCTCTGCTCTTTCTCTCTCATCCACCTTTGCTCCCACTTTCCAAAGACTACATCCAAGACGCGTTAGTGGAAGCTGTACTAATCGTTTTAGCAGTTTCTGGGTCATGAAAAACAAAGAAAAGCTTATTAACGAGAAAAATGAAATAAGATTTCCCTAAGCTGATTGCTGATTAAAAAAAAAAAATTTCCACATTCATTTTTCTATATAAAAAAGAAAACATCTGTCACCATTTCAGTGTCTCAGTGTCCCCGCATGTGGTTCAGCTGAGGCTTGATCAATAAATGCCCATTTTCACACCTTCTTTCTTAATCTTTTTAGTTAAGCTCAGATAGTTACAGACCAAAACAAAGTAAAATCAGTTAGCTGAGGTCTCCGTCTGATTCGGTGCTGACACTGTTTTGAAATATTAAAGTATATATATCACTCCCAGATCTTAGTTGGGCCAGAGCCATGCTCAGCACAAGTCCCAGAAACACTGGAACAGAGCTCAGTACTTCGTGTTTCTAAACAGATTTCTTTGCCAAGGTTCAGAGCTGGATTGTGCAACCAAGTCCCAACAATGGCACGGATTGTACAATGCAGCCCTCATAAATTAAGCTTCCACATTGCAAGGTTGTTGTTTCTGTTTGCCACCAGGTTGAAAAATACCCAGCTCTTTCAGAGCAGTAATTAGAGTAGGTAAAAATGAGCGTTGTTAGCTTTCTTGACAGCATCAAGGTACAAGACAGGAGATTTTATACTTTGGCAGGTATGACTTCTCAGGGAGCCTTTTGTTTCCATTTGACAAAATGTAACAGTTCTGTTAAAATGAAATAACCTTTTTTTTTTTTTTTTAGTTCAAAAGATTGCTTTATACCCATCTCAAAAACTCAGTAACTGTTATTGTTACGTTGACACAGCCCACAGGGAGAACTCACAGCATGGAGGGAGCACTATGGATGTGAGACTATTTTGAAAGTTCAGAACCAAGAGGAAATGGCCAACCAGTCTCCTGGAGAGAGCCTGAGGATCTGGGACAGCCTGAGCTTCCAGCCCTCTGCCACTCTGAGCACTGACAGCTTTGAGCAGGACTTGGGTAAGGTGGCATCTCCCAGAGGGTCACTCAGTGCCCTCCCAAGGTACTTCTTGTGCTGTGGCAATAGAATGAAAAGTCCCTCATTGCAACAGAATTCTTGCTAATGGTTCTGAGTAGGGCTGAAAAATCTTCTGGGGTGAGGGGCAATTTCAAATAGATGGTTCTGTTCCAGATTTCAAGGTGAAAAAGGGGTACATGAAAAATTGTCCTCTTAACATTCATGTACAATCTAAGAGATTATATGAAATTATTATTAAAATTGCATAAAATGCAGTAGAAACTATTTGCCTTTTCTATGCTGTGCTGTCACAGGTGTGAATTCAGCTCACAGTGACAGCTACAGATGGAACAAACCCCATTTAGCTCAGAAACATTTCTAGCACCTTCCAGCATCATCTGAAGGTCTCTGGGAGCCTTACAATTAACTCTTCATAATTACCCCATCCGAGCAGTGTGGGGTGTTGTCCTCCTTGGACAGCAAGAGACATCAAGGCACGGGACATGGGCAGGGTGCAGGGGGCATGGAGGGATGTGCTGCAGGGTGCTCAGGGCTGGCCAGGGTGCAGGACATCGCCACTTCTGCCCGGAGCAAAGATTTGCACGGAAACAAGGGAAAGTTTGTGGCCGAAAGGGTTAAAAGCCGACCAGTAGCGTGCAGACCGCTCTGTCTGAAGAGATCTCTGCCTGCTCCCACCAAACAGGAGCAGATGGTGCATTGTTTTAAGGGCTTTTCTGAGACAAAAGAACAAGATCAGATAACCTTTCCTCAAAGAGGGTACTTACAAAAAGCCTTTGCTCTTATTAAGGATTCTTCATTGTCTTCCTCACAACATTTTATACATAATATTGGATTTTGGGGTGGTGGAGAAGCCAGCATTGTTTACTGTGCTTCTCCCTACCCCCCCAGGGACCAGGAGGGCATCTTAGACGATTGGGCAGCAAGGCCGTTGTCTGAAGTGTTTTACCCTAAGTGAAAGACAACTATTTATTTACTATTAATAACTAAGGGCCCCAATTCTGCAAGACCCAGCCATCCACTATTCACCACAGAAACAACAGGAGGTGCTACCTCGTGTCTCTGCCAGGAGAAACCTTCCCTGAGCATTTGCAGGAGCTGCCAGCCCAGGGCTGGACTGGGAAGCAGCACTCCCACCATGGCCCTGCTGCTGCACAGGAGGCACAGAAGTGTCGTGGTGGACACAATGTGGGTTTGAAATATGGGTCACAAGTGGGTCTGTCACCACCCTGAGCAGGGACGGGGCATTCAGACTCGAGGCTGCATTGTCTGCTCGGAGGCATCGCTCAGCAGTTGGCTCTGTCCTTTCACAGGACACAGAAGTCACCGTGCATACGCAGCATAATGAGGTGTAATTCTACAGCTGCTGCCAAATGCACATATTTACCTTCCACAGGGACGCACATCACCTGACCACCCACTGCTGTGCCAAAGAAAGATTTTCTGTAGTAAACATACTTGGCAAAATAACAAAATTCATTTCAAACATCTTAAAGCAGAGAGAAGAAGACATTCACAAAATATTTGTATCTGTTTACTGCCTGGGGTAAGACAGTGAACTTGTCCTGAATTGTTGAATTTTCTTTTTAAACACAGCCAGTATAAAATCCAGAATTGCAAATCCTATAAGCACATGCTGTGGTGAACAAAAATTGTCTCCACGGGTAGCACTGGGAACTATTTCACACTACTCTTATATGAATTTCTAATCAGTTTAGGCACAAAACTTGGTATAACCAATGAGCTGATAAGGAAGAGATTTGCATATTACACCAGTATGTGAAATCTTTCTGTCATTCCTGCCAAACCACCAGGTCTCTCCCACAGGGAGCTGAGAAGATGAGCTATACTTTCCTTGCTACTTCAGTGTGTCCTCTGAATACAGCCCACAGTACGCAAATTTCTGTATTTCTATTAAATAACTAGATGACTAAAAAAAAAATACAACACTTTGCCTGTGCCCCTTCCTACAGTCTAGGGAATGGTCTTTGGGCCAGACTGGACTGAATGAGCCAGAAATCTCATTTCATCAGACCAGACTTTTTGTTCCCCCTTTTTTTATTTTTTTGGTATTTGACAGATAACAAAATTTAAGCTCAAATTAATTGTTAAAAAAGTATTTTCTAAATGTTGAAGCTTACGCTTACAGGTAATTTGCATTAGGAAAGCAAATTTAATGTTTCCCAAATTTAATGTTCTTAAAATGCAGAATTTTAACCTGAACTACAAGGGAAATATATGTATCATCTTTCCCCTAAAGTGCTGATTGACATATTTTCTCATATCACTAGAGGGAGCTGCCTTCTTGCTTCTGGAAGAGGGAGAAATTATTAAATTAGTGGAATCAGCACAGAAGTGTATCAGCATGGCTTCAGCTAATTGTGCTCTGATGGAGAGTGTTGAGCTAAGGCAGCTCTTTGTGTTCCCTCCCAAATCCTTGGCTGTGTTTTGTATTTCCCACAGCTCCAGTGAGCTCCAGCCCTGCCTTCCAGCCCCTCTGGAGTTGTCTGCAATGATGGTGTCATTGACTGAGAGAGTTTAGAATAATTGATGAGGAACAGAAGGAGCATTCCATGGAAATTCAGGATTCTGGTTAGGTCCAGGTTCAGGCCCAGCTCTGTTGCTATCCTGAGCCAAGAGCTGCCCTGCAGCTCCATGTGAGAAGGGACAGCAGCAAGGGGAGGCACTGCCATGTGCTGCAACATCTGGCTGGAAGCTGAACTCGGGCCAGCCCTCCACACCAGAGGATTTAGATATAAACACAAAATATGCAGAGCACAGGAGCGGCACAGGCCACATTAATCCCCTTGTTTGGTAAGCAGCCACTCTTCGATGACAAGTGGGATACCAGACATGTCTAGAGAGGAGAGAAGGACCTGATTCAGCAGCTGTGGAAATACAGATTCTCCAAGGTACCCCAGAGTGCAGACCAGCCCATGGATTTCCTGAGGGAACAGGCAGAGCCTTCACGTTTCAAGTCTCTTGGGGAGTCTTGCTTGGGGATTGCTCTTGGCTCACAGGTCTTGCTGAAGAAGGGCCAAACCGCCTGTGCTGCGTTTCTCAGCTCTGATCAGGAGTTACCAAAGCTCTTTTCTTCCCCCCTTTTACCTGTCACCACTGCAGCTCCTTTCCTGCACACTGAGTGCTGAAATCCTGGGTGGAATTTCACCTTACCTGAAGAGCATCCTGAAATAATAAAGCAATTGAGCTAACACAGTAATTTTGGACAGGGGAAGGACTGCCCGAATGAGGGCAAATGGGGCAATTCCTTCTGGATCTGCTGCTCCACTCCACGGCAGCATCTCAGGACAATTTACACCCCATATTCATACACCTCCAGGCAATAATGCAGCCAAAGTTGTGCTTACAGCTAAAGTTGCAAGTATGTATTTTTATAATAACTGGGTTGGTCTGATTGCTGACATGGGCAGAAAGAGAAAAAGCTGTCCTTGAGTAAAGCAGCAGTAAATGCTTCTGCCTTGCTTCGAGTGATTAGAAAAATGAGACTTTTAGCCTGGCTTTTTTAATTATATGTCAGGGAGATTCTACAGGGCTTTGCTGAGATTCTGCAGGTGCAGCGGAAAGTGATTTAATAAATAGCATTTTTTTCACAAGGCTGAGTGTATGCACATTGAAGCTATCTGGGTAGGCAGTAAATGCCATTCATCATCACCTAAAAGGACGTGAAGTTTAGCCAGATGGTATTTTCTTTAATGCAGGATGTTGCAACACAAGAAATGCATCTGGAAATAGCCACAATTAGGAAAATTACATTCAAAAGGAAGGAAAAGAGATCGCAGCAAACTTTTTAATCACTTTGAGGTCAATACCACTGGTTGGGCTTTGGGCAGAACAACAGCATTGTTCAGTTTGAGGCACAAATTGAAAATATTTGTCAGGTTTTAAATTATATCCTAATACATGATCATATTTGTGACTGGCCCAGATATTACTATTAAAAGCTACTCAGACAACTTAGTATCAATAAATATAGCTTGTAACTTTTTTTTAATAGAATGATCTTATTGTTACTATTGAAGGAGCTTTTGAAAGTGCTGTCTGTGGACCCACTGAAGAATTGTTCACTCATCTTTTTCTTCTATTATATTGCTTAAAACCACTAATAAAACTCTCCTGTACAAAAACCAGCTTTCATCCACTCCATTGCACAAAATCATCTCTAGTAACTATCAGCATTAAAGAGCCTGACTCAGTCCTCAAAATTAGAAAGATTGGCTAAAATCAAAAAGCTTTCTATAAAGGTGAACTCGTAATTTGGCATGTCTAGATAATTTAGTATGATTTTGCCTTTTCAAACCACCCTTCAAAACCAGGAAATGCCCATTACCAAAATAAAGGATGAGATTTCCATCCAGTCTCTTGACTCTGAAAAGGAGGGGGTTAAGAGAAGCCTCCTATAGTACCACTGTAGGAGGAAAATGAAATCTGCAATCAGGCTGTTTATAAAAACTGAGCAGCATTCTAATAGAAAATCTGCACCAGGCTCAAAGATTTAATATTTTATTTCACTCACACCCACATAAACACAAAATCCATCCTGGCATGCAAACAAGCCCACATCTCTGCTCCTTCTGTGTTAAAGACCCTTCAGTCTGTAAAGCAAAAACAAACTCTGCATGTCATGGGCTTATCCTGCACCACGGGGTAATTTGGATTCAGGTGACCTGGATAGAGATAGAGATTTTATCTCAAGTTTCCAAGTCAAACCTATTTCTATTTATGACCCACACTTCAATTCTTTTATGATTCTGGTTGCTGTGACAGTGGCAGAGCACAGAATAAACACACAACCTGTTTGCATAAGCTGAGCAATTCATCTGAGAAGCTCAAGCAGCCAAGAACATTTTGCTGGTAAACATAATATCAGCTGCACTGTCACACACAGGCAGAGGAGGTACAATGAGGAAGTAGCAGTGAAGTAAGTGCACCTGGAACAGGAAGGAAAACATCCCCACTCAAAAATGAAAGCTTTTTTCCAGGGGGTTGTGTCCTCCGGTGACAAAAGAGAGGTATCAGCCTGCACCCCAAAACAGATGGAGGGGACACGCAGGATGCTGCTCGAGTTCCCAAAGAAGTGACTTTCGTCACTTGGGAAACCTTGTCACAAGGTTGGGAAGTTTTTCTTTTGTACCCAATGGCTCTGATCCTGTTAGTGCAGCAAAGGAGCAGTGGGACCAAGAGTGACAATAACCCACACTCTGAAATTCAGGCTTAGAACAGGAATTGTTCCTCACTCCTTCTCTCTCCTGGCATGGACCCTCAAGTCCTGCCTCTTCCCAGCACTTGCAAGACTTTATGTTCGCACATTTCCTGACAGGATGTAGGTACTGACATTTTCCTTCTACAGTTATGGTAGAAGAAGTAAATGTGTGCAGAGAAGTTATTTCAGGAATAAAGGCAGATGTCAGATTTGGGAGGCTTCCAAAAATAGGCCCAGGAAGGATTTGAAAGGAAAATGCAGTTAGGAACAATGCACACATTCCCCTTGTGATGATCCCCTAAACTCCTGCAGGTGAGGGAGACCTTGGCCGCCCAGAGCTGGAAGAGAAACACAGGAGCCACCTGGACATTCTGAGGCAAACCTCCCTACTACTGGCTTACAAACTGAAGGTCAGTGGGAAACCTGTGTGAGGAGCAAAGGGAATTCCAGTTCTGCTGTCCCAGGTAAAAAGGTGCTCCCTATCCCCAGATTCAGGTGTGCTTAGGCCATAATCAGTTGGCATCAGCTGATCTGAGTCAGGTTTATAAACCCCATGGACTATAAAGGTGAGGTGCCAGGCCTTATTTGCTGTTTGGAGACCTCAGTGTGGTTCTGGTGGGTAAGAAGATGTTGCTGTGCTGCAGCCAAAGCAGCATTTGTGCTGCTTGCCCGGGGCAGCAGGCTGTGACAGAAACTGGCTGTGCAGCTCCTGTCCTGCCCTTTGCCCCCCAGCTCTCAGGTGTTGTGTCACCTGGTTAAAGATATCATTTATAATGTGTCATTTCCTAACACAGCTCCATCAGCTCCAGCAGAAACAGCAGCTTATGGTGCTGAGGAAGAAAGCAAAGCAAGAGGTTCAGGAAAGCCACAGGTTTTTGAGGGACTTGCTGCAGCACAGTTCAGAGGTAAGTTATCATTTCAGATCCTGGGTCAACACCTCTAGGCCCCAACTCTCCTGAGGGCAGTTCTAAATACACAGCATTTTGTGAGCTGTTATACCACCTTACCTTTGTGTGCCCACACAGCTTTCTCCCTGGGAGTAGTATCCAGCCCATTAATTAATCCAGCTCTTTAGGAACTGTTGGCATAGGACAAGCATTATCTACAACCAGGGGCTTTCCCAAGAAGATGAGGAAAAAAGGTTTAAATGTTGCACCTTTCACATAGATCATTGGGGTGTGTGACAATTTCTGTGTGTGCAGGAGAGCAGAAATTCCAGAGGCAGTGATCCTTCTGTGACAAGGCTGTACCACGCAGAGCAGACCCAGAGAGGACACTGGTTGGAAGGCGACCTTGCTGCTGGCAGGTACAGGAGGCAGGGTGCAGTGAGGCTGTACCAAGGATTTGGCCTGTGGTTTGCCTATGTGACTATTTTGGGGCACTAAAGTAATTCCAATATAGTCTTTTTACTGTGATTTATGCCCAAACTACAGAATTAACACCTTTCCAATGTTTTGGGAGATTTTGCATTTTTTAAGAAGTAGGAACCCCTCTGAAACTTGTGTGAAAACTATAATTTTCTTCATTTTGCTTTACCATCATATCCTTGATGTGAATTAGAATATTGTATGTGCACTTTTTTATGTCCATTGAAAGTGGCATAAAGACTTGAGAATTGCTTCCAGGGTCTTATGGATGCAATTACCAGAAAGGCAACTTTGCACAGGTAAAACTTTCAGTATCACATAAAAATGAGCAGCATACTGGTTTGAAAAAGATTCAGTCTCCACAGAGGACTTGGCTGTGAAAGCTAGGAATTGAAATTGTATCTCTGAGTGCAATAAGAAAACATTTCCTTTTTCTTACATTCAGTAATCAAGAGATGGGTTCACTGAGACACTCTGCATTGAAGATAGAAAGAGATCACAGTCCAGTGGATCCTAAAATAGTGGGAGAAAGAAAACCTCTAGGAGGAGGAGGTTCATATTGCTCAGTGCTTCAAGGAGGTGAACATGAATCTAAAGGATTTGGTGATAGTGGGAAAATGCCCCATTTAACCTGGCCTGGAATGCAATTTTCTAACTAATTTTGACCTAAATACTTACGTTCATTATGAATATTTAAACCATGGCCACCTTCCTTTGCACTCTTGGCCCTTCTAAGAAAATCATGTTGGGAGCTGAGAGTTACTTACCCTCTTGATGGGCCCATTCTGTAATTTTTACCTGTTTATCAAGATTTCACTTATATGGAAGTTTAATGTCCATACCTTGCTCCCGGAAGTGAACAGCTGTGGGGTGACTCCTCTGGCTCCTGCTGAGAGCAGTGCATGTGCCTGGCTGACAAGTATTTGCCAAAGGCACCTTGAGTTCAGGAATGGATGTTAACTTGTACTGTGGGAGTCATTTTTTGGGTTTCTTTTTTTCTTTCTGTTTCAAATTTTTTACTTTTGGTGACGTTAACTCTTTGCCTTGGGATCCTTGCCAGCAGATCACAGGCAGTCACTGCACAGCCACCACACCTTGGATCTGTTGTCACCTCAGGTGAATCTCTCCCACGGGCAGACCTGGGACAACTCTGGAGAGAGCAGCGACCAGGCCAGCTCTGACAGCCAGGTAACACCAGCCCTTGAAATAGTCTGAGGGGTGTTTCTTTCTCTGGGTTGCCTGGTGGTTTTGGTTTTAGTCCCTCTATCAAACCGTTCACCCAATGACGCCAATGTTCTGCTCTGTCCGCAGCGGAGCGCAGCCATTCCACATTTTGGAGGCTCCAGCACCTTCCATGGTTCCAGCCTGGCCGTGGTGGAGCAGTGCCTGAGGGGAGAGGAACTGCGGGCTTGGCACCAGGCTGTGCTCCTGCAGCTCCAGAGAAAGGTTCTGCGGGAGAGGGCCAGGGCCGAGCTGGCCTGGCTGGGCCACCAGAGAGGGTGAGGGGCACGGGGGGCAGCACCGGCAGAGGCCTGCTCGGCCAGGACAGGTTTTCTTCCTTTCAGAAGACAACAAATGTAAAATCTTCTTAAGAAGCAAGTAGCAAGCAAAGCGTGAGGAGAGGAGAGGAAAGGAGCCTGCATGGTTTTAGTGTCTCCAGAGCAGAGTTGAGTTTCTACTGCAGCCTCCTCTGGGGTTGTGTGAGGCACCAACCGGCTGGGGTGCCCTCAGGGACGGACAGTGAGGCTGATCACACCGAGGAGCCCTCAGGGAACAGTGAGTGTGTCCCTCAGCACTGATCACACCGAGGAGCTCTCAGGGAACAGTGAGTGTGTCCCTCAGCACTGATCACACCGAGGAGCTCTCAGGGAACAGTGAGTGTGTCCCTCAGCACTGATCACACCGAGGAGCCCTCAGGGAACAGTGAGTGTGTCCCTCAGCACTGATCACACCGAGGAGCCCTCAGGGACAGTGAGTGTGTCCCTCAGCACTGATCACACCGAGGAGCTCTCAGGGAACAGTGAGTGTGTCCCTCAGCACTGATTAGGCCTGTGAGGCATCCCCCAGGGGGGAGGGTGTCTTTCCCCAGAGCTCAGGAGACTCCAGTTGCTTCAGGAGAGGTCCAGGTACCAAAAGTGGTGAGGTGCCCTCTGAGCGTGTCAGAACTTTCTGCAGAGCCTTCCATACCTACAGCTGCTTTGAGAGGAGCTTTGCTCCCATCCCTGGTGTAAATTCAAGGCATTTAGTTATGATTCTCATCCTTCTGATCTCCAGTGTTCTGGAAAACCTGCAGGATAGTACCGGAGCCTCTGCCATGGCAGCAAAGCAGCACAAAATCCTGACGGAGCTGAAACGGGAGCAGGTAATGCTGCAGTGAGAGGAGCTGGGATTCATCTCATATCCACAGGGAGGGTGCAGCACAGGGAGGTGTCTGGAGCTGCTGGATCAAGAAGGGTTTGCATTTAAAAAAAATTTTAAAATCACTTTGCATCCGTTATTCTGCCTATTTCCTACATTCAGTGAGGTGGGTTTTGTGCCAAAGTCAGCAGTCTGTAAATCTTGGATAAAAGATAACATCTTTTTTTTTTCTTCTGCTACCTCACTGTTATTGTGGATTTTTCTATTTATGCCATAACAAACAGGTCATATAATGTAGGTTTCCACTGATTTATGCTTGTGATGTTGAAATATATTAAATTAATCTGACAGCTAATTTTATAGTCTCAGTTATTCCACTATGCAGGGTTCATAATTACACTTGGTAGTCAGAAAATTCCTGTCCTGCTCCTTATGTAGTGCAAGCCTCTCCTTTAAGTAAAGGAATTCCTTGTGTAAACTACAAGCACCCTGTGGTTTTGAATGATCTGAAGACAATTCATTTTTAAAGGTCTCAGCTCCTGACACCCCATCAAAATATCCCTTTACCTGTCACAAGTTTTCACAGGTGAAACCCCTGGTGAAAAATAAAACTGCACATTTTTTTTATAAAAAAGGAAGAAACCTACATATTGAATTTTCAGGGTATTTTGGGATTAATAGTGCCCTATGTTAAGAAACATGATACGTATTTTTAAGTAGATCTGTTATCTTCACTCTGTTACACTCCTTTCTTTCTCTGCTTTGTGTAGGCAGAAATCCAGAACCTGCAAAACATCCACCGGGCAGCCCATCGAGAAAGAAAGCTTTTGTTAAAGCAGCAGAGAGAAATCTTAATGATGCAGCATTCAACAGCACAACTCCAGGAAAAGCTGCACGGTTTGGCTGGGAAGCAAGAGGCTACAGAGACACAGTCAGGGAGTAAAGAGAGTTGTGTCCAGCTAAAGAATAAACAGAGCAAGAAATATGAGGGGTAAGTAAAACCTTTCTCAGTGATTGCTGAAGATAAGACCCAGTCCAGTGGAGAAGATGGAGACAGGTATGTCCTAGAAAGTTGTGTGAGCTTTAGATACTCCAAAGAGGGAGTTCATGATGATAAATTTTGAAAACTTGTGTTCAAGCAGTTGATAAATCAAGTTCACTGCTTATCATTCTGTCCCAAATGGTGAGTTCCTCAGGGCACCTTTAATGATGCCACACAACTGCTAATGATAGTTCACGTTTTCATGGTGACTTTCAACTACAAACTCAAACCACTTTGCAACTATACATTAATTTGGCTTCACAATACCCATATGGAATGAGTAGAAATGTATTGATTTAATTGGCGAAATTCACTCCTTTGTCATCCTCTGGCTCTGAGCCTTTGTGTCACTCAGCCCCTCAGAGCATATTTATGCTTCACTGAGGATTTAGCTGCAGAAAGATTTTGTAGTACATAGGGCTAAATTTTGTGCTTAAACTGAAGTACGGAGGTGTCATGTAAAATGCCTACAGTGAGATATAATTCAGGAGTTTAGTCAGGCTGAGAAATCACCATCCTCCTGTTCCCCAGGAGCTGTATCCCCTGCATCCCTGTCTGCTTCCCACTGGGCTGGAGGAGCTGAGCAGTGTGAATGAGAACCCCACAGTCTCCACTCTGCTCAGAACAAAATCTTAGTTTGCTTCAGGAAGAGAAAAAGCAGTTAAAGACAATATATTTATCTATATGAATTAAAACCCCCTTTCATTCAGTGTTACCCAGAGCTTTAGCAGGGTGGTGAGTCAGGTTTGTGCATTTACTTAAGTCCCCACAGGGGAAAGGCTTTCAAATAAATCCCTGCATGGAACTGATCTATAATTCATGGTGTTATTGATTACAAGTCAGAGAAATCTTTAAAAGGTTTCTTGGCTGTGCTTTCACTTCTTATTACTGACAAGGCTGCTCATAGGAGAACAGTGAATATTGGTGTCAGTCTGGAGCAGCCAGGGGCTGGTGGAACTCAAATGTACCCAAATTCTGGCTGATTGTCCATAGATCTGTCCTGTGTAGGAATGCAGAGTGGTAATTATGCTATTTATCCACCTGCATGGGTGTGTTCATATTTTATGCTGATCAGGAACCAAGTTAATAAGCAGGGCTGTAAGGGGATGGAAAGGATTGGGAAATACTTTTAAAACTGAAAGCAAGTGAAATAATAAATTACCAACATGCAGAAAAAGCTGCTGGCTTGGTTTTCTGTTAATGAATGTTAAATGCTGGAAATAAGGGATACAGAAACGTGTGATTCTTGTAAATGTACAAACTTTTAACTAAGAATTGGGGATATATATTCTGAATTAGGATGTTTACTTTGAAGTCCTTAAACATCAGTGGTGTTGAATACTACATAGGTCTCCTTTTTACACCTTAAAAAAGTATTAATAGGGATGAAAGTAAAAACAATCAGAAAACCGACAAAACCAAACCAAAAAAACCTACATGGTTTGTTTTTTTTTTTGCTGGACAGAATAACTTACTCAACTGTCTATTTTAGAACTGTACCTCTAATGGAAAATCCTGTGAGTATGAATCACGTTGCCTTGTGCTTCTGCAGTAAGAGGAAAGCTCAAAGTCACCATCACAATCAGTGTCTGATGTCCCAAATGTCCATAAAGTTTTGATGCAATATTTAAAGTGAAAAATTTAATGAAAACTATTGAAATCTGATGTCTTATAATTGATTGGAAATGGAGAAGGCAAACAGGTTCAAAGTTTGGTTCTGGTTTTGCTTTTTAAGTGTTGATTTTTTTTCAGTCTCCTCCTATTCTTGTCTATGCAGATTAGAAACTGACTATATAAAATACAGGATCAAGTGAGAGGGAGGAGAATGGAGAAATAAATACACTATTCAGAGTGTTCCTGGCTTTACTCATTTGCTGGTTTGAAAACATGTCTGTGAACACTCTAGAGATAGTCATGGCAAATCCATAGGAAATCAATAAAGGTACAAATTAAATGATTCTGGTTGTGCTTGACTAACTTGGAGACACAAAAACAACTCCCAGTCATTAGTTCCTTGTCTAACTGTTTACAGCTTTTCTACTGAGACCAAGGAGTCACTGATACAACACCAGAAACAGCTGGAGGAGTCCCCAGGTCTGGAGCAGTCCCTTAGTGCTCAGGATAATGTTTTCTTACCTCTGGAACCTACAAATTCAGCTGGAATGGAACCCATGGCCACACTCATTACAATAGAAGACAAAAAGGGTGCATTTCTGGTAAGGATCACCTCTGGAATTACATTAATGCCTAAAGAAAGGGTATCCCAGGCTATATTTGCCTTAAAGATAGGACCAACACAAGACTCATTTGGCAGTTATGAAGTCCAAATAAGTCTTGTGTGTTGGTTATGTGCACTTTTTCCTTAAGACATTAACTCTGTCTCCTAAATATTTACATTCTAGGAACCTGTGCTGGAGGAAAAGGCAATTCTTTCAAACCCAAACACTGATCCTAAAGATAATGAAGATATTAATCCATATGGCAGCAAGTACCAAGTGAAAGGCCTGCGAATCCTTCCTACTTGGTGTAACTTATGCCTGGTTCAGGCAGAAAATACTCTTGAAGGAACAGGTCAATCATATTTAATGCTATTATGTCCAATCTGTTTCAACCACTTCCATCAAACTTTAATCCAGATAGAGAGACGATCTTCTCATTTATTACCAAAGTGTCTTGCTCACTATACCCAATGTATAAATCACTGCTGGGCAAGATGGTGAGGATGTTTCAGAGGTTTATTAAGAGATAGGATTATACTGCTTCCCCAGAACAAAATCATAACTTGCTCTGATTATGTCATTCACAATTTACCCTCTTTTGAGGCAATTTTTCAAGAATTTAAGGATGTTCTTTTTAAAAGAACATAGATCACTTGAAGATAGACTTGGACGGGACATGCTGGAGTTATTTTTGTTTCCAGGTTTTATCCTCAGTTCATATTTCTTACTCTCAGTAGGACAGGTAAAAAATAAAACTGTCTGTTTGTATATGAGCCAGTTATATCATTTACATAGTTCTGGGTATGCATAATCTCTGTAATAGAAATACTTACATATTGTGGCAATATTTCCTATTTCTGTCATTTTTCTAATGAACCATCTTTCTGCATTTCATAGAATCATAGAATATCCTGATTTGGAAGGGACCCACAAGGATCATAAAGTCCAACTCCTAATTTACTCCTAGATATCATAGTGAGGAGCACTATAGATTTTTGTATCCTAAGTGATATATCAGCAACCTCTTCTATAATATATTTTTTATAAAATGCTGATTAAAAAAAAAAATTCTTTTAAATGTTCCAGCTAAAGAAGTGGAAGTGCTTGTCCCTTCTGGGATCCATCGGGTGGATGCCAGTCAATGTTTGAAGCATTTGGACCATATTTCTCATGAAGGTTCTGATGAAGAACTAAATTTAAAAGCATTTTCTGAAGGATTAACTTCCACTGAATCATCATCCAAGTCAAACAACTTCTTTTTGAAATGTGGAAGTGCCAAATCAGGCTCTTCACCCTCAGAATTTCAGAAAGTGTCTGCAGTTTGGATCAACATCTCAAAAAGTTCCATTTCAGGCCTGGAATTAGAGCTGAAACATGGAGAGGACACAGATGTCAGTGTCCCAGAAGAGTTTGTCTGTGACAGCGGGGATGTGTTTGCTAATCTCTCAGAAGAGATGCCAATAGCAATAAGCAATGGAAAGGAAACATCACCTAGTGACAAACACAATGAACGTGGGCTGCCTGAAGATGACAAAACTGAGACTTCATCCCTCTCTCAGAAATACCCTGGAGATGCATTGGAGCGTGGCTGCACTGATCACTTGCTTTCTTTCATTCCAGCAGACAAAGCTAATGCCTCCAGAACTGAGTCAGCACATTCCTCCCAGTCTGAAAACCCTTCTGAGGGAATGGATGAACCACATCTGGGTGTCTCACAAAGCTGCAGCAGAAACAAACCCTGTTCTCAGGAGATCCCAAAACTGGGGAATGATGCAGCTGCCAGCCCTGCATGCACTGATGCAACCTCCACTAGTGATAAGGGTCTCCCTCCAACTGATGAGGGTACCTTGTCGGAAACACTGTGTCCTCTGGATGAAGTATTGTCCTCTGGAAGTGCTGACCTGCTATCCTCTAACAAAAAGGATTTGTCATTTCTAAGTGAAGATCTTCCTCCTCCCCCTTTAGGTGCAGATGCAATGAAAAATGGTGATCCTGCCTCTGGCACGGATGATTTCCCATCTCCACTGGAACAAATGACAAGCTCAGAGTCTAGTCAGGGCATGGATGAAGATATATCACAGAAAATGGATGCATTACCCCCATTACCTGATAACATTGTGCCTGAAGAATTTCCCCTGCTCAGTATAGAGACAAGTGGTGCTTTTTCAACTCAGGACAGTCGTCTCTCAGAACAATTTCCATTTCCAGCCCTTTCCAGCTGTTTATCAGAATACCAGCATGGAGAACAGGAGATGCCTTTGCAGCATTTGGAGTTTCTGCCTGTGTCAAATACAGATTCTTCTGGTGGGAGTAAAAGTCCCGAATTCCCAATGAAACAATGCAAAACATATGTAAAGCTGCCCAATGCTGAGGAGGACAGTAATGACCCATTATCATCATTTGAAATTGGGGACAGAGTATTGGTAAAGCAGAGCCAGCCTGGAATTCTGATGTTCAAAGGCCAGACTCATTTTGGCAGTGGCCATTGGGCTGGTGTTGCACTGGACAAAGCTGAAGGTGACAATGCTGGAACTTATGAAGGGGTGAAGTATTTTGAGTGTGCTCAGCACTGTGGGGTCTTTGTCAGATCTGATGAGATTTCACACCTGTTGGGGGCTAACAAAAATAGTTCCAGTTACACGGGGGATGAGGAAGACTCTGATTCCTTCTACGGTGATGATGGCTCCCTCAAAGGAGACTGCAAATATTCTGAAGATGATGAGCAGAGAATGGGGTTTGAAGAGGAGAAAGCAGAAGACACAAACAGTGCAGGAGGTTCAGAAGTGAAAGAAAACCAGTCTAGGTTACACAGTGCCTTGCTGTCTGGAAAAGGGCAAAAGTTTCCCCATTCCAACCAGTGTAACTGTAATGAATTCCTCTGTCAAAATAACTTAATGTGCTTGGGATCAGAGAAAGAAAAAACAGAACTGGCACAAATAAAACAAAGGATATTTGTAGATGCTCTTCCAAAGAAAAGCAAGACAGATGAGGTAAACACAAGCAAAAATATTTGTTGCTTGGTAGAGGATCAGAAAAGAATTAAAGTTGCTGATGATATTGCAAGTGAACTCAGTAAAAAACTTCTGTTTGACATTTTAATTGCATTTTCTGAAACAGCTCAACACAAATATAAAAGTGCCTTTGAAAAAGACATGATGAATTATGGCCAAGGCCTAAGGCAAGAAGACAATCAGAAAGCATTTCTCCTCAAAGAAAATTCAGCTGCTGCCTTATCTGAACCATCAGCAAAGGTTTCTGATGTTTTACTGGGTGATTTTGATACGCTTTGCATTCACGGTTGTCACACAGTAACAGACAGAATTGTAACTAAATTCATAGATGATGCAGTTAAAGAATATAACAAGATTAAAAGAAAACACAGATCAAAAGCAGACAAGGTACTTCATTTATCTCCAGAGCCTTCTCCAACCACTATGCCTGTAAGTACAGTAGGAATGTTTTTATTTCAAGTGTTGCCCCTGAAGCTGGGTCTACAGAGGCAAGAATTTGTGTGGCCCAGTTTTTCATCATCCATATAAGTTATATCATGTCAATGTTAGGAACCAGATTGCTCACTTCATGTGACCCATTCCTCACTTAGGGAATTATGCTGTAGCCAATGGATAGCCTGTGGTGGTCCAAACAAAGAAAATGTGACTTCTTTATTGGAATTTGTCAGTTGTCAAAACTGATTAATCTGCACAGACTTCAATTTTTATTAACTTCAGAGCAAAACTGGACACTTGTCAGCTTATCTGCCTGACTCCTTTCCAGCCCCTGGCTGTGAGAAAATTGCTGTGAGGGTGGTGGGGGGGAGAGCAGTTCCACATTTAGAGCAAAAATTTTGCAAATGTCAAAAATGTTCATGGAACTCCAGAACTGTAATTCTTTCTAATTCTGAATTCTGACAAATAGAGTCAGAATAGGTTTGGTTTTTTTTAAATAATACATCAGTAAGCCTTTCTTTGAGCCCATGAATAAGATGGTTTTAAGTGTAACCTTGACCAGTTGCTAATAATCTCAATACCTCTGAAAACTGTGGGGAAATGTGGAATATGTCATCTGGCTTTTCTTTTTTTTCTCTTGAAGCTCCTTTTAAAAATCCTTGATGCTGGTGTTTTTGGAAGCTCTGAAGATTTTGATCAGCCTAATTCTGACCAAGATGTGCTGGTGAGACAAACACAAAAGCAATACTTGTACAAATTAGACCAGTGGCACTCAGCTCCTTGGAAGAAAACTGTGGAAGTTCCTCTTGTGATACCACATAACAGTTCTTATGTTAAGAATTTGTCTGCATATGCTGTGGAAGAATTATGGACCCCAGAGAACATAAATTCAAATTTCAGGAACATCAGTGTGCCAAAGTACTTTGAATATAATGATCTCCCAGGGAATGATTTGGAAGCAGAAAGCAAGAGGATGTATAATCAGGTATTTTTAAATCACTAACTATTAATGTTTCTAGTGTTCTGTGGGCTGACTCATATTAGCTAATATTTAATATTATTCCAGCTGTTAACACTAAATATAGCTAAAGGGACACTGAAAGCTACTACCAGGAGTATTTTGCAATTTGCTGCAGAATAATTCCAGTTGAATAAATGTCCTTGCGGAGAATCCAGACTTTTGCCAATGTTCCACCATAAGACCTTGGACACCTGACCCAGTGTCTGGTTTGGGTCTGTTCAGGAAAGCAAAGTTCCGTGGAAAGCTGGGGAGTGGAATCCACTTCTCCTGACTTCAGTGTCCTGCTGAGTTTGTTACAGGTTATATTTGATTTGAGCCGTGAGTTGCTGTGTGCAGAATACCAAGTGACTGCAAAGCCAAATATGTTCCCATGGATGAAAAAAAATGTGGGATCCCACTGTTCCAGTAGGCATCTCTGCAAAAGGATGGGTGTTAGTGATGTCAAGGTATGTTCTGGCAGTGTAAAGTACAGGAACAAGAATCGGTGCAAAGAGCAGACACTGAAATGGCAAAAAGAAGTGTGAGATTTGGGAGGATTATGGCAGTGTAACTGAGGTGATGGGAGAAGAAAACAGCATTACTGTAAAATGCCAGAATAAATAAAAGACTGAGCTAATTAGTGAAAATATTCCATCTGTCTGGATGGGAATGAGCCTTTAAACTTTCCTAATTATGACTAATTTGTGTGTAACCTCTAAAGTAATATTATGATTAAAGTGTGTTGGTTGGCCAGTATTGATCAGCTACCTCTAGATCAGTCCCCTAAACTTTGGGATGTTTCTGGAATTAAAGCTGGATTTTCACACTGGCACCTGTCACTCATCTGGAACCCTCACAGCATGAAAACTCCTATGAGGAGAGTTCTTTTCAGCCTTCTTTATTTTGTAGACGTTTGTTCAGGGTGAAATTATTAAAATAATGAACCTGGAAATGAATGACTTAAAAATGAAAAGAAAATTCCTAAATATGACCAAGTATGGAAACTGTAAGAGAGACAGAGTGGACCTTATTCTGGTAAGCAGACTTTCCAATGGGGATTTGTTTATTTCTTCTAGATTCAAACTAGAAATTCTCATCTTTTTGTGAGAATCGCATCTACTTAAATTAACTTCAGAACTTCAAATTACCGCCTTCCTTTTATTGAATTCGTAACCCAGTATTTCCAGTGCTTGTGAGTGGTGTAAATTAAATTAATGATGCATGTATAAAGTTGTTGGATTAGGTGCAGTGTCTCAGTACTTTCGTGAACCTCTTATTCTTGAAGTAAAAATTCCTTCCCATGTTATATTTTAGGTTCAGGAGCTCCGCAAGGAAGAATCTCAGTGGACTTCCTATGGCGATGATGAATTAACAGTGAAGATGAGGATGACTGAAGCCATATTTGATAGCTTGATCCTTGACACAATCGGAGTTCTTAATAAGATTTATCTGAAAAAAGCCTGTTTTAAAGGTGACTGTGCACCATCTTTTTAATACACTGTCGAACTGGTTAAAAGGAGCCTGGAGGTGGCACATGGAATGGCAGGACCTAGAGCCAGGCATTCAGGTTAAATACCTACAATTTTATGTAAATGAGACAAAATACTGATGTAATGCACTTTAAACTGGAGACTTTTCTGTCAGCACCTTCAATTCCTGACAATTAGATATGTGCCTGTAATTGGGTTATTTATCATGCAATTCACATGAGCCCATTGAATTTTTACAACATCCAGATGTGGGGTGCTGAGAATGTACTTTAATAGACAAAACAGGAAATCAATACTCCTTTCGTATTGGCAAAACTGGAAAAATCAAAATTTTATCAAGGAAATAGAAGCATTTTCCTCAGCATGGTAATTGTTCACTATGTTAATTGCTGTGGTCCCACCTATTTTGCATTGAGAAGACCAAATTTTTGTTAGTTGTTTTTAAAATAAATACTGTGCAAATATTTCTTACTGGAATTCAGAAAGTGTTCATCATTGAATAATTGACTGAGAAGAAATCAGATTTTTTCCAATCCCATTCATTCAGGGTCTCTTTCAAATAAAATTAAAATAAGGATAAATAAAGATAAATTATATATAAGCTTAAGATTTAAAAATACAGTACTTAAAATCTGATTGGGGGAATAGAAAGACATTTTATGTTTGTATTTTTAAATACTGCTGGCTTAGTTGGCTTTGTACTTGTTTTCTAAATAAACAAAATAAGCCATATGTATGATATTTTATTTATTTTTGCTGAAATCAATTAGAATTGCAGATTATATTGTACACACTGCTCTTCTCAGCAGTGAATGGGTGCACTTTTGTTTTGCTGGGCACATTAAACCCTCCCCTGCTTGTTGCCATATGAACAGAAATAAAAAGGCAACTTCTGCCCCCAGCACATTAACTGGTGGTCTTATCCTATAAGCTATTTCATGTCTCTAGTGGTACATTTCCTTGTCTCTGACTCATTGATTAGTTAATCCACATAAGTTCCTTGTTTTCTTGTTGTTAGTTTATAGCAGAATTTAACTCATTTTTTTCTCTCCTGGACTCCCAGAGTGTTGGATACAATAACAAATCTATATATTGCAGTACTCCGGTTTTTCAGTTTATTCTCACTCTGGTTTTGCACTCCTTGTGTTTGGAGTAGAAGCTATTAAAAATATCACTTGGATATGAATAAATAGCTGAAGGACTTGTTTGATTTCAGCCTTATGTTACAGCTGAGGCAGAGACCCATTAGATTTGCAGTGAGGAGTGTGAGTGAAGCCTGAACACTCACATGCTGCTCTGCAGGGAAGGACACAGCTATAAAATATCTCCTGCTGATGAGAATAAAAAGTGTGTACACAGAACATGTCAGACATGTAATATCACCCACCATTCTGTGTTCAAAACCTGAGATTCTGGCACCCAGATATATTGACCTGTTCACTCGGTGGCAAGGCTTCAATATCAAGATTACTCTCCTTCAAGGTCTAATATTTTGTTTGCCTTGGGTTTGATCAATATTAACCTCCTGGGTCAATAAATCTTGATACTAGCCTCAAGAGGAGTCATTATCTTTCATAGAAAATGATTATTTCTCAGTTAAACGCTACATTTAATTCTCCTGTAATCCATCTCTTTCATCTTCATACATTTAGCAATTCTTCTGAATAAAATGTGCTCTAAAATATCTTAGGTACTGCAGATTTAAAAAATCCTAATTAGCAGCTGCTTCAAGATCTTTCAATTCTTGGAAGCTGTTGGGCTCTGCTATTGTAACCATCTATTTTGTTGCTTGCTGTACCCAGGAAAAATAGAGACAGAAAACCCCAAAGCTGGGCTGTGATATGAGAAACAATCTACGTTGTAGCTGTGGATATGGATCAAAAGATATGTCTGAACTGCTTCAGATATTAATGGTCAAATAAAGGAAAGGATTGGGAAAAGGCAAAGCGGCAGAATTTTACTCTTGCACTGTTCGTGAGTTGCTGGCCACAAACAATGATAAAATAGATTCTAACCCTGCATTCACCTTGATGGGCCTGAAGTAAGAATTTAAACCCCCTTGTTTCCCACTTGTTCTTCAAGGATTAAAAGAAGTAAGAATTATGTTTTCAGAGGCCTCAGTCTTTCATTATCTGAGTTTTAAACTCCTCTGAAACCCTTCTCTAGGGAAGTTGTTGGGTTTCTGCTTCTTGTTAATGTAATGAAAATTCTTGAGCCTGTATTTAGAAGTGAAAGGAGACTTCCATACTGGGCTAGAGCTATAAAAGGTGCTAAAATCCATTACTAGTGCTCATCCAGCCTGAATTTATGGAAAGGACAGAGCTTCTATCAAACCGCCTACGCACAGCCTTTTATCGGAGCTTCAGTTTGAGGAGAGATGGCTCTTCCCTGCCGAGAGAGGTACTTTGGGATGAAAGAGCTCTCGACCTAAAGGCTGCCCTGCTTTCATCTCTACTCAGTGAGAAGATTCGTGAAGTTAAAACGTCTCTTTCTATACCAATTGTCACATAAATTTGGCCACTGAGTGATCTCACAGAAGGTCAGAACGGGTAACGTTGGAAGGGACCACAGTGGGTCATGGAGTGCAACCTCCCTGCTCCAGCAGGGTTATCCCAGAGCACATGGCACGGGATTGTGCCCGATGGCTTTGGGATGTCTCCAAAGAGGGAGACTCCACACGTCTCTGGACAACCTGTTCCCGTATGTGGCGACTTCAGTGACGAGCGTTTTCCTAACACTTGGACCTCACTTACACCTTGTTGGCTGCTCTCTGTTTCACAGATTAAATCAAATGAGAGGAATGCAGAACTTGTCTTTNGCCCCGCCCCGCCCCTCTCCGCGCGTCCCAACATGGCGGCGGCGGGCGGGGGCCGCCGGGCGCTGCTCCCGCTCCCGCTCCCGGTGCTGTTCCCCGCGCTGCTCCCGGTGCTGCTGGCGGCTGCCGCCACGGCGCGGCTGTACCGGCCTGGGCACGACCCGCCGACCGTGCCGACGGCCGGCTCCGTGCNAAACAATGGGAAAACCATAACATTCAATAAAGGGGGGTTATACATTAGAAGGGAATTTTTAGATATTAGGCAATCTGGGAAGTCTGTACTTCTCGAGTACCTCAGCCAATGGGGAAAGAGAGAGGGAAATAGATCGGGAACCCAGGGAAAATAGGATAAAAAGGAGGCTGCGACCTCCAAAAATTTGAGACCCCAGGGGAATGCCCCATTGCCTCTCCCTTTATTCGAATAAAGTAAAGGGACTCCTCTGTCTCCTTTTTGGACATAAACCTCTGGTATTTGTGGATTAATTTTTCATGACATCAAACATCAAATAACATTATTTTTTAACAAAAATTTTATATATTCCGTATTTTGCAACGCCCAGGGGACACGGACAGTCCTCACTCCCCTCAGGGACACCGGGCGATCCCTGCTTCCCTTAGGAACACGGACGGTCCTGTCAGGAACACGGACAATCCCCGCTCCCCTCAGGGCCACGGGACGGTCCCCTCAGGGCCATGGACAATCCCGGCTCCTCTCAGGGCCACGGCACCCTCCCCGCTGCCCTCGGGGCGCCGCCGCTGC
>VXAD01006094.1:841475-869121 GCA_013399195.1 Dicrurus megarhynchus
GGCTGCCGCCACGGCGCGGCTGTACCGGCCTGGGCACGACCCGCTGACCGTGCTGACGGCCGGCTCCGTGCGGCCGGCGCTGCTCAACTCCTCGGCCGCCTGGGTGGTGCAGTTCTACAGCTCGTCCTGCGGCCACTGCATCGCCTTCGCGCCCACCTGGCGAGCGCTGGCGGGGGACGTCAAAGGTGAGGCTCGGACCGGGTCACCGCACATGGGCCCGCCGGCCTGGCCGCTGTCTTGCGGCCCTTCGCGGCCTCCCGCGGTGCCCGGAGCTGGTGCAGGGCCGCGGCGGTGCCTCGCGGTGCCCCGAGGGACGCTGGGCTGGGTGACCGCGGGGCCTCGGTCACTGTGTCACCTGTGGGCCCTGCCAGGTGTGGCCGGGGTTTGTGTGAGCCGCGGTGCCTTGGCGTGTGAGCATCACCCTCATCCCCTGCTCTGGCTGTGCCCCGGTGTGTGAGCATCACCCGCATCCCCTGCTCTGGTTGTGCCTCGGTGTGTGAGCATCACCCTCATCCCCTGCTCTGGTTGTGCCCCGGTGTGTGAGCATCACCCGCATCCCCTGCTCTGGTTGTGCCACACAGCCAAAGTAGCACATGGGACAGAGCAAGGGGTGGGTGGTAAAAGCACAATTCCAAATTAAAGTTTTGAAGGAATCCAGGGATAAACCATCATCTTGCACGCACAGTCCGGCTGTGGGTTTGCATGCAAGTGTCCCTGTGTACCCGAGGTTTGTTTAGACTGAACTCTTGAAGGCATGATGTTTATCTTCTAAATGTTTTATAAAGAGAATGGCTTTTTTTTCAGAGAATAAACAAGAAAATACTGTGGTACTGGAGAGGCCAGGCACACACTTGATTTATATCTTGCACATTCAGTGTAGTGTGGATGGGCTCGAAGGGGGAAAAGGACCACCAGGAAATAATACAAAAATCAAGCAAAGTGAGAACCAGGTTTTCAGATTTATCAATTAGCGACGTAAAAAGAAATGGTGGCCTCCACAGTTGATGCTGAGGGACCTGCCTTGCCGTGTCTTAGCCTGCTCAGTTTTTTTGGCAGGTGCTAAAGTGTTTTACTCTATTTGTAGATGTAAGGAAACAAACAGGCCCCTGAGGTATCGATTAATGTTCAGTACTTCTGCTGGGGAGGAAACCTGAGATCAAATTTGTAGGAAATGTTATGCTTAATATAGCAGTATAAAAGGCTTTTAAACTACTCTTAATTTCACATTTCACCCAAGAGATGTTTCCAGGATGGAGACAGCAGTTCTAATGCACTCATGCTTTCACTTTGAGAGGGAGTGAAGAGCTCTGGCTGTTCTGTGACAGTGTTAACAACTCACATGAAATGTAGGTGCAATATTTGGTGTACATTTAGATATATGGAATTGGAAATCAACCCAAAACCAGGTCCTGATGAACTCATCACACACTGAGGAATTGTGATTGATGAGCAAAAACTCAAAAGCAGAGAAACACAGAGCAGTCATGGTTTTTAGAGCACTTCACATGCTCCTTACTTGCATGAAGGGTTTGTTTATAAACCAGTAACTTTTTTCTGTTGAATTTGCATAAGTTTATGTAACATTTTCTCTCCTGCTTTGATCTGCTTGTGGCCAAAATAATATTAGATTTTCTCCTTCTTTGAAGTAACAAGGAGGTCTTTGAGCACAGCAGTGGAGAGCATGAAGAGCCCAAACTGGCCAGAGCTTTGGTCAAAATAAGACAGGGATTTACACAGGATTACAGCAGTGTGGTACCTTTGTGACTTGTAAAGGCTTCTGCAAATACATATTTTCTTTCTCACCTGCAGTCATGGTAACTGCAAATGCTGTTGTGCACTTGTATTACTGGTGTAAAGCCAGTTAAAGGCCTCTCTCTCCTTTAATCCATTAAGTTTTTATGAAGACTTTCATTTAGAAAGTGGACTTTGAAACTTTGTGGACGTTGGCACTACCAGCAAATGCAATTGGCTTTTGGTGTTACTTGTCTGCAAAATGTTTCTATTTTCAAGTTGGAACGAATGGCTTTTAGGAGGAGACTGAGAACAGTCACACTTTTCATTGGTAGCTTCATCAAAGAAACCAAACCCAAAACATTTTGCCCACTTAATCTGTCTCAACATTTCTTTTTCAAAAATATTTACTCATCTGCTAGGATATTAAAGCTATCCTTGAGGATGCAGGTTCATTTACGTTAGGGAACTCCTAGATCACTGGGGTTACATTTGCTGATTTGATGTCCAAACAGAATCCAGTTAAATTGGTGCAACAGCTTTGTCCAAAAAAGGCCTGTGCTAATAGACTTAATTTTTATTGCATTTCTCATTTGTTAAATCTTGGCAATACTACTATTGCAGACTTCACAGCAGAACATAATCCTCCTGAAAAATAGGATCAGTGCTTGCTTTTGTGTAATTTATGTTTTTATTTTGATACTCCCTGTCAGAACAGGCTTTAAGCTCAGTCAGTGCTTCTGCTTTCCTAATCACACATTTCATTTTATTACAGCAGTGGCCAAAGTGGCCATTAGAGTTAATTGTCCTTTTTCTGTCTAAAAGATGATTAAGTCTATCCAGCAAAATATCTCTGGGCTGGAATTATGTGTAGTAACAAACCCTTGGAAATCCCACATGGGACAACCTGTGACTTATAGGCAGAATCAGTCCACTCCTCAGGATTTGGAGTAACTGTTCCACATCCAGCAATAATGATTTCCTACTGCAAAATGTTCTTTGAACACATTTGGTGGAGAACTGCAATCACCTTGATTCAGGAAACAGCCTAGTGTCAAAACAGGCAACTCTCAAGTAGCTGTGAGGGAGAGGTGCCTTGTGATGAGCCTTCTACCTCCCTGACTGAAACTTCCTGATGGAAAACACCCAGCTGGAGAGGATGCTCCAGGTTTGTGAAAAGAAAGCGTATTCCTTGTAATTCACTGCTTCCTGCTCTGTGGCATTTCTCAGGTGGGAAGTTTGACCGACCTGCAGGATTGCAGTTTGTCCAGCACAGTCCTGTCATTCACTGGAGCTTGTTTAGGATAAACAGAGATTGTGTTGGTTAATGCATCATTCATCTGCCTTGTTCCCACCGTTTGTGAGTCAGTATTTCAAAACCACTAATGCTAATTTAAAATTAATCAGCACTTAAAAAAAAAAGCCAACCCAGCCTACAGTGCCACTGTAACTCCAGAGTGTAGGCTGTGCACTGCAGCAACTCTGGCACTCCTTGGAAAGGAAAAGCTCCGTTTCCAGCAGCAGGAATGCTAAACAGCACGTCCCAGCTGGTGCTCTTTAACCCGAGTGTTCAGCTGGGGTGGGGCTGCTTTGTTGTGCTGGGTTATTTGCATTGTGTTCAGAGAGCCCCTATTCATGGCGTGGAGGAGGATCCAGACAGGTGGAAAAAGGAGGAGGAGTGGTGAAAGTTGAATGAGGGAGATACCCAGAAGCCAAACTTTTCTTTTGTATTTTGCATTTTGTGTGATGAAATGGGCTGTTGTGTCCTTTGTGCTGCTGTGAATAGGTGCCCATCTGCTCCAGCGTGTTTGAGGGCTCTCCTGGTGCCCGCTCAGCTCTTGGCACGCTCAGCACAAACCTCTCCATCAGCTGCCCCAGCTCCTCCAAAGACAGATAAAGGTCAAGCTAAATTTCAGAGGCAGCTAGGCCAGAACTGTCTATCAGCTCTTGAACTTGATGAAGCTTTCATGCTCTTTGCTATAAAAGCAGGTTTAATTTCGGTGCTTTTTAAATTTTATTGGGAGTTGTGGGGGACCTTCAAATTCTGCCCACGGCTGGTTTGATTTAACTTTGCTTTAAAAAGCAACTGTCTAAGGATTGTCTTGGAGTGGTTTTTCCTTAAAGTGATTGCTGCAGCAGAGCCTGGCTCAAAAAGATAAATTCCCAGCAAAAAGAGAAGGAAAAAGCTGTAAGTTAGTTGAAAGCTTTTATTGAAGTTATATAAGCATATTTATGGAAATACTTGAACTCTCGTGGTTATTGCTCTAAAGGAAAGTCAGAGTGATGCTCAAACTCAACTATTTAACACTCTGGTTAAAACTCAGGTATTTTGGGGGTATAACTAATGCATTTCTGAACAATACTGCCAGATACCTACAGCTTTCAGCTGACACTATAAGAACTGGGGGCTGTGTGTAATTCTGAGGCCTCTCAGAAAATTGTAAGTTGGAGAAAAAGCAGCTTGTTAAAAAAGCTCTAGTACAAGGTGCATCAAATTGATGGGTTTGTAATTGGCAGCCGTGTGGATGAGTAACTGTTGGATGAATTTTATTCAGTTATATATATTCTGCATGCTCTATTTTATGAGCACAGCTAATGGGAAAAGCTGAGGAATTCAATCCAATTCCTTGCAAGTGTTGGGTTGGCCCCGATCTCATCTTCCTGGATTCACCCCTGCAACTGCTGCATTGTGTGTTGGGATTCCTCTTGTTTAGGTGCATTGTAGACACTGGTGCAGCCAAGAAAAACAGGGAGGTTTTAGTTATTTTAAAAATCAGTAGATTGTTTTACACTGGGGGATGGAAATGAATGGCAAATGAGAATCGACCCAGGGCTGGATTTTTATGCCACTGGAATCTCTCAGAGTCCTGTTGCTGGTTTCCATGGGAAGCAAGGTAATTCATCAGCTGGGATCCGTGGTCACTTCTGCTGAAAATTGAAAGATATCTTTGTTTCCAGACTGGGAATCTGCAATTAGAGTTGGAGTGCTGGATTGTGGGGAAGAAGGGAACTACGAGACGTGCAAAGAATATGGGATTCACTATTACCCAACTTTTAGGGTAAGTGGCAGAACATCCTGCCTTAGGCAAATGATGAATGTTTTATAGTAATTAAAACCATAAAGTGATGTGTAACTCATTGTTCTGTAGCTGGAGTTTTGCTTTGCTTTGCTGAGAAAATGGCAGAGTTGATAAAATATTAGTTTGGGGGTTTTTTGTTGAATGCAAGAGCTGATGCAGCTGTTTTGAGCAGTAATTCAGTTCTCAGTTCTGAATCTGAAAAATTCTTTTTGAAAGAAGATATCATTCTATAAAGTATCATGTTATCACATGTATATAACACCTAGTTTCAATAGATCAATTAGATAATAACCATTTGTATAAATATTTTTCAAGTTCAGATGTTGCAGGATTAACAGTGTTTTTAGTTTGGGTGTGTGAAAGTAAAGGGAACACATTGAAATTGCCTCATGAAAACAGCTGATTGCATGACCAATTAAAAATTTACTGTTGATTGATCCTTCACTATTTTTGTGATTGATTTCATAATTTGCTTAAACTGCCTTTTGAAGGGGATGCCACATTAGCCAAAAGTGTCTGCCATTGCTCATTTTTAAGTCTAAATGCAATTTTTACCTTCTCAGTCAGTCTGTATAATCACATTATTAAGTATGAGCAGAATAGGGTGGATGGAGAGGGTTGAATAAACTGTTTGTGATGACAGGAGAGGGAACAGGAGACATTTCACTGTAGGATTTGTGATCTTTTACCCTGATAATAAGAACAATATTTATTTTTTTTTACTCTTCAAAGTTTTAGGTGTAAACTGTGATATCCTCTTTATTAAACACCGAATCTTTTTAATTTTATTTTTTGTAGCAGAAGGCAGCCAAGCTCCCTTAGATCTCCTGTTTATCCACTGGAGGGAGTTGGGAAAATGTGAATAGTGTTCCAAGTACACACACAGTTGGTAGCACTGATTTGGTGATCAGTTAATTTGTGTTTGGGTTAATGTTTGCAGTACAGGACCAATATACACCACTGAATTATGCATTAAGGTATTTTTCCTCTTGCCCTCGGGTAGGTGAGAAGCAGCTTTTTGGAACTCATAGGCTAAGAGGGAAAACTGTCTCCTAACCAGATAAATTAAAATGTTTTGTAGTTAGAGCTGTAAAAACTTTTGAAAGCCATTTTTGTTCCCTAAACTGGGGGTTTTTGTCTGATACAGTGACTTCTCTTTTCTCCCACACAGTACTTCAAAGCATTTACTAAGCAGTTTACAACTGGAGAAAATTACCAAGGTAAGAACATTTTACTGTAAGAAATTCCCAGAGCAGTTTTCCTGTCAGCCAGGGCTGTGTCACACAGCGAGCAAAATCCCTTTGCCTGTCAATTACTTTGGACAGGAATGGGATGGACACTAAATACCTCTTTAAGACAGGGTATTTCACGTACTCTATGAGGTGTTAATCAGAATTTTAGGCAGGCAAAACATTTCTTCAAGAACTTAGGGATCACCTTCCTAACTTTTTTTTTTTTAATGTGGCTCTTAATTTCACAAATGGCTTGTTAATTTTTTTAAATCCTTTTTTTTTTTTCCACCACACCCATCATCAACACGAGATCCAATTTGCACAATCCTGACTCCGGTGCCTTTTGATCCCTTGGCCACTTTCCAGGCATCCTGAGTTGTACTGGGAGAGCCCCTATTCAGATGGTGACTCACTGAAAATAGGCTTATCCCAGGGTTTGACAGGATCACAGCTTGAGGTGGTTTGTCTGGGACAAAAGTAATGTTGTCCCTTTCTATGGATGAACATTTAAAAGGCCAGAGGTCAGAGGAGAGACCACCTGCACCATTAACCCTTCCTGTACAAGAGAACCTTAGTGATACCTTTCGGGCATTTGAGATATTTTCTGCTTTTTAATGTGGTTCTTTTAAAGCAAATAAGATATTCTCACACTTCAGTTATTTCCTCCTCTTGTTCCATGGCTTTGTGGCCTCTCCATTAGGTAGGAATGATGCACCTTGGCAGATTTTAATTCATGATTAATATCCTTATTGCAGTAAAACTGCTGAAGTTGCCCACAGCAGCTACTGTGAAAATGTTCACATTGAGAATCAAGCTTTGTTTGAAGAGAAAATCAGCAAGGCAGGCAGATGGATACATTTGGAAAAGTCTTGATGTTTTATTAATGTTGGAGTGGGATGACAGCTTTTAAATATGATCTCACATCAACATTAAAATGAAATCCTACAACTAAATCCTGTTGTTCAGCCAAATATTATGCTGAGTTTTAAGTCCAAATTTCAAGCAGAAACCTGACCCAGAAAAGCATGAGAAAACCTACATGCACAGAAAACCTGCATGTGAGTATTTTTTCCCCAGTTTTCTGAAGGGTTGTGTTTTTTTGGAACCTTTTCCCAGCAGGAGCGGATCGAGAGCTGCAAACAGTTCGTCAGATGATGATTGACTTCCTGCAGAACCATTCCCAGGAGGTGAGACCTCCTGCCTGCCCACCACTGGATCCAGTGTTGTAAGTTCCTTCTTTCAAATGTAGCTGCTCTCTGTTTATTCAGTTAATTAAACAAACTGTAGAAGATTTAAAACGAAGTGAGGTTTTTTTCTTACTATCAGTTCTGCTATGAGATTATAAAGGGAAATTCCACGAGTAACAGTGGGTGTATTAAATTCTGTGCTAAATTGCTTTTCTTTTCTTCAAAGCTCTGGTGATATTACATCTCTTTTTGACAAGAACAGCCACCACTATACAGCCATTGTGTTTGAAAGCAACAGCTCCTACGTTGGCCGAGAGGTAACGTGTGACTTGTGAGGGACAGAGTGACTGTGAATGATGTTACCATAAACCAGCTGGATTTGAGCTTATTTAGCCAAGCAACAACTCTCTGATTACAGCACTAGAGCAGGTCACACCTGTTTGGGGGATCATAAAACCCAGGGATTTTACGGGGCTGTGGTGTTCAGTCACACAGAGGAACTTGCTTACAAAATAGTGTGATGTCATGTTAACTTCTTCCATTCCTGTTTTAGAAGATTAATTTATCAATTTCATTCTCAAGCACAGTTTTCTTTCAAGATTTGAAAGATCACGATATTGTCAGTTTACATTATTGTTTTCTTACTGCTAGAGAACCATTTATAATACTCATTCTTCTGGGCAACTGTATATAATAATCTAAATGCTCCGGTTCTCTTTCTTCACATAAAAATTTTGGGAAATTAAGATGGTAGCATGAAATGATTTGCACAGTTCAGAAACACAGAGGAAGGCTTTCAGTTTTGCTTCCCAATAAAATATTTGATTGGGCATCCTTTCCCCACCTAATGAGCCTGCTGTTAGCTCAGACAACTGTTACTTTTCTCTTCCTGCCAAGATTTAGGGTAAGTGAAGAAAAAAAAATTGCATAATTATCTGGGCATAATCTGTGTGGAAACATCCAGTGTCTGCAAAATGTTTCTAATTAGATTTGATGCTGAGATGGCCCAGTGTCATGAGTGGAGGAGATTGTGCTGTCAGAAGTGGGAATCACTTTGGGAAGCAGGGTGCTTCCAGACATTTGTTCTCTGGAAGCTGCTGTGGTGATATAAGTGGGCATTACTGAAGAAATGTGAAGGTTATAAAGTTCTTCAGCTTTTTATCACACCCACTTTGTTTTTATTAGAGAGGAAGACAGAGTCATTTGATTAACACAATGCAGTCTGCTTTCAGAATAAAAAATGTTTGCTGGTGTTATGTAGTATTTGAGCTTTATAGAATAGTTTAGTGAAACAGAAAATAACATTGTTTTCATGTTTACAACACAAGACAATATGGACAAACCTTCCCATACTGCTGAAGAAAAGGAGGCCATGTGTCATCAGTGATGAAAGGAAGGAGGAAAAGACCAGGATAGACAAGAAAAATAATAAAAAAAGGAGGATGGGAGTAATAATTTCTAGAGAAGAGTAAATCTTCTTTAAGTGAAATTGTTCATGTGCACGGAGCAGCCATAGCTGCACCTCCTGCAAACAGCTTAATGATGCCCTTAAAGGATGATGCACTTCACCTGTTTATGTGTCTTGTCCTGCAAGATTGGATATTCCTTGAACAATGTATAATTCATGTCATCCTTTCACTACCCAGGTTATCTTAGACTTGATCCAGTATGAAAACATCGTGGTGAGGAGAGCACTGAATTTTGATAAACCTTTCCTGGAGAAACTGGGGGTCACCTCAGTCCCCTCGTGCTACCTGATACAGCCCAATGGCAGCCATGGATTAATTAACAAGTAAGTAATTATCTGTCAGAGGGTTATGGGGAGGTTCACTTAACTTAGGAAAATGTCAGGATTTGATGTCCTGACACCTCATCAATACGTTGTACTGACTGAAGTTGTATGTTCCCTATATTATCCCTAAAAGACCTAATACTACTTTTATTTACCACTGTTGGCCATTTATAGCTTTAATTTATTACTGTGATATTTCTGAAAGGAAAAAGCTTCAAAATAAAAGTGGAAAAAATAAATGAAGCATCAGAGTTCTTAAAAAATCTCGTTTCTTGTGTAATGTGAACTGACATTTGGATAAACATTATTTGTTCTTATTTTGAATGGAATTTCACACCACTAATGCAAGTGATTTGTTATTCATAAATGGAACATTAGTTCATTTCACTTTGTATCAAAACAGACCGTGCTGCGCTAGGACTGTAAAACATAAACCAAAGTGAATATCTTATTTTATAAATACACTAATTTGCTTTGGACATCCACTTAGTCTGAGATTAAAAGTGGTCTCTCTTTGCCCATTTGCAGTTTGAAGCCTCTACGGTCTTTCTTTTCTTCATATTTAAAGTCACTGCCAGGTGTAAGGAAAAAACTCCTTTTGCCACTCCAGCTGCCTGCTCCAGAAAACAAAGAGGAGAGCACAGAAATCAAGGTGTGGAAAGAGTTTGATAAGTAAGTGATGCCCTTGGTTTTAATAAATTTAGTTATTAAAATTTTTACCTGCAGCTTTTTCTTGCCATATGGATAGCTGTGCTGTGATTTATTATAAAATCCTAGTATAGTTCCATATTTTACTTCATTTCCCTCCGTTCAGTTCAGTTGTGAACAGCTTTTCAGACAATTCACAGGTGAAAGTACTAAGGGCTGCCAGTATTTTTAGCAGCAAACATTTGCACGGCCATAGAAGGAATGTTTTTACCAAAAGTATTATTAAATATTCAATTGCCTTGAAAATACCAAGGATTTATCACCCATTACTGAAATGTGATTTGAATTGTTGGAAAACCTCAGAAGTCATCAGTGTTCCTGAAAAAAATAAATAGTAAAATACCAAGCTGTAACATTTCTGTGGGAAATTCTCTGTCTGTAGTAGAGAAACAGTGCCCACTAAAAAGGGTTTGTCAAGTGCAAGTACAATAGAAAATACTAAAGTCACTGCAAAAGATGTTTATCACCCCAAATCCTCTAAGGTTTATCTTCACCCTCTTTCCCTCTTTGAGAGAAGGATGCAAAGCCTTTGCAGAGAGATAATCCCTCAGCATCTTTAGATGGAAAAGATGTGGGACTGAGTGCTTTAATATAATCCTTATTTTCCTTTCATAGACACTATTAGTGTCATCTTCTTTCACTGGCTATTATAAAATACTTGACATGAAACATTCTGTTAGCAAAACAACTTAGTTAAATTGAGCTGCTTTCCAGCAAGGCAAAATCTTGTTGGCATGAATCTCCACTCCAAGTATCTTCTAAATAGGATCCTTTTGGAGAACCTCCTGCATTCATGTGGATGTCTCTTTATTTAAGAAACTTGAAGCAGAATTTTGCTGGTTTTTAAAATTTAAGTGAGTACTTGATTAATTAAGGAGATAAATTCAGAATAAGTCTGTGGTTTAACTTAAGCTATAGATGTGGTAAATATGATTATAGATTATTCTGTCTTTTAATATGTTCTTTCCTGTATGTTATTTAGGAGGTGGGATCAGCCAGCTTTTTGAATTATTGTTTTTTAATTCTGTTTTTTAGAAACAATAGTGCTGCTGAACTCTTGCAAGAAGCGTTAACTCTGTGAACTGCTGTTTGTTCAGTTCCGTTGCTGTCTCACGCTGCCTCAAAAGCATTGAAAGTTGGGGCTGTGTGCCTGATGCATTTGTACTTTGTAAAGTGGGTTTAGTTATGAAGATATTTGGTTGTGAGAAGGAACTTTGAAAACGTTTGGTTTGGTTTATGTGGTTTACTTGTACCTGTCATAACTGTTGTCTAAAGAGCTGCTGTAATTTAACTGGTAGGGAAAGGACCTGCAATAAAATCACTGCATTTGGGAGAGGATTTCTAATTCAGTCCTTTCCAACCCCGACATTTTCAGCCTTGTTTGCACCCTTGCCCTGTGTATAATCCCCTGTTGTTGAACAAAAGCCTCCCTTTGTTCAGAGCATGTCCTGTTTCTGTTTGTGGTCAGCCCAGCAGAGAACCTGTAATTTCCTTACACCAGGGCTATAATTCCATTACAAGGTAAAGCTGGTTGGGAGGCAAAAAGTTCAGTCAAATATAAAAAATCCCCATTCTTATGTGTGATTGTGTGTCAGTTGTCCAAACTGTGCCCGTGACACTCCAGCCGAGCAGTCCCTGCCGGGCAGGACACTGCAGTCACTGTGGGGTGGCCAGCGCTGCTGGGGCTTTAATGACACCTCCTCTCCATCAATTTTCCCTCTGTGACTGGTGAGGAAACGAGTGGCAGGAAGCTGCCAGCGCACCCCAGGATTGATGTGTGTTCCAGGTCCAGGCTGTACATGGCTGACCTTGAGTCGGGATTGCATTTCCTGCTCCGGGTGGAGCTCGCCACGCACAAGGCACTCGAGAGAGCTGAGCTGAAGACCTTCAAGGACTTTGTCACCATCTCTGCCAAGGTAGGCACTTCTGGGCTTTGATTATTTGTGAGGATGAAGCGACTCCACCATAAAATTTATCGTGGGACATAAGTCTCTCAAAATGTCTTGCGCAGTGTTTAAGTGTGTGCGTCCTCAGTAGCTTAAAAAAGGGTTTGGTGGGTTTATTTAAAGGCTATTTTTGAGGTATTGTTTGCTGTTCTGACATACTTCCCGGGTTAAAATGAAATTTAATTTCACTTTAGGGGGCTCAAAATTAAATAAAGCTTAAGTAGTCTGCAACATATTGAACTGGCATTGTAAATATAGTCCATTTATCAGATTTTCAGGATAAGTAGCTATTGTAACTCAGTGGGATTAAACCAACCTTTGTTTTTCACTCTTGACTTTTGGATTTCATTAATGCATGCTTGGCAAACAGTGTTCTACTTAGAGATGTTAGTAGCTTCTGTCTAAATGTTGAATATAATTGAGGTACTGATTTAATTAAAGAGGTATTCAGGAATAACTGACCTATGCCATATAATTGAGTATTTAAAAATTAAAAATGCTTACGTGTTACATTTGCATGAAAGGAAAGTATATGTAATAAAATGTGATATGACTTGAAAAAATTTAAAATAATTTTGCTTTGTAATGCCAGCTTCCTGAAATGACCAGTATCTCTTTATATTTACTTACTGTGTAACTAACACTGTATTTAATTTTTAAAAAGTGAATCAATAACTCTTAAGGGAATAATAAGGCCTATATGAGCCATTTCCAAATATCTGGGTTTATCTGAAAATCAGACAGACAGTTCCTTACCCAGCCAGCTCCCCCACTGCAGCCATCAGAGGTCAGAAATCTCCAGCTGGCCTCATTTCTTTAAGAAAGTGTGGTGGTAATCTTTCCATCATGTTATCCCTAAAACATCCTCTGTTCTTCCTGATGGCTCCTGGCCAGCTGATGTCATCTGCTTCCCTGGCTGCTGGTGATAAATGGGGAATGTTCTCTTTGGGTGCCTGCTCATCTCCACCTGCCCTGTCACACCAGGGGTTGCTGTCCTTTATTGGCATTTTTTTAGTCATCTAACACCTTCCTTGCAGCTCTTACTTGCATTTTCAGGTGTTTCTGTTAGGAAACTTTTTTATGCTCTTCTCCTGTTTGTAGTGATGGTCAATCCAAAAGGCACAGAGGTCTCTAATTCTCTGCTTGGGGAATTTTCATGACTGAAATCCTGCTCCTTCTGGAAGGGTCCTAAAGGATGGCAATCGTACTGGACTTAATTCTGTAGTAAATACAACCCTCATTAAAGCAAAATACCATTTCTGCTGTGAAATAATGGCCTTAGCACTGATTTACAGTTCCTCTCACTCATCTGCCACGCTGTGGCTGCTGTAAGTTCCAAGTTAAGGAAGTCCCTGATTCCAGATCACTTTGGAAATCACTGTTACACATATGAAAAGGAAAATGGTCTTCTGGATGGCAAATCCTAAACTGACAGAAATTTGACTAAAAAGAACTATTTTTTGTGATTGATCTTCCAAAAATGAGAAGGATTTCAGCCTCTCTCTTTCACTGAGGTGTTATACTCTGTTTTGAGCAACATTGTGAACTGAATTACATTAATGTGAAATCCTATATAATGTCAAATTGTTCTGTAGCATTCCTGCCTGCTTCATTTTTAACATTTTGCACAAAAAAACTTGTTGAATTTCATAAGCAAAAGCTGGTGTGAGATGGCTTTTTACTGAAAGCAGAACAAGTAATTTCTTTGTTCATCAGAAAACGAAGCATTTTACCGACAGGAAAAACATCTGGATAAAGCCAAAAGCATCTCGCTGCTAATGAGATTTGTGCTTGAAAATATTTTCTTCCTTGTTTTTTTGTATTTTTCTCAGCTTTTTCCTGGCCGTCAGCCTGTGGTGAAGTTGTTAGAGACCTTGCAGGAGTGGCTGGTGAGCCTTCCATTAGACAAAATCCCTTATGATGCTATCCTGGATCTGGTCAACAACAAAATGCGGGTAAGCTGTTCCCAGTTCCAGCATAAAACACGGCATTAGGAAAGGATAAGATTCTCTGTCAATCTCAGACATCACTTACTGATGCTCCCTCAGTCATAATGGAGTTATAAGAAGGTTAAAATGAAAATAAAGTGAAATCATTAGCAGAAAATAAAAACCACATCCACAGGAAGAAATTGAAATCAGAGAAATTGAAACACACAGTCCTGGCTGGGTTTTATAATGAGCAAGCAATACTTGTTCCCTAATGTCATCCCCAGGGATGCAAGATTCCCAGAGGATATTTTTGACTTGCTCTTGCTGTGCCTGCTGTCAGCAGGATTCTCTCGGAGGTCAGAGTTTAAGTGATGGGGAATTTACTCTCTGCAATGTGCATTATTCCTTAAGAGTTTCCCCAAATATTCTTCAATTTCCTTGCTGGAATCCCATCCCGCTCTGGCAAAGGCCTGTGGTAGGGCTGTCTTTGCACAGAACTTAACAAGTTTTTCTTCCCTATTTCTGTCTGAAATTTGGAAACCTCCTTTGTGTGTTTTAGGAAGAGGAGAGAGAAGTCTCAGAAACTAAAATCTTGCACTGGATTTTAGGTGCAACAAATAAGGAGTGGGTTTGTTCTAAGAAGAAATAATACTGAATTTTTCTGCCAGTTAAGGCTTCGTACTGTAAATCATGTAAACCTTGTGGAGCAGTAGGGAATTTTGGATGTGTCCAGGGAAGCTGGAGCTCTGTCAGTGTACAGGAATATTTTTGTGTGTTGTGTTCTTAAAAAAACCCTCATAGGTTAAACTACTTTGTGTGTTCTGTCAGATTAATTTTAGTAGGTCTGGTGTCAATGAGTGAACATTTTGTATCTTGTAATACATGTCCAAGAGGGATGGGTTTTATGATGATGCTTCAGAGTATCTGAGACTTAAAGGTTGTTAAAAGTTCGTTTGCCTTAAGCATGAATTCATCAGCAACAAGTGCAGAATCATTTATTGTTCCTTACCCTGGATGACCTCAGTTCCACGTGGGGTCACCTGTGCTGCTACGTTCAGTGGTACATTTAGGCCCCAGAGCAGCACATACCTGAAATACATCTCTTTTTTTTCAGATTTCTGGGATATTTCTCACCAGGAAAGTCCAGTGGGTTGGCTGCCAGGGCAGCAGACCAGAGCTGAGGGGCTACAGCTGCTCCCTCTGGAAGCTGTTCCATACCCTCACTGTTCAGGCTGCACTGAGACCAAAAGCTTTGATAAACACAGGTGAGCAGCAAATGTTTGTGGTGTGTAAATCCTCAAGGAATCCGTCTGTGGAGGAGAGTGGCTGCAGGGCTGCACCAGCAGGGGTCAGAGCTTGGCTGCAGCAGGAAGCCTTGGAAATGTGCTAAATAAAGTGTGTGGCCCTAAAGCTGGGAGTAATAAAGCAGAAAAAGAAAAAAAAAAAAAGAAAAAAAAAAGAGAGAGAATTTCAAACAAAGAAATTTTGAGCTCCCTGAAAAGGGATGAAAATGATTCAGGTTACCTGAGGTTGCACTGGGAATGAAATTTGAGGAAAATGAGGTTTAACCATTCACTTCAGTAGCTATAAAAGATGTACAGCCATTAGCTGATCCTTCTGTAATGTTATTTCCTAAATACTGAATGTTATGACTGTTTGGGGTTTTTTTTTCAGCTGAATGTACCTGTCATTAATCCCTGCAGTGATTTACTACTTTGCCAGCACTCAAAAATTGCTTATTTTTAGACTTGCAGCATCTTGTGAAGCTGATTGTTAATATTCTGGTGATGATTCCTGTTTAAGAAACATGCTGGTTATAAAATCTATTTTCCTCACCCTCAATGAAAATAGAATTACTAATGCTAAAATTTTGGCCTTCATATGTTTTTATTCCTGCCAGGACATTGCTTTGTTTGGTTACAGTTCTATTTAGTTTTCACTTAAAGCCTTTTAAATACCTTTTCCAAGGAATATGAGAATTCTACATGGACATCATAAAACTCAAAAATTTTCAATTTACCAGTTGCTGATTGTATGTTAGGAGGTATTTTATTATTTCACACTATAAATACATACATTTGTCCAGCATTATTTGCAGTCAGGGTGAAAATCCTTCAAATCTAAATAACTCTCCTGCAGAACAGGCAGTTTTTGATTAGCAAATCATCCTGCTGTTGATTTTTGTTTCTCTCTTTGTTTTGTTTGTTGTTTGTGGGGCAGTAGATTGAATTTCTTCAATTTAGTGCTTTCACTGCCTGGTGAGTTTGAGGGGTTTGGACTGGATGATTTTGAGCTGTTCAGCAGGATCCTGCATAACTTAAATTCCCCCTTTTAGTCCCAAAGTGCTCTGGTTGAATCAAAAAAAAATTCTTAATATTTAACTAAACCAAATTGCACCTCAAATTGTTTCAGGCATAAGCCTGAAGTTAAAAATACATTGTAGAACCTGAGAACTCTTTGGCACAATTAACCCTGGCTGTAAATCGGGCCAGATATGTGATGATCACTTCTTATGGTGAAAGAATTGGGTCAGTCTGAGACTGTGGGATTATGTCTTGGGAGGTTTTCCTCTCCTTATTGCTTGTTTAAATCCCATCTACTAAAAAGCATGATGTACTCCCTAATCCTTCCCACCACAGGTAGGGTTTTATGGTTCTTGTCCACTTTAAAGATTAGGGTTACCCTGAATTGCAGTAGTTTGGGAGGAAAGAGAAAAGGAGGATTACACGATGATACATGGCAGATGTTAATAGAAGATTCATCTCAGGGCTGATAAAAGAAAAACAAACAAAATGAGCCATTTTGCAATTGTTTTCTTTCTGAAGCAGATGTATTTTTCTTGATCGTCCCCTCTGCTCGAGGGCCTGGCACTCTGGGTGAACTTGCTGTGGCTTTCTTGATGAAATGATTTTATTGGGCTATATTTGAAACATTTTAGTGCTGAATGGGGAAATGTGAACCTGCAGTGGGAACAGAACTGCTCACACCCAAGGATGTGTAAAATCATTGTAGAAATCATTTCCTGAGCACACTTAATTGCAAGAAATGTGTTTTTAGGTAACAGGATGTGTTGGTGTGAATAAGACAAGCTTGTGGATTTTATAATAAATTATCTGGATTCTTTTTTAATCGGTTGCTGAATTTGACAGATCTCCTCACAAAATGAGTTTCCTGGGGTGTAACTGCACAGGAGAACAGATGTAATTAAATTTGTGTATGAATCTCTGTTTCTCCACAAAGACATAATTTGCTGGTAGTTACTTTTGTTGTGTTTGTTGTTGGGTTTTTTCCTAAATACATATTTCAGTATAAATGGTGAAACTGTTCTGCCTGAAATTCATTTCAACTTCCAAAATAATTTTCCAATAATTTGCCTTTTAATGCAGTAATTTAATCTCCTTTAATCTTACAGCTTTTATTTATACACGTCTGTTCAATCACAGATATTGAATGGCTGAGGAGAAATCAGTTTGTTTTTTAGGATTTCTTTTGGGCTTTAAAGACTTCTTTTTGCTGCTGTGTTTAAGAGTATCCTGTTGTTGTTCTAAATAAAGGTGTTGATGACAATCTTGATAAATTTCCCATATCCGTAACAGATGAGTGCTCTGATAGTTTGAGCAGGTTTTGTTGAGGATGATTTTTTTTTCCAAGAAAACAAAGCAATAGTAAATTACTCGTGGTGTTCAGCAGCAGGAGTCTGTAATTTGATCAATCTGCACCATAAAATGTGTTTAATTTGACAAGTGTGTGTTCGTGGTAACACACAGCACATTTTTAAATACATTTTGACATAATTTACTGGGTCAATTAAACATGAATCAGAAATTCTCTGAGACTGAGATGAAACCATTAGGATTTCAACAAATTATATCAGGTTTTCAAACCACTTAGAGATGTAGGGAGCTACCTGCTGACACAGTAAAGGCCACAAAGTTCTCAACCTGTGCAGGCCTTGTCTTCCTGCTGAATTAATTATTCTTTTGCATTATCTTTAGTGTGAAAGTGTGAATGTTATAGAAAGAATCATGTGTTGGTGTTTATTTTAGGAGGGATTCCTGATTTACTCTTGAGAGTGCAAATGTTGCTCAGCAGCTGCTCCGTGCATTCAGAGCCTGCCAAAAAAGCTGAGCAATTAATAACTGTAATGAGATTGTGGTGCTCTCTAATTCCTCAGAATTGTGGAGTAACAAACAGCCACCACAGGCACCTCGTGCAGCACTCACCAGAGGAGGCTTTGACTCTTGATTTTTCAGTAGCAGAGTCAGCATAACTTCAGTGCCTGGGCATGAATACAGGGGTGAATGCATAACATAAACATTCATTTAGTTATTGGGCAAGAGCTTGGAGAAAGCCTCTACTTCCACAGGAGTTGTGACATACAGAAAGTGTGAACTTAGCATATTTTAACAATTTCACAAGTAATGATAAAAATAATATCTGGTTTTCATTTAACTAAGTTTGGTTTTCCCCTCAAATTTTAAGATGCTCTCTGAAAGGAGAAATTTCACTGTAGAGAACACTTTTATTTTATTGTGTTGTTCAGGGTAACTTTGAGCACAGTTGTACAGACTAAATGTGCTGTGTGTATTGGTATAAACAGCCACTTTAAATTACAAAAGTGACTTGTTTCAGATCTCTGAAGTCAGGTGTCAATTCTATGGAACAAAAATGGAGCAACTTTTCCTTTCCTTCTTCCCCACTTGACTTTCCTGCTGTTGGAGCTGTGTCTGTCGCTTGTCTTGTAGGTCTTGAGGACAACCCCCAGATTGTGCTGCAGGTCATGAGGAGATACATCCAGCACTTCTTTGGGTGCAAGGCTTGTGCTCAGCATTTTGAGGAGATGGCCAAAGAATCCATGGATTCCGTGAAAAGCTTGGACCAGGCTGTTCTGTGGCTCTGGGAGAAGCACAACGTGGTGAACAACAGGCTGGCAGGTAGGGCAGAGAAACACCTGAGACAGAGCTGGGCCTTTCTGGAGAATGAAAAACATCGTTCTCAGAGCTGGTTTCTTCTGAGATGTCACCTGTTGCTTGGTGAGAGGCTCTTTCTGGAGCACAAATCAAAGCCTTCTCCAAAAAGAGCAGTTCAGCTGCTTAGCAGTGGATAAAAAATAATTACATTTCTTTCTGTAACAGTTTAGGGTTAAAAGCTGCCTTCGTTATGTTTTGGAAAATGATGGCAACTGAACAAGAGGCTTTCTCAGGATAAAAGAGCCTCAACTCTTGGCAGATCAGCAGCTGAATAAAATAAAATTACTGTATAAAGGGAATCTGTGCCCCCTCCAGATCCCTGTGTTTGCAGTTAGACTGACAGTGCTGTTAAAATACTGGTTGTGTTTAATCCATTCTGTTATGGGGGTATCAAGTAACTAAAGCACTAAAGAAAATTGGTTTCTCTTTGCACTAAATCCCTGTCTGCTGTTATGGATCTGGGTAATGCAGCATTAGTTACAATTTAAATATGCTACATTGTGTTCATATTATGCTCATGCTGAATTCCCAAGATTTATGAAGTATTAAATACTGTTGTGAGTACAGTTCTCTAAGGAGAAAAAAAAAGTAAATAATTAGAGATTAAATAAAAACATCCCCTAATTTTGGTTCCTTTGGCTGGGCTGAACAGAGGAACAGGCAACTCCTGTGGACTTGGAGTTGCTAAGTGGTAGAGCAATGCACTTATTTAGAACATTAAGGTATTGGAAAACTCACATGGGTATTGATTTAGGTGATGCAGCAGCCAGCTAAAATACCCTTTTAGTAAGAAGTATAAACACACTGGAATAAATAATAAATGTTAAATTATGCTTTTTAAGTTTGCTAAAATTTCTCTGTGGGACAGTGATGTATTTTCACCCTTAAAAGCTGCATCTGTATTTGTGGTCCTGTGTGAGAAATGATGTTTGGTCAATGAAAACACCTAGCAGTTGGGTCAGGAGGTGGCTGGATATGGCTCTGCCCTATTGAATTATTCCCTGTTCCTTCAGAACACATAGGATTTACAGCATTTCCCTCTTTGGCAGGAAAACACGAAGTACAGGGAGTTTTCTGTTTGGAACCTTGCTGTAACAAGTTTCTGCATTTTCTGTTGGAACAAATTGATTGCTGAATGATCTTTAGGATAAAAAAGGAAATTAGCTCTCTTGCTCGTAAATATCAAGGAGAAAAATATTTTAAAATGTCTTTTGAATCCCTATTTTACCCAAAATCTTGGGGAAGTTTTCTGCCTTTAAAAAGATTCGTAATAATAATAATAATAGTAATAATAATAATATGAGAATCTATATTTCTGAAACATTTTAAGTGTTAGTGTACTAATCAGGTAAATAAATTAGGCTTTTACCAGGTGGAGATTTTTTTTCTAAAAATTATCTCCATTCACATTTTAAAATACTGATTTTTGGAGCAAAGTGTGACACCAGCTACAGTGTTCAGGTCAGAAATGTGGCCAGAGCTGTGAGCATCTGGAATGTTAAAATTAGATCTAATTCACGACAGTGTTACATGTTTAAAGAGTTGGTTTTTAGCTGAAAAGTACATCTTAAACATGAGCATGGCTTTTAAAGTACTGCAAACAGTTTGCTCTGGCAATGATGCAGAGCTGTGGAGAAGCAAGCTTGGGATGGAAATGGTTCACAACACAGAAACATGAAAATATCTGAGTGTCTGGCCTTGGAGCTGCTCCTGCAAACCAGGCAGAGAATGGGGATTAAGGAGCACTGAGTGAAAAGAGCAGTTTGTTTTGCACCATAATTGAAGTTAACCCTGGAAGGCCCAGGCAGTTGTGTGTTCCTGCCTTCTAAAAGCAGCAGTTGCAGGAGTTGGGCTGGGATTGAAATGCTGCAGCTTTTACTGTGAGGAAAGGGAAATAACTGTGATTCAGTGTTTGTATTTTGAAATGTTTCGGGTCAGAATTGATGAGAAAATTGATGAGAAATCACGAATTTGTGATTGTCTTGATTTAATTCAAACATTATTGTGCTGTGGCTTTTTATGCTGCCTCACTGAAGTGGAAACTACTCCCTGTGAAGTGTCTGATGGTGCAGCTTTCCCAGTTCATTCCTCCTGACTTTTTTTTATTTCTATTTTTCTCCTCCCAATTAGGTGATTTGACTGAAGATCCAAAATTTCCCAAAGTTCAGTGGCCAACTCCAGACATTTGTCCTGCATGTCATGAAGAAATCAAAGGGCTGCACAGCTGGAATGAAGACCAAGTTCTACAGTTCCTCAAATCCCACTACAGCAGTGAAAATATTCTCTATAAATACACCGAGAGCCAGACTGACTCCAGTGACAACGAGCAGGGAGACACAAGGGAGGTGAAGGACAAAAACCTGCTGAAGAACCCTGGGGGAAATGGAGAAAATAAACTCCAGATTAAGGAAAACCCAGTAGATTCTGGCTCCAGGGTGTTGGAGAAGCCAATGGGAAATCCTGGAGCTGTCCAAGGTAGCGGGAAAAGCGCAGCTGCATCCGTGAACCTCAAAGGGACGAGGCAGGCTGTGTCCTTCCTAGGGATTGGATTTTCCAACCTAGACATGAGTCTGTGTGTCATCCTCTATGTGGCATCATCCTTGTTTTTAATGATCATGTACTTTTTTTTCCGAATGAGGTCCAAGCGCTGGAAAGTGAAGTATTATCGTTCCTCGGTGTAGGAGTTCTCGTTGTACGTGGCTGTTCAGTCCCAGACACAGCTTTAATATTTATGATCAGGGATTTTATATGCAGTATTCCTTGTTCCAGACCCCTTTCTACCCGAGGCATTTCCCAGGTGTTCAGCTGAACAGGTGGAGCTGGCCTTGAGATCCCCAGGCTGTGCTCGAGGCCACGTCAATGTCCTCGCAGGGAGCGTTGCATTTGTCAGTTAAGATTTTTCCATGACTTCCCACCAACATCCTTTACTCATTTCCAGAGTAAACATTGCATTATGCAATCCACTGTGCCTGCTGGAGAAGGAAATTGGATATTGTTTTGTGTATTTCCAAGTCAGGTGTTTTTTGGTTTTTTTTAATTTATCCAGAGCTGATTTCACCTCCCCGAGTGCTGAACGGTTCCTCTGAGTGGTACCTTGGCTGCTTCATTGGGAGAAGCAGGAATTCTGATATTTTTTCAGGAAACAAGAGTTCTCTTTCTGATTAAATCAATTCTAAACCTCTGTGACTTTCTGAAAAATTATTTACATGGCATTTTTGAAGTAGGAAGCATTCCATGTTCAAATCATTCATCCGTTCTCTGGTGCATTCCAGCCAAGGATACGTGTGTGTGTGTCATCACTAGGATGAGAGTTTTGCAGCACAATTAGCAGCCTGATTCTGATTGCTAAGTAATTAGGGTGTTAGCCAGGTGGAAGCCAGCCCTGATGAACTCTAGGAAAGGAAAACAATGCTTATAGTGAAGGACAGCAAAGTTTGTGTTACCATGGCAGAACAGATGGAAAAATCTGCAAACACTGGGTTTCTTCTGTCAAATTTCTCCATCACAACAGGGTTATTAATGCTTCCCTTGATATTTCCAGCTCTGAGCTCACTGAGTGTCAGGGGTAAAGCTGTCTGTGCAGTGCAGAGAACAGCCCTTCCCTCCATCCCTGCTGCTGGAGTGCCCTGCTGGGATCAGGAAGGTTCCCTAATGGGTAAGGCCCAGAGCTGCCCCATTCTGGGATGTGGCAGTTCCCTCTACAGGTCAGTCTGGGGTCCTTGGGGCAGCAGTGAGAAGAAATCATGAAAACATTACAAAATCATCTTTGGGAGTAGGAGTTGCTGTGATCCTGGCTGGGGGGGATAATTCACGTCCTGGATAGTGAAGTTTATAATCCTATCCAATGTAATTGAGCATGTTCTAGTTATCCATTACCTAATCTTTAGTTAATCCTAATAGGTTTTGGCCTCAATGTTTTCTCGTGGCAGTGAGTTCTCCAGATTAATTATGTTATATAAAAAGGCTTTTCCTTTCAATTCTACATTTGCAACTTTTAATTTAATTGCATGTTTGCTGGCTCCTCTGTTACACGAGAAGGAATAAGGAGTCCCTGGCCAATTCCCTGGATTTATACCATTGGTGTGTCCTTCTCTGATTTCCCTCATAAGCCCCAGCATAGAAAGTTTGAAGCCTGGCAACAAAAAAGCACAAAAACTCCAGGGTTGCTTTTTCATAAACCAATGTTGGTTGTTCACAAAATTGAACATTTCTGATATGTCTCTGCAGCATTCAATTGGAATAACAGAATTGAGCTGCAGAGATTCATGTCCCTTGTAGCTTAAGTTTATCAAAATAACACCCACGTAGAGGAACAACTTTCTGGGGGTGTTGTGAACGTGTCAGAGGGAAGAAATCTCAGTTCACGTGACCCTGTCAGTCCAACGTTCCTGCAGAGGTGCTGGGTCTGTGCTCTTTGAGGACCCTCACAATTCCAGAGTTCTGGCACAAGGAGCCATCCTGGGCCTTGTCTCTTCAGGAATTTATGACTCCCTGTCATTAGGGCACCTGGATATGCAAACACCCTGCAAGCACGAGAGTGATGGTGAGTCCATGGGGAAGGGGCTCCAGGCTCGTTAGGGCCCTTGGGTTTGGGCTGGAATCCAGTGAGAGATCCCAGGAAGAGGCTCATTCAGAGGAAAACCTGGAGACTCCACATTTAGTGTTGAAAATCAGGTAACTTTTGGGAGGCCTAATCTGGGCAGGTGTTCCCAGCCCACCAGCAAGGACACTTAGCTTCAAAAGCAAATCCAAACACCAGCAAGACCTAACCCAGCACAGCAATGTTGGGTCTGGAAAACTGGGCCAGTTAATTCCTGCTGTCAGTATTGCTGCACGTTTTCAAGTGGAAAATCAGTCATTAGTGCAGTTGTTTAGAATTCTACCAAATACACAGACCTGGTTTCATTAGCTTTGGCTCATTCTGCTCATTGTCATCTGCACATGAAAGCAAAAGACTTTGGAAAGTTGTAGGGGTGATTTTGCCATTAAAAAGCAGCAAATGTGGGTTTGGAATAACGTGGGGGTTTTGCTGCACACATTTAACTTCCACGTTGCTGCGACACAACAAAATGAATCAATACTCAAACTTCAGTGGATTTTTTTTGTCTCTTCAGAGTATAAAAGTATGAAATTAGGATGTTGCTTGCCTGTGTTGGTGCTCCAGCTCTTGCCAGTGAACCAGCCAAGGCTTTCACTTCAATGTCCTCATCTGGGAAGGTTTTCTTGACTTCAAATTCACTTGTGTAAATCTTGGTTTGCTTGGTTTTATTTTCTGTATTTTCTAATGACAAATTGTATCATTTTATGTCTCTGTAACAATACAGTCTGTGCTGGGGGATGGGTGATGCTGCCAGGAAAGTGTTTCTGGTTTAAAAATTGCCTCCAAGCCCCATCTCCTCGATCTTGAAGGGTTTGTTTGTGTGGTGTGTTGTCCACAGAGGTTCCTGCAATGCCACTTCCCTGTGGGGATTGTGCTGTGCTGGGGGAAGCCAGCTCCAAGAGGGATTTCTTGGCCCTTTGTAATTCACAGAGCTTTCTTTGCTCTCGGGATGTTTTCAAACAGGAAATATTAAAATAAAAAGAGTAGGATGTGCCAGGAGAGACAAAAGCTGCAAGTGCTAAAGAAACCTGATGAAGTTATTTGTGAGAACTCCTGATTTTCTGTTTCCAGCAGTGTATCCATCCTGCTGTTCCTGCACAGAACTGGATGGGAATGAAGGTCCCAGCTGTGTTGTTGCACATGAGGTGTTGAAAATAGTGATGATACCATTTCAGTAATTTAAATGTTCTATTTATTTGAAGTCATTAACTTGACATTTCCAAGTCTGTTCGGGTTTGGTTGGGTTTTTATTGTCTCATTCCTCTCTTGGAAGGAAAAGTGACTGTTTTGTACTAAATTGTAAATTAATGTGCTTGTTTAAAATAAACTGCAAACATTTGGGCAAAGCGGATGTGTTTGGGCTCTTTACCTGTGTTTGCAAATTGTCTTTAGCTGAACTCTGTTGCCAGGACAGCTCATGAACATGTCCATGATAAACCATATCCCTCATCTTGGGGAGGTGTGTTTTTAAGCCCAGACTTCTCAGGAACTGCTAAGGAATCTGAACGAGGGAAGAGAAAATCAACCAGGAAGAAAGAAATGTTTGGGTGGGTTGGTTTTTATTAATGGTTGGGTTTTGTTAATAGCAGAACCCAAGTGAGGAAGGCCAGGGACAGATCTGGTGCCTGCTGCACCCTGAGCAGGAGGGCACAGGAGGGTGTGCAGGGAGAGATCAGCACAGGGGGGTTTGTGGGGTCCTGGGTGTCACGGTGTGAGAGACCACGGGGCTGGCAGGTGCCACTGGTGGTCCTGAGTGGGACACGGCCCCTGCCCTCCCTCCTGCCCCGCCACAGCTGCCCCAGCCCTGTCCCGCGCCCGGGGGAACCGGCACCACCACACACGGGTTTGCTTAAAGGGCTTCCTTAGAGGCTCAGACTAAAAATCCACTTAAAAACCGAGCTTAAAAGGGACCGCGTGTGTCATCAGCTGCCCCCCAGGAGCTGTTCATGGCCCTGGGGAGGGCCAGGTGCCGGTGCTGGTGGCACCCGGTGTCACTGCAGCATGGTACCAGTCACACTCGGGCAGCACCTGGACCCCAACTCCAGCCTGGCATTTCCGGGTGCTTTGTTTGGGGACCCCAATCCTGGTTCCGAAAGCGTCTCCCCGCATTATTTCCCAACCACGCAGGGCTGAGCTGTCCCGCAGACTGGAGCCTGTCCCCGGCCAGATGAACCATCCCAGGGGACAGTCCTGACCCAGCCCTCGGCCCCGCAAGACCCGGAGGAGGGGAAGGTGGTCTGGCACCCCGGGGTGGGTGCCTCGAGGTCGGGTGCTCGGTGGGGGCTCCCCGGCCGCCCCCAGGAGCGGGCGAAAGTCCCGATGCTGCCGTCGGCAGGAGCATATGTGTATTTGGAGGCTCCCGCCCCTAAGCTGCTTTTATTAATTTGTAATTCCCTGCGAGCAGGAGGTAAAGGGATTCGGGGGATTAACGGGCTCACAGTAACAACCACAATTATCAGCTCCGGCTGCCTGGGGCAAGCGGTGCACACACGCACGGGGCTCTTCGCAGACAAACACGGCCCCCCGCGCCCCTGTGACAGCACCGACAGCTCCGCACACGCAGAAGGGCGAGGTGCCATGGAACGGAACCTGTGCGCAGGGTCCGGGCACAGGCGCACACCCCCCACACCTGCGTGCACGCCCAGACACCGGCCCGGCCCCACACTCGCAAAAACCCCGCACAGCTCCACCCGCAGCCCCTCGTGGGGCCGCGCCGGCACACACGGGCTGTGTNGTCTCCAATTAGCGCAATTAACCTCCTGCAGCCGCCGCGCGCCGCTGGCCGGGGGTCAGACACCCGCTACCTCTCCGCGTTCGTTAATTAATTAGCGGCGGGGGAAGAGCCCCCCCGCTGCCCACGGGCGGCGTCGGGGGAGCCCCGCACCGCGGGGACAAACGAAATCCGGGCGCGGGGGCGGCCGGGGGGCGGCCGGGCCCGGGAGGAGGCTCCCCCCGACGGCGGCTCCCCCGACCCCTTCGTGCGNCCTGCGCGCCCCTCCGCGCCGCTCCGCCACTCCTCCGCAGCCACCCGCGCACTTCGGACGGCGCCCACGGAGGCCGCGATGCTGTTGGAGCGGGTCCGCGCCGGTTCGGAGAAGACAGCGGAGCTCTGCCCCTTCCCGCGGAGCCCAGGTGAGGGGGAGGCGCGCAGATCTCCGCGTCCCCCGCGGAGGCACCGGAGGCTGCTCTGGGAGCCCCGGGCCCGGCCGGGCTCCGTCTGTGCCGGTTCCGCGCTTCCGGGGGCACCGTCGTGGCCGCGGTCGGGGCTTGCTGCGGGGGCGGGCGGCCCGACGGCACCGAGGGGTCCGTCCCGGTTCTTCTCGCCCTCCCCACGCTCTCTCTCGCTCTCTCCTGCCTCGTCCCCGATATCAGAGCCCCCCTCGCTGCCCCCCGTACGCTGGCGGCCCCGCGGCTACTCCAGGCACCCGTTTGGCTGCCCGTCGACCCCACGGGAAAAGCAGCGGCTGCCCCGGGGTCGCACCGCTCCCCGCGCAACGAGGACAGGGACGAAACGAGGACTTCCTACTGTCCGACGGTTCCCTCCGACTGTGGAGACCACCCGCGCCCCGCTGCCCGGCTCCCACACGGCTTTTTCCCGACTTTAGAAAAACTCCATTAATTCTTCTCTTGTATGTTTTTTTCCTCCCTTTTAACTAACGGGGGACAGCCGTGTCGGGGCGGGGGGAGCCGGGCTGCGCTCCCCGGCGTGGCCGGGGTTCCGGGTCTCAACGGGGGAGGCCGAGCCGGGTTCGGGGCAGCGGGTCCGGCCCTGGTGCGGGGCTGTCCCGGTTCTCGCCAACATCGAACGCGGTCGACGGGGCTTAGAAAAAAATCAACGAGGAGCCCGGGCGGGGGCCCCGCCGGTGTGCGAGGACAGAGGTGTCCCCGTGAGCGGGACCGGCCGCGTGGCCTTGCAGCCGCCGTGAACGAGCCGGTGCCCCCGGTCCTACCCCTGTTCGCCTTTCCTTGGCTGTCCCCGTGGGCTCTCCGGGGTGCGCACATCGCGGCCGCGGCAGCTGCGCGTTTGACCCGGCAACCGGGAGCTGCTTTTGGTCTCCGGGGGTGGAGGCGACACCGCCGAAATCGAACCCCCGGTAGAACGAAGAACGCGCAAACACCGTTGTCCTGCAGGACACGACCCTCGTTCGCGGCCCCGCGGTCCTCGGCTCCGTCGGGGCCCGGGGAGGCAGCGGGAAGGGAGCGGCGGGGCTCGGCGGGGTTCGGCGCTGCTTACCGTGGCCGAGGGCCGGTCCGGGGGGCGTTCGCGCCGCCGAAGGGCCCGAACCGTGCGGTGCTTTGCCCGGGCCGGGGGCAAATCACGGGGTTTGCGGCTCACAACAAGCTCGGGGCAGCGGCCGGCGCTGCCTCCCCTGGAGCGACCCCCGCCCGCCGCCGGCCCCGTCGGAGTTCGTTTCCGGGCGCCCCGGAGCCGCGTCCCTCCCGCCGAGCGCCGCCGGGAAGGGGCGGCG
>VXAD01006094.1:872169-941661 GCA_013399195.1 Dicrurus megarhynchus
GGGACCGAGGAACGGCGGGGGAAGCTTCGCTCTGCCTCCGGCCGGGCCCGGAAAGCTGCGGGAAGAGAAGGGAGAACTCCCCGGGCAGGCTCTGCAACGTCAGAGCCGCTGCTCGGACACGGCCTTTTCAAGGGATTCTTGGAAATACAAAAAACCAGAATCACTGAATGTTTCTGTGGGTAAATGTGTGTGATTTTATTTTTTTTTTTTAAATCTTATTTAGGGGTGGTTTTATTTGTGCAGTTGCTCTCTAGGACTCCTCAGTCCTGTGGGAGCTGTTCCTGTGATGCAAAAGGGAGATTGTTGCATGTTAGGGGGCTGCTGCAGCAGGGTGTCCCCTTTCTGGAGCCCAGATTTCTGGTGACAAACCCAGGACAGACCAACAGCAGCTCTTGTCCTGTGGAGCCTCATCCCGCACGCTCCAAACCCACAGGAACAGGGACAGGGCCCTGTGCAGGGTGGGGAGGTCGGTGCCTGTGGAATTTGCAGGGACGTGTTCTACACAGTCTGGAGCCCAGAGCTCCATCCCAAATTTTTGTATAATTTTTAGGAATGGGAGAGAAACTGAAATGCCAACCTCTGTATGTATTTACACAAACTGTGTATTTATACACAGACAGTTTTCCATCTCAGCTCCTCTCCCCTGCTCCTAAGTACTATTTGATTTTCGAGTCTGTTTATACACACTGTGTATCAGCTCATTAAATATGAATATTCTATAAATAATAACTAAAAAATGTCGAACAATTATTGAGAGCTTGATGCCACAAACAGGTTTGTATCCCAGGCAACAGAGCAGCTCTCACTGTCCATAAAGCCCCTAACGAATACAATTTTTGCTGGGAACTTAAAAAATATTGTTCATTTTTCAGGAGTGTTTTTAACTCATACAAATACATTCTGTGTTCCTGTGATTTCATTAGCCTGTTCCTGAGCAGACAAATACTTTAATTTAATATCTCTTTTCCTGAGCAACAGATAATTTATCTAGCATTGGTTCAGGTAGCTCCTAAAAGTGATATCAAAATTCAAAATAAACCTCAAAACCAAATAGAAACAAAATGTGGAAAGACATTGAACTCACTTCCCCTTTGGAGAATTATTTTAAAATCACAGTCTTATATTTTAATATGTACTTTTCATGCATATTTTTAAAATCCAAGATGCATTAGATGTTTGTGCTCAGAAAAAATAATAATCCCGTGGCTGCCCATGAAGATCTCTCAACAAGGATGGGAATAATAAGGAATTACAAGTGGAAGAGCGTGGCTGCTCAGCTCCCATCCTTTTAATCTATTTATACCCGGAGCTTGCGGGAGTTCCCGGGTGGCCGCTGCCAGCTGTGACCGGCGCTCTCCCAGTAAAACCAGTCCGCTCCAGCACTGGCCATTGCTCTCCCAGTAAAACCAGTCCGTTTCCCTTTCAGATGAGCCCTCCATGTCCGAAATGAGCCATTCCAATGGGATTTACAGCAATCTCAACGAAGCGTCCCCTGCGCTGGGGAGGCAGGCTGGCACCAACGGGAGCTTCGCGCTGGATCACAGCGGGATCCCGGCTCAGGACCAGTACCACGACCTGCGATCCAACAGCCCCTACGGGATCCCCCAGTCCCCAGCGTCCCTGCAAGCACTGCCAGGCCACCAGCCCTTAATCTCCAGCTTGGTTTACCCAGACAACGGCTTGGGCATCATGGGACAGAGCGGACAAGGGGTGCCCCAGTCCATGAGGGTCCTGGCCGGGAATGGACCGAGCTCCGACCTCTCCACCGGCAGCAGCGGGGGGTACCCGGATTTCCCGGCCAGCCCGGCCTCCTGGCTGGATGAGGTCGACCACGCTCAGTTTTGATACAGGGGCCACCCCCGGGCAGTGGGAAGGGAAAGGACTCGGTGCTGTTAAATGTCACCTGCTCTTGGAAAGGACAGAGGGACAAGCCGTGAGTGCCGAGCGGGGCAGGAATGTGACAACACAGAGGGAGCAGAGGGGATTTCAGAGATGACCCTGGCAGAGGACGGTGGACAAAGGCCCTGGCACTGCAACTGTTGGCACCCGGAGCGTCCAAAACAAACTGATTCTCGTGTCTTTACCAAACACCAAGACTTGTGCTTTACAGATTTGATATGAGGTATTTTGCGTTCTGTTGTCAGTGCATTCTCCAAAGCAAGGACTTGCTCCATCACCCATCCACACCGAAACATTTTTAAGGGAAAATAAAGTCCTCATCCACGGTGAAAGGTGTGACAATGTCTATATTTCTATAGGAGAAATGCTCATAGTGAATCACTTCAGAAACCCATGGTAGGAAACTTCTCTGTTCTTCCAGCAGATTTTTTAAAAGCGCACCAATGCGGTATGTTTTGTTTTATTTTGGATATACATTAACTTTTCTAAAATGAAATGCTCTTTAATATGCCAATCATTTATCAACAGCCCTTTTCCTTTGTAAAATGAAAATCATATGTTAATTCTGCTTCTCCCCTTTTTAATTTGTAGATTGCTAGTTTGACTCTTCCATATCAGCATTAAACCGTGAATAGATGTATTTATTACCAAGTAATTCCACGTTTATCACGAGGTCAAGAGGTGAATTTTCTTGACCCAGGGACACTGGTGGCTCTGGATTGTGGATCTTATGCTCTTCCTTCAAATTTCTTTGCATCAGTTTTACTGCAAAGTGTCTCAAAAATCACCCTGATGTCTTGTTGCCAAATACCTTCTTGGGGGGTCGGGCTGGTTTAGGACAAGCCATTCCCCAGGCACTGCTGGAGTGTTCCCCCTTCCCTGGGGACACGTCTCTGTTCCAGGCATTTGTGTATTTCCACGGATATTGTGCAAGCTGATTGTGAGGAAAGGCAAGACAATATGTATATTGTTATCTGTAAAAATGATGGAATTAACTGTAGATTATGTGGATGTCCAGTGTCTTTTATTTATATTCTTGCTTTCTCTCTGATGATCAAATACTTCAAGATTACAAATAAATTTGTCAGCTAAACTTTAAATAGTCTTTTGCTAAATTCACATCAATATCAGTAAATAAAAAAACCTGAAACTAAAAGCTCCTAAAACTTGATGCCAAAGTGTTGAAATATTCCCTTTCCATAGAGGAGCAAACCCACTGATGTGCAAAGGCTTTGAAACAAAAAAAAAAAAAAAAGAATGTGGGAGGCTGGCAGTCCTTGGGAGACCTGAACAGGATCGTTCTGGCTTTGATCATATTTTTGATGGGTCATTGTTATTTTTCAGCATTTGTGGCGGAGGTGGTGGGCTGATAAAGCAACAGGAACTAGAGTCTGATGTTGTCTGTCTGCGAGCAGAAAGTTGTGAACGTGAAACACAGAGTCAGATACTGAAATATTTCAAAGAGAAATCAGAAAGAAAGGGGGGAAATCCCTAAGGGGAGTCAGTTTGACCAAACATATGCATATATATGTGTACATATATATATATATTTACACACAAATACATATCCAGATAAACACACACATCCACGTGGCCGTGGCCACACTGAGGGGCTGGGCTGAGCTCTCTGGTTTGAGGATCTGGTGGCAGACAATTTTAAACTCACATGAGCTTTGAGGTTCTCACTCGCCTGAGGAGGAATTGCTCACTCAAAGGAGAAAATCCCTCTTTTCTCTCCAGGAGACTCACTCCAAGAGCCATGGCAGGGATGGGAGAAACCCCAGGCAAAAATTTGCCTCTTTCAGTTCTGAGCTCCTGAGTCTGAGCCCAGAGCTGGGCTCGGCGGCTTCTCCTTCCTTCTCTAGAAGTGAGCAGTAAAGAGACAACTGTTGCTGCCAGCCTGGAGTTGCATCACAAGGACATTTCTCACTGAAATTTATGCAGTAAATAGAAAACTATGGGATTTAAAACAAGCAGATTGCAGAACTTCACCTAAAGAGAAGAGTTTTTATTTTCAAGAATTCTGTGTCTAGAAATGCCCTCACCAAATCTGGGCAGGTGTTTTGCATCAAAATATTTTGGCAGTTCAAGTATTCATAGTATTTTCATATAGAAGACTAAAAAAATACTTTGAAATGCTCTTATTTCCTAGAAATTGAGAAATAACAACAGAAAGACAGAAATGCAGTTGACCTAAGGATAATTCTGTAGTTATAAACCCAGTCTAAAACCTGTAGTAATTGAACCTGTGTTTTATAGATATTTTTCTCATCGTTTCCCTCCCAGTAAATAACGGGCACTGTTGTTCCTCTGCCCCTGCGAATTCCCAGGGGAAGGCTGAATTTAAGAAAGGAAGAAATGCAAATCTCCCCCCGTGCCTTTGTGCTTTGCTCTGAAGGGCAGAACGGGGCTGGAAGTTGCCGGTGCTTGTGCTGCTCTGAACAGGGAGAAGAGCTCCCCGAGTGTCCTGAGCTCAAATTCAGGGATTGCATTTCAGCCTCTCCTTTCAGGGCCGAGGCTCAAGGATTCCATTAATATAAATGCTTTCTTCCCGTTAAAAAGAAAACCAATTTGAAAGAGGCAAATAAAACTAACATTGTCCAACTGACTGACAGCTTGTAAAACCCAGGCAGAATTAGGAAGAGGAGGTTTGCACTGCTCAGTTTGCAGATGGCTTTACAGCCTCCACTGATTTCCATCAGTGCATGACATGGGAGGCAGGAAATTTTTTGTTTTCTTCTCAATGAAGAAAATCTACTGTATTAATCTTTTCTTTTTTCAAACCACATATTGTGCCTAAACTTGTGTTCCCTACAGAAATGTTTAGATTTTATGTCAAATACTAGAAGCAACTTATTTATTTCTTACTCAGATTTCCTGTGTGAGGCCAATGAAACCAAATCCCTTGTTCCCAGGGGACAGACACCTCCTCTCCTATCCAGGGAAGGAGGTGACAAAAGGGGGCCAAGAGCTTGGGCACAGAGCTTGGGGACCTCAGTGCCCCTCTGGGGGTGTGGGCCAGGTGAAACCCTTCATCCACGTGGAGCAGGGAAGGTGGACAGGGCCAGGTCATCCTCAGGTCCCCTCTGGTGGCTTCTCCCAGATGTATCCCAGCGTTTGGGAACACAAAGGTGTTCCCACTGCCCTCAGGTCCCACCTCGCCTCCCCCTGCCCAAATCATGATCCTCAGAAACAAGGCAGGAAAACCTCTGGATCCTCCTCCTGCAGCGCAGGCAGAGCTGCTGGGTAGGATGAAGCGGAGATGCCAGAGATTTGGTCTCAGTAAATATTCCAGCAAAGGTGCTGCCTTTTTACCAAGAGACTTGTCTCACCAGCCACCCACAGTTCAGCCAAAACCAAGCTCCAGACATTTTTGGCTCCCTGGTTCTTCTTCCACTGAGGTCTGAAGAGCGTCCCTGTCTCTCCAGGGAGGGCAGAGCCACGGGCTGCCAGTATCTGGCTGGACACAAGTCCTGCATCCCACTCCCACCCAGGCCCTGGCCTCTTCCAGCGCCTCTGCAGAGCCTGGAAAAAGGCTCCGAGTCAGCTGGAGGCGAGTAAATCATTCCTGACAGCTACATCTCTACAGGGCAGTTAGAATTAATGTAACAATTTGGCGTTTAATGAAGCAACAACATGCTGGGCTGCAGAGAATAGCTGGGACCTGCTGCAGTCATCTTATAATCCCTGAGGGACCCAAACGGCAGCGACTCCATCAGATGCCGACTTGTCAGGCTGAGCAAACGGCCGGGCGGGGACAGCGAGGGACAGCGGAGTGGCCGGGAGCTGGCGGCCCCTCCAGCTGGGAGACAGCCAGCGTCCGGCAGCTGAGCATGGCTCCAGGGACCGAGCCGAGCCTGGAGCCCAAATCCCTGTGTCCCCCGCTGCAGGGGTGGGCACAGCTCCCAACAGGAGGAGCATCCCGGGGCATCACCGGGCATTGCCTGTGCTGCTCTGCCCGGAGCTCGGGCAGGGAGTGCTCGGCCTGAGCAGGTCACAGAGATGCTGAAACATGTTGTTTGTGTAAAAAAATATTTTATGAAGCTTGTCAGAAGAGTAGAGAACTAAATCAGCACTGGAGGGGGGAACTGGCAGAACAATATGTTTTCTAAATAAAAACCAGCTCGATCAGGTGCTCTGCACCCAAAAGTCAGATTTCTGCACGAGTTGCAGGTGTTCAGCCGTTTGCAGGATAAGGCCTTTTAAAAACACTCCCTGCATGGAGGAGGGAGCGAGGGGAATGAATGCAAATGACTTTGGAGACTATCTCCCTTTTCCCATGTATATACACACGCTCTCACAGCATCGCAGGCTGCAGCAGCTTGGATGCTTTAAAATAAATCATGCAGCGCTTTTTTTTTTTTTTTTTTGCTTGCTTGCTTGCTTGCTTGCTTTCCTGTGAAAGCACAAAACAACATCCCCTCAGTTCCCAACCCATCCGTGGTGGAGCTCCTCTCTGGGGCTGGCTGGCGTGTGTGTGGCCATAAACCTCCCCACGTTTTGTTGTGAAGCCTCACGGTCACCGGCTTTAAGGGCTTGACAGGTTTATAAAGTGCTGAGTGTCCCCCAGGGACAGCGGCACTGTTTGCAGGGAAGATGAAGCGTGCCATATCCAGCTGGTCTAACAAGGCAGCGGGAAATCTAAATTAATTCAGGAATCACTTCTGTTTTGCCGAGGGAGGATGTTGTCCTCAATCTATGGAAACAGCCCATTGGAATACTCATTAACAGCAGGGACAGGGTGCGAGGCCAGGCTGCCCTCGCCCATGGTGGGGTAAATCTGGGGCAGGGAACAGAAGTACAAAGCACAGGAGGGAAAGGAAGTGCAGGGACAGGGTCTCCCTCCCACAGACACCCACAAAGGGGTTGGCAGGGTTTGGGGTGGGAGGTTGATTTCCACTAGAAAAAGCTGATTTCCTCAAATCTGCCTGGAAAGAGGGATGGGTCTCACCAAGGCCCACCTGGGCTCTGCAGGTGAGGCCACAGGGGAGTTATTTAATGGCTCCTGGTGCCCCTTATGTAGGGCTGTGTCCTTGCTGATTCCTCACTTCCTTCAACCATCATGGGGTTAACTCTCTGTTGACCATGTGGTATCTGGGATTGAGCCTTCCCTCTGGACTGCAGGTCAGTTGTGCTGGTTGTGTTTGGGAGAGGTTGTTGCAAAATCATGAGGTGTGGGGTTGATTTCACCTCAGGACATGGTGCTGGATGTTTCCTGAGAATCTGTCCTGGCGTTTGTGTGGACCATAAATGAAGCAGATAAGAGAGGCTGTTCCCAACATGTGATTCTTTTCTCAAGTGAAAACACAAACCAAAAAACCCCAAAGCTCAGATGATCTCAGCTTGCTGTATAACAAGTCTTTACCACAGCCTGGTTTGAGAGGCTGGACTTGTTGGCTGGTTCCTTTTTTCTGAGGCCACAAGACACTGAGCTGTGGCTGTTTTTCCCCTCTGTTTGGGGCAGGCTGTGTTAGGATTTGTTTGGCTTCGTTTTGTTTTCTCAAATGTGAATTACAATTTGAAGGGAGTTATAACATTATCTGAAGACTGGATGCTGAAATTCCTGCTTTCCTGTTCTTGGAGGGAACCCTGCTCTGGGTCTGCTGCTGCCTCATTTCTGGGGACAGGAGAGTCCTGACAAACAGATAGACAAGCCAAGCTGCATCTGTGTGTGCAGAAGAGGAGGGCTGGTGTTTTCTTAGGGCTGAGCACTGGGGATCACTGCACCAGAACCACCCCTGGGTGCAGTGGGATGAAGGTCCCACAGCCCAGGTGGTGTCTTGATAGAGTAAAGCAAGGCTGTGTGTGCTGGGCAGGGCCAGGGTGGCAGAAGGCAGCAGTGTTAAAGAGAAATTGGTTTGAACCTTGCCTTTTGGAAAGTGAAGTTGAACATCCCGTGTTGTCCTCGGTGCCCCATTTGTGTTGGTCAATGTGCAGCCTCTTGGGCCCCTCTCCAGCAGCACCTGTTCTGATGGCTCTGACCAGCCCAAATCAGAGCCATGGGGAGCCTTTAGTAAATGAGGGAGGATTTGGGCAGCAGAGCTCTGTATTTGGGAATTGGGCTCCAGCTGTTGAGTGTATCACATTGAATTGGCTTCATAGGATGTGGTTCTTTTATGAGAGTGTTTGAGAAGGAGCAGAGCCAGGTCCTGCCTGTTCCTTGCCACCAGCAGTACTTAGCACAGCATTTTCATTTTCATTTCCTGAACATTCCCTTCTCACTGTGGCCTGCTCCTGACAGGAGGCTGCCATGAACTTCAAAATTAATTTTCCTGGACTATCCTAATCATTCTAGTTGAAACATTCCCATGTTATGCCTTTATTGGGATTTGACTCTGGGGGTTAAGGGTGTTTTGATGAACCTGCTTGATGTGGCAAAATTATAACTTATTCTGGTTTTAATTTGTACTAATCATACACTCAGAAATAAAGAATTGGTCCCCCAAGTGTTTTTCTGGACTGGAGGACCAGGCTCATTTATTTGCAGGGATTAATAAGCTGCATGCTAATTGTGGGATGCTGATATTTGCCACGCCACAGCAGCAGGGCCGCACGACCACCCCGAGCCAGCCTGCAGCCCAGCTCCATTGAAATACAGATTTGTGCAGGTTTTTATCACTAGATTTGCCAACAGAAAAATCATTATGTTCCGAAATAAATTCCCTTGTGTTAGTTGAAGCGTCTCATTAACTTTGATGAACGCTAATTGACGTGCTTTGATCAGGTGGGATATTTCTGCCACTTCAGTATGAGGGTTGTGTCCTGTGTGTGAGTTGAAGTGTTCGGACCAAGTGCAGGGATGCAGCAAGTCCTGAGCCATCCCTCAGTGTTTGCAGGAGCTGTCACCAAAATACCACTGAAGCAGCAGCTCAGACATTTGCAGTCCGTCCATGATGAGCAGCCACAGGATGTGTCCCTGTGCCCTGGCATCTGTCCTGGTCCCTTGCATGACCTTGGAGCCCAGGTGAGCCTGTGTCACCCCTTCGGGCACCGCACTGCTGGAATATGATCACTTGGTGCCTCTTGGGGCTGACACATTACTTGTCATTAATATTGGAACAGGCCAAGCAGGGCTCGAGTTGCAGTGTGGGGAGCCTTGGTACAGCTGTGCCCAGCGGGCTGCAGGGACAGGGCTGGGATGCCTGGGCTGGAACGGGCAGCAGGAATATCAAGGCTGCTGAAGGCTCGTGAGTCAGGGCTGAGTCTGGCCCCACCATCCCTGGCTTGTTGTGTCTGTAGGGACAGCAGTCACTTAGGAGTCACCTCCTGCTTCTACCGGGGCAGATCTTTTGCTTTCTAAAGACCCAAGTGCTCAGCAGAGGATGCAGGAAGGGAAAACCAGAGTTCCCTTCATTTTTCTTAAGCCTATCCCTGCTCCTGCTGTGAGTTATTGCAGGGATGGTGCCAAACTTTAGCCTACCCTGGGGAATGGCTTGCTAAGGTAACAGGTCTCTGCAGCAGCACTTTTTGGTGCGTTTTGTGTGTTGGGGACAGTGTGTGCACACCACGACACAGCCTCTGCCCAGAGAGCTGCTAGGGGCATGCTCCATTACAGACTGGAAAGAAAAGCCAAGACTTATATCAGGTAATTTTGTGCTGTCACAGCCCAACCTGCAGCCTGATGGCGATTATGAGCCAAACTTGTCTTGGAAAAGCAGACTTGGAAGCACATGGGCTCGAGGCAGGGAGACACTGGTGGTTAAACCCCTCTTGGGTTTTGGGGAGCTGTGGCACCTCCCACAGCTCAGCCAGCTGGCTCTGGAATCACCTCTCGTCTATTAATTAAAGCTGGTTGGTGTGAAGAGGAATCAAGGAAGGGCTCTTGATGCAGTTACACTTCCCACAGATGTTACTGTGTATCCATTACGGTCGGTGAAAGCCTTGTCAACATTTTTCCAGGGAAGAATGAAAATGTAAATAACTTTAAAATGATTCAATGTCACTGTGGTATGGGGAAAGGTCATGCTGCAGGAGACCATTTATCTTTTTGCCGATTTAAAGAGCTTTTTTCCTATTACATTTTTTGAAATTAATGTTTTTAAACATTACCCAAAGTAATGTTAACAATTATGGGGTTTATGGGATTGATCGTTATGCAGGCTGGGATTTAAATTGGAAAAGATTTGTTTTAGGTAGTTGTTGCCGAGGGATTTTAACAGACTTTTTGATTTACGGCTTATAAAAATGTTTGTGTGATTTAATGGAAAGACAAACTGGGATCCTGAACTCCTGTGTAAATATGGGGGTAGGATTTCTTTGGGAGTGAGTTTGGGATTACGGGAGCAGAGCTCATGTGCATGTAAATGTTAAAATGTACAAACCTGAGGTGAGCCTGGAGTGATAGGGGCCTTATTTGTGAATTAGGGGTTGGAGGAAAGACAGGTTGGAGACTTTGCTTCCCCTTGCCCTGTGTAATGCTGCTCCTTACTGCTGGGAGGACATTTGGAACTCTGTGCTCTGTGGGGAAAAAAAAGCTCTTTAAGATCATCAAGCCCAACCATTAACCCAGCACTGCCACATCCACCACTAAACCATGTCCCCAAGCACCACATCTCCATGGTTTTGCTTGGAAAGATGGGTGTAAAGATGCTCTTTGCATCTGTCCCACTGAGGACAACAGTGCCAGGCTGTCGGGAAGGTGGGACAAGGCTCCTGCCCATGGGATAAGATGAGCCAAGACCCCCTTGTTCTCCTGTGTGCTCCAGCCGTCCTGGGGTTCATCTCTCCTCCAGTCACTGCAGACTGTGAAAACAGGTGACACTTGAAAGGCCCCAAGCTCCTCTGCACAGGAAGAATTTCAGCAGCACTGACCCTTTCTTTGGGGAAGGAAGGGGGAAATAGCTCTGCTCTAGCAGAACTCTTGGCCTGCTGAGACGTAGCTGCATTTTTCACCTCTGTTGCCCCTGCTACAGCAAGTGTGAGGCAGCGGGAATGCCACAGCTGGTGCTTTGCATGTAATTTTCACCCTCTTGTTAATGACCTTGCAGGGATTAGCATGGCCTTCTCCATATGCCGGTAGATTATGTCTGTTGGCAGCTGCTGCTACTGGAGCAAAATGGGATAGTTTTCATTAGGAGTGCTTGACATTAGGTTGCCCTGGGTGTCGTCAATCCTAAACTGTCAGTGCCTGTGAATAAAGCAGTGTACAGATGTGATTTATTAGATGTGCTGCTGCTTTGCTGCAAATGTGGCATTTTCAAGTCAGCAAGGTCTGGCAGAAGTGTGAAAGGGACCTTCTTGGTGTTCCCTGCTCACCCTTCCACTTGCGGGCTCTGTGGGGCTGTCCAGCAGCACAGGATGGAAAATCTGCCCTGAAATCACTGAGTGACATGAGAACTTGGACAAAATCCCCCCTGTGCTGCTCAGTGCAGCTACTCACTTGTATTTACAAGTGAGTTTGTGTTTATTGGAAGGAATCTGTGAATTTTTCAGAATTTAACTTGCAAGTATGTTTTGAAAGAGCACTTCTATCCAGCTTGAGTGAGGGGCAGGGGGAGCAGACTGCTCTTCAGTGTTGGAACATGGATTGGCCTTGAAATGATCTTATTTTGATGATTAAAAAATATTTAGATTTACTACACAGACCTCTTCCTCCCTAAATCAAGCAGTGCAGAGGAAAATCATCTTTCAGTATCACCTTATTCCTGTAACTGAATCAGGGTCATAGCCTGAATTATTTTTGCAGGCTGAGGGGGACACAGCTTACTCTTGGGGACACAATTTCCAGGGTGCAGGGCAGGAGGGGGATGAGATCCTCACCCAGCTGCCGGGGAGGGATGTTAGAGGCTTCCCTGGGAGGAACCAGGCTCCCTGTGTTCTGCAAGGTTATTAATCCTCTGTTTATCCTGTTTTAAAATAAGCAGTTTAAAGGAGGCTGTCAAGATGATAGGCCACAAATCCATGTCATTCGTTTGATTTGCAACAGCAGAGCTAAACCCTCATGTGTCCCTCCCTGAACAGAGGGGGGCTGTGCTCCCCAGCACGCTGCAGGAATATCCCAGCCCACCCTGCCTGGAGGGACCCCCTCCTCCGGCTGGAATGCTCATTTGGAAAGGCCAGACTCTACTCCTGGGAGCATCCAGAGAGCCATTCCACAGAATTCAGTGGTGTTCTTTAGGGCTGTGCCCACCTGACAGATCCATCCATCACTAATTTATTGAACAGCAGACTTGGGGAAGGGACCAGATGCTGGGGGGGGAGTCCCAAAGCTCCTCACTCTGCCTGGCTTTGTGCCCACTCAAGGACAGGTCACCACAGGTTCTTCTGGGCAGAACAGCTTCACTATCACAATCTAACTACTTAAAGGCTCTTTTCTCAAGTTCAGTAACCCCCAATACACTATTATCATCCATGGGCAACTATTTGATCAGCAATTGTTATATTAAATCTGATTTAATAGCACATGTGAGAGATTTGGTTTAAAAGTGGTGATGTAAAGTGAATTTTGCTTATCGCAATACAAAAACTTGGGGCAGAGCTGGAGCAGGCCAGATGTGCAAGAGGCACTAACAAAAAAAAAAAGGAAAACTGAGGAAAACCCTAAAATTTGGATCAAGCTAATTTATTGGCACATAGCAGTGTGAAAACATCATATGCAAACATGACCTGTGGGCAAAGCTCCTGCTGCTCCGGGGCTGAGGGGGGGATTTGGGCAGCTCTGTATGGGCCGGGTGCTGGGGGGGCTGTTTTGTGCCCAGATCCCCATGGACAGCAGGGTGGGGGCTCCAGGTGTTTGGGGAACAACTTGCTCTGAGCTCCTGAGAGATTTCCAGGTCGGAAGAAGACACGGAGGAGTGGTGAAAGGGTGTGGGCAGGGGATGATGAATGAGGGAGGGAGGAGGGAAAAAAAAGAAGTGAGAATGGAGAATGTGAAAAGAAACGCTTGAACTCTGACTGTGGTAGTGTTACACCCCAGATGGGTTTGACTTCTGTCTTCAGCAGCAGGAATAAAACATCTCCCTGGACAATTAGAGGCAGGATCACGCAGCTATTCCTCTCTCTGGAAAAATAATCCAGGTTAGTTAACAGTGGTAGTTCTAGAATGCCCAGGAGGTAATTAGAACACTCTCTCATATGTAAACTAAGCTCCAGTCCCAAATAAACACAGAAAAAAAAAGTAATAATCAACTCTGTTCTCTTGCCACATGGTACAGCAGCAGGTATTTGCAGTATAAAATTTAATAGCAAAGTCTCGTTGGTTTATTTCCTCTACTTGCATTCTGTTCTCATCAGAGAAAAGCTCCCTCCAAAGTGTAGCTAATTATTTAGATTACTGGTGTTTTCAGCAAGGTTTACATTCTCTTGACATCAGAAGCCTAAATTAGAAAGAATTGACATGAAAGCAGCTTTAACAATTGGTTGTCAACACCTATTAAATATGATGTGATTTTGGCATAGTTAAAGTTCAGGATAGCAGGACCACACAACATCAGCCTGGAGGAAGCAGTGTCCCTGCTGCAGTGTTCAGGGATGATGCTCCCAAACACTTCTGTTCCCAGAATCTGGCACATGACATTCCCATACTGCAATTTCAGAGGCACACAGTCCCTGCAGCTGGGCTTATCAGGAGCGAAAACTACTTGGTAGAATATTTGGGTGGGGAGAAACAGCAACTCCGAAGTTCTAGAGACTTTCCCTGGGGCACTGCCGGGTTAAAGCCAATCCAGGAAGACCTAGCTTGTGTGGTCTCACAGAGAGTGATACTTTGCTTAGCAGGTGCAGAGGTCCTGGTTTCAGGGATTGAAATAATCAGTTAGTCCTGGTTTCAGGGACTAAAATAACTGTAATAACTCTGGATTAAGTTTACCGTCTCCTTGGTTTGTGACCATACCTGGGTAGATTGTCACAAGCAGAACCAGAGGGTTAAAGCTGCTTTCCAAACCACCCAGGGACCACTGAGTTACCAGGATGCTCCTGATTCTTGACTAGATTTTTTTTAATGAAGTGTGAGTCTGTAACCAGAAGACACTAAAAAGCAATTGCATTAAATCAAGAACTACATTTGACTTTATGGATTGTTTATGGGATCTTTCTTTTATTAATTCTTTATCCCTTAATATTAAAAAGGATTTGTGTCTACAATAAATAATGTAAAGTTACATTACATCCTCTTTGGCTTAAAATTTTAATATTCCTATTGCCCATGTCCATAAAGAAATTGTGTTTGAGGTCATTGTGTATGTATAGCTGCAGCCATAACCCTAATGGAATTACTATTCAAGCAGAGCTGAGATTAGTATGAATGCCAAGAAACTACCCGGCTGTCAGGGGAAAAGGTAAAAGTTCAGAGTTCAGCTTGCATCCAAATTATTTATCTCCCTAATAACTTAATAGATTGAATATATTACTTGTCAGTGACCTTGATGTACAACAATAAAGACCCTTTGGTAGTGTCAGAAAATATATGAGACTATAATAAGTAGTACTTATGTAGTGGAATAAAAACATATTCTTTATGATAATGAAGTCTCTTCCCCCAAGGACACTGCAAGGACATGAAACCACGTAAATATAAACACCAGCTTGTATTTGATTATAGCCAGGCAGTGGCTTCTCTCCTAAAATCAGCACCAGGGGCTGCTGGTGGCGGGAGCTGCATCCTGCTGGTCCCTTGATGGTGCCACCAGTCCCTCCACCCATGGCAAGGGATGGTTTTTGCCCTTTGCTGCTTGCCCTGAGTTACATCCTCAACACCATCTCACAGCCACTTTCTGCAGAGGAGAGCCTCTTGCTTTTTCAGACTTCCTGCCACTTCTAATTATTCCCCTTCTGGATCTCCCAAGCGTTTAAAAGAATAATTTAAATTAGAGTTTAGGATCAAAGGTAATGCTGCAAATAGGCCTGTTGTAAACATGCCCAAAAATAGGGAGGTAATTTCCCTGAGTGCTATGGTGTCTGGAGCAGTGCAACACAGTGTCTCTATTTCTCTCTGTTTCTATGTCTATTTTTCAAGGCTTCACACTCTCTAAAGGGGAAAACAATAAGCCCTCAAAGGATATTGTTTTTTAATAAGGCTTATGATTATGGATTTTTTTCTTCCTCAGCTGGTAGAGAATCACCATTAATATACTCAAATGGAATGAGTCTCTTCTCTTTAATAGGTCATTTTAATCATATATTTAAAGTTTCACTTGGAGATAGAGGGGGAGAGGGGACACAGGAAGAAAAGGAACTTATTTGATCTGTTTGATGCTTTTCAATTAATCCTCCCTGTGTTTCCTCCTGTGGTGTCCGTGCCCAGCTGAGCAGTGGCTGTGCAGCTGGTTTTGATCCTTGTCAGGAGCTGTCCTCTCACCTCCTGGGATACCTGGGGTATGCACCTTGAAGCAGTCCCATGTCCAACAGGAACATCTTGGAAAACAATCCTGCATCCTGTCTCTGCTTCAAAACCTCTTTTCTTCCTCCACCAGCTGCATGCTGGGCTGAGTCTTCAGCCCCGTCCCCAAAATTACAGGAGCCAGCCCTGCAGGCTTGTCTGTGCTCCCAGAAATCCCACTGGAGCTGGCGTCTCTGCGGCTGGGCTCCCACTCCCTCAGCAGCCTCACATTTTTGATTGTATTTATGGCCACTTAATCTGTGCTAGCAGCCAGGATCAAATACATCTCCAGGTATTGATCAGCTTTAGGCTGATAGAAGTTCAAGCTCATGAGGTCTTGGTCTTTGACCCTCAAATAGGATATGAATCTCAATCCAATAGACTGATATTCACACGCAGTCGCTGCCCAGGGTTGCAGGCTGCAAGGGAAAAATCAATGAAGAGTGCTAATGATTCACAATTTATAGAGCAGCTGCCATTTTAATATTAGAATAAATGTTATATTGCAAAGGGATGGGAACATAGGTGGTGGCATGGAAGATATTTCTTTGGAGCCTTTTCTGTGAGGAAATGATGTGCACGGGATTTTATGGAGTGTAATTTATTGGCCTCATTTAGACTTATAATTTAAAACTCCTTATGAAAAAGGTATTTAACTATAGTGGATTGGGTAAGGAAACAGCAAGGGCAGTGCTGGCTGGCTTAGAGTGCTCCAAGCATGTGCTGGTGGAGAAAAGGAACCAATATCCTAATACATGAGATTGGATGTAAGAACTCCCCTTCTGCTTAAGCATCCCTGCAGCATCTGGCAGCAAAGAGGCCTTGTTCTCTGTCCTGGCTCTCGAGAGCACACTTGTAAATGAAAATATACATATTGAACATGCTGATGAGGTGTATGGAGCACATTAAATAATGGATCATGTCAGAGTGGAACGGCAGGGCAGAAATTCTGCTGAATGGGGGTGTGAGGGCTGGAGAGTTACTGGGGGCAAAGAGAAGGGGCAGGTTGGAAGACAGATTTCAAACCACGGTAACATAGGAGCACTCTGCCCAGATCACACAGGGTTTGTTGTATCCTCAAATAATTTGGATTTTTTTGCAATGAACTATGGTTTCCTTTGAGATTTCTTCACAGTAGCTCATGGGGGCAGGTAACTGCCAGGGTGGCAGAAAGGCAGGAATTAAAGGGATGTCAGAATAAATGGAAGGTACCGCTCTTGCCTTTTCCTGGGGACAGGAGCTGGGAGAGAGCAAGAAGGAGGGAATGAAATGTCTTTGGCTGCTTCAGTTCCCAGGGTGACCCAACAGCTGCAAGTCCAGTTCACAGGACACTATTTCAGTGTATAATAATGTCTTTCACTGCACGGATGCAAATGGTAAAAGGATTTTCAGCACAAAGAACCCAGGCTTTTTAGAACAGACAAGGAAAGATGGAAATCCTACATCAAACCCACAATTTATGGCATCTGTTTTGGCCATCTCTGTATTTATTTTTTTATAGAAGTGAAAAGAACTTAAATAATTCATCTGCCTGAGAGCCCATAACTCTCTGGCCTGTGTAGAATATCTTTCATATATCTCCTAAGCTGGAGCCTATTGACAAACTGTATGAAAAATAACAGTCCTTTCACTTGCAAAAGCAAAATCCAATTTATTGATTGTGATAGTCTAAATAATGGCATTTCTATGGACCAAAAGGTATTGCCCAAACAGGTTAGAGTTTACTTAACTCAGGGCATGAGATGTCCCACGCATACCATCATAAACCCAGAATCCACTCGAAGCTTTTCCTTCCTTGGTTGTACAGCCACTGTGAGCAAACTATTGAACTTTTAATGAAATTAAACACAAGATCTCCAGGGGTGGGGGTGAGGGGAGGAACAGACTCAGGGCATGAACACATTTTTATAGTTTGACAAGATACAGCAAAGGCTTATCCACACAGCTGCTGAAGTAAACATTAGGGCTTCTGGATTGACCCACAGGGGTTCCCAGCTCTCCTGCAGACAGACACAAGTCTTAAAGTTTGCACCCAGGTCTGATCCTAGAACTATCTGTCGTTCAGGGTGGACTTGTTCCAAGATCCTAAATTTGCTTTAAGTGTTGCTTTCTCCCCATCTTGACAGATTTCTGCTTTTCTTTGTGGGTTTTTTTTTTCCTCCTTATTCTCTGTCAGATTCTCTCTAATTAAGCAGCAAGGAGTTTGTTACAGCCTCATAAAATACTGAGAACCCTTCCCCATCAATTCTGCCTGTTGGAAGATGTTGTTCTCCAATTCCAGTCTTGCATACATTCTGTTATTTAATTCATAAATGTTGAAATAGGGGCCTAAGAGATCCCAACTGTGTCTTTTTACATAATGAAATTACAAGGAGTAATATGTTACTACCATCCATAAACTTATTGTGCACTTTACATAAAATTCAGATGGGGTGGCTCTGCATGCATGCAGATTTGATATTTTCAACTTTATTAAAGAAATGACGAGAGTGCTGGAAAGGCTGCTGTGCTGTATGGTCAATTCAGATCCTGGGGGCCATAAATCTGAGGGGCTGTGATTTGTTGTTCTTTGCTCACAATAAATTAAGGCTTTCTTGATGGAAAGGTTGGCTCCATTTGTTGCAGTTTAGGTCATGGTGTTTGGACAAAGATGTGCCGGGAAGGGAGTCTGTGCTGGGTCCAGTGAGGCAGAGAGAATATCTTTATTTCATCCAGCTACTGGAGCTGGAACCCAGCACTGATTCTGCAGCACAGGTTTTCAAATCAGGATAACCAAGTGAGATGATATTTGGCTGAGAGCTGATTGTATTTTAAAGGATTTTGATGCGTTCCTTGGAGCTTCTTTTCCTGAGTGAAGCAGCGGTTTAACCAAGAGGGTGAAAGCCAGGGCTGGCTGCAGGTGGGATTTGGGTGGCCCATCCAGCAGCTGTGTCCTCATTTCCTGGTCGGAAGGAGGACACTGGAGCAGTTCTCAGGAAAACAGAAAAAAGCAGGGCAGCACCATGTCCTGGGTAAAAACCAGCCCTGGGTAGTGCATGTGACCTGGTATGGCAGAGACATGTGGGCATTATACAACTAAAATAATGTAATTTTATCTCCATCTCTAGCAGTAAATGTCCCAAATTGCTACTTAATGGTACTTACTCTGCTGGGTAAGGAATAGGAGACACACAGGGTCTGGAGAAGCAAGGAGTATTACTGCTTCAACCATGAAATCATAATATCATTTAAAAATCAATCATTTCAAAGTGCTTAAGTCTGTCATGTCTAGCATGAAGGATGATTTGGTTGATAGTTATAATTTTTCATTAAGAAAAAAGAATCGCTATTCCTAGTTTTTCTTTTCCTCATCGAGATTTAAACCTTCTTTTAGCCAGGGAGGGAAAGGGTTCTTGCCATTGAACAAGACAAAGGGCTGTGGGGTTAGAAACAATCCCAAAGCAATGCTGAAATAACCAGGTACTCTGGAAACAGCCCAGAGTAATGACCCCTCCCTGCCACAAGTTGGCTCATTGTATGTTCTTTTCCTAGCACCAAATGTTTTAATTAATAACGGAGATGAGCTGCAAAAATGCAAAGGGAATGGTGCAATTACCAAAGTGGAAGGTTTTGCTTTTAAAGGAAAAAAGATAATCCAAGGAGTAACTTCTTTTTCTCCAGCTGGGAGAAGATTAACCACTGGGAAAGGTGGCACTGGGATAAATACAATATTCCCATCTTATTGTCTCAAAACCAATCAAACATAAGAAAATCCAGAATAACCATTGATAAATTGGCACTTCACCATTTTCCTGGAGGTGCCTTTGTTGGAAACAGAATTATTCCAATATTTGCATACTTGTGGGGGAGCTTAGAGCTGTTTAGGAATCCTGTAAACAGCTCAGGGATATCGGCATTAATTTTACCACATTAAAACATAAGGAGTTTAATATTTTCTGTCACATTTTTGTAACGCAAGATGGGTAGGTGTGGCACGTTCCAAATCTGCTCTGAATAAATATTGGGTGAGGAAAATAAATTTTGTTCCAGAGAGGAATATATTTCAAGATTATTATTAAAGTGGCGAGGTCAGCCTGGAATTCCCTCTCCCAGAGAGGCAGTGCTGGCAATTGGATGTTAATCTGTGTTAGATCCCACATCTGCTCCTTATCAGCATCTAAACTTTAATTCAGGAGAAGTTTAGCCTTGACTCTCTGGGGCAGTGCCTGGCTGGTCTGGGCATCCTGGGCCTGCTCAGGGTGCCCAGTGCAGAGGAGGGATCCCTGCTGAGGCTTCCACGGCTTTCCTGGTGCCATCAGTGCCAAAAATTCCCTGTCTCAACTCCGTGCAAAGCTGAGCAGTACCCAGCTGTGGTTGTGATGTTGTCTGTGACAAACCTGCTCTTCATTTCTGTGCTGGATGAACGCTTTGCCCATTAATTGCCAGGTAGTAATTGCCTGGCAGGTGCTAGCTGAGGGAGCAAAATTTGCTATTAACACCCCAGCAAGAATAGGGGGATTAAAACACAAAACCAGAGAAAAATGGGAAATCTGAGCTGGTACCTATGAAATGCATGTGAACTTGTGCCCCCAGCATGCAGGGAAAGCTGCTGTGACCTCTGCAGTCTGCACTTTCCTCCAGTGCTGACACAAAGCACCAGACAGGCTCTCCCAAACACCAGCCTGAACTTGAGGGGAATTGCTTTTGCTGAACAGCGATTATAATTCCTGCTGTATATCCAGATTTTGACAAGTAAATCTCATATTTTAAACACAGGATTAAAAATTTTTATTACTACAGCAGGGATTAAGTAGTAAAGCCTCAGAATGTAAGTCTGCAAAGTAGGAAATGGGAAAATAAAGTGAAATCTATTTTTCAAAATAACTTGGGCTTAACCCTCTGTCCCCTGGTGCAGACCCAGATCGCCATGAGCACAGCCCTGTAATAATTATCCACGGGTCTCCTGTAACATTTCACAGGACAGGTAGAGGATATGGAATTTCTTCCTGTTGTTTTCCAAATCCCTCCATTTCCAGACTTGGCTGCACCATCGTGCTCAGAAATAACAGTGGCATTGAATAGCATCCGAATGAGAAACTCAAGCCAGCCAGGTTCATTTGCTGCTTTGACTTGGCTGATTACAAAGCAGCTCATTTCCGTTCTTCCTTGCTTGTTTTTAGAGGAAAGTCTCTTTATTAAAAGTTTCATTGTAAAAGTGCAGTAAATAAAACAACTTCTCAGCTGACAAGCTTTCAAGTCTTTGGGTGAAACCCTGAGCAAGACAAACCAGTAGAAGTCTGGCCCTTGTCCTCAGTGAACCTGGGATTTTACCCAAAATGCTTAATTTTGAACCTGCTCCCAGAAGGATCATCTTGGAATAAAGCAGCAGATAGGGAGCTGGAAAATGTGGGTTCTGTTTCCTCAAAAACCTCCCTTTCTTAAAACAACAGATAGTAATATTTCTGTACCTGCCAGGTGGAAGTTTAATCCATCTGCGGCTAGTAGGGGATTTGAAATCCTTGGCTGAAAATTGTTACGGAAGTAGAAATAATAATTCTTCCAGGATGCAGAAATTTAGAGGCTGCCACCTCACACCTCCAGCTTCAGAAAGTGAACTCACAAAAGGCACCGATGTCAGATTTTCCCCAGATATTCCCATCCAGAACAACCAAATACACTCTGAGAGAACAGTGATCTTTACTGCAGGGCAAACGGTAGCTGAAACCGGTACCAGTAGCAGCCATCTACTGGAAAAAACATTCAATTTTTGGATGAATAAAAACACTGTTGACATTTCCCTATGTCTTTTTTTCTTGCTGAGTTCACAGCTGATAAATTGCATTTTCCACAGCAGTGTTGGGGATCAGCAGCTGCTGGGTTTAGGATCGCTGGAGAATTTGGATTTGGTGTTGTGGTATATTTTGCAAAACTGTCAAACCAACAGCTTCTGCTGTGCCCAGGATTCAGCTATTTGTACCAATATTGCTTTTCTGAACAACTAATGAACTCCTGGTATCCAATTAGCTGTTCCTCTGGATACAGCTTAGGAACAGAATAAAAATCACAGGAACAATCTGAATTCTTATGAATCTGAAATCTTTACTTTTGGTTCTTCTGGAAAAGGAAGAATTCTGACAATTTTTTAATGACTTTCCACATGAGTATTTCCACGTCTTTAGCAAGAACCTATGAGCTTTGGACTTCTTTTTAGAATTAAAAGTGAAATGGTTGGTAAACACAAGCTTTCAGATGTTCCCCCTGCTTTGCTAAAGGGGTAAATCTGTCTAATCACAAGTTAATTACCAGCTATTTTCACACTACCAAAACATTCTTAAAAAACAAATCAATGTGTAATAAATGATTTATGTGTGTCCAATAATTAAAACATGAATGCTCAGCACTGACCAGCTTTTACCACACTGGAATTGTCAGTAGACACTATTTCATTCTAGCAGTATCAGGTTTTATTTTACCTCCTGATTCTTGCGCAAGGAGATAAAATCATTGAACGTACAATTATTTAAACTCTCTCCGTGCTAGGAGTTATAACTCTGCATTCATCTATTATGCCATCCACTGTTACTTTGCTTCCTGGCACTCTCAGCTACATTCCTGATTCTCCAGGAAAGGAACACCCAGGTTTGGCTAAACTGAATACAAAGGGAGCTGCAGGCAGGAGTGGAGGTCATTCTGGGGCCAGAGAAATTTCAAGTTTTTCTTTCCGTGTAATTTTAGCTGCCTTTTGATATGGGTCTTAATTAACTGGTAAACCTGCCTTTTCATTTCCAATGAAATGTATTGATAGTGCATTCTGACTTGGATTCTAATCTATTTTCTCTTTGCTGTAATCAGTATGAAGATGTCACAGAGCTACAGGTGACATTAAAAAGATATTTTCTTTATCCCATGAGATTAATTTGCTTCTCTATCTCCTTTCCATTATATAACCAGTGTAACAAAATAGTCCAGAAGGCTGCCTTGTAGGCAATGTAGAATGGGTTTTTTGGGTAGTACTGATCATCTTTGCTTGAAGCAGAGCTGGAGACAAGTCCTGGAGTTGGGAAAAACTCTGATTGCCCTCAAGGAAGAGCTGCCTTGCAGTGTCAGAGCCCATTAGTGTGTGCTGCAGTTCGTGTGATTACATTCAGAGCTTCCATTACTTGGAGGAGCTCTGCAGTTCCAGGGAGAGGGGTCCACACGTGTGCACACATGGCTGTGGGAATGCAGGATTTGCTCTGCTCTGTCAAGCTCTCTTGACTCATCCTTTCCGGAATCCTGCATTTGTTTCAGGAACTGGAATTCATTATCAGTTTGTGCCAACTTCCCGGGAAAAGGCATGGGGGTGAGTGGGAAGAGAAGGTGTAAAGCCTAAAGTAATTCTTCACTATAAAGGATTTAACTTTGTTTGCAATTCATTTTACCAGACATAGCCATCATAACCTAGAAACTGAAATCCAGAGGTGGTTGTAGATGCTATTGCTGGAACTGAAGCTCAGGTTAGTTGGAATTTAAAAGCTATTGGAAAAACTTCCAATTCAGACATCTTATGGGGATGCCTGGGTTGTGCTTGCTGTGGGGACACAGCCATGCAGTTACACAGCCCTTCAGAACACAAGGTGGGGCTGAATCGAGCTGTTCAACAGGTTGACTCCATAGTGCTTCTCTTGTCAACTCTAAAGTTCTTTGTGGTAAATAATAGATAAATACTGGAGGATAATGTTGCTCCGCTGTCGTAAATTGCACAGAGCTTTTATCCTATAATGCAGACTGTTGTGGGGCTGTTGGGTAAAAGCTATGGGATTCGGCACAACAGAAGTAAAGAACAAAAGATGACAGAAAAGGCAAATGAAGGTTACAGTTTTTGTTAATTAACTTCCTCCCTGGCCTTTACTTTCACTCCTGCCAGCAATCCCATTCCTGTTTTGTCCATAAAGCCCCGTAGTCACAGGTGACTGATCCTGAGGGGAGTTTATGTTACATTTAAGATAAACATAATGCTGCAGGTAAAGCCAGAGGTAATGAGTTTGGAACCACTCCCAGAGCAGCTGGGTAAGGGAAGACTGAGAGAATTGGGGTTATTCAGCCTGGAGAAGGCTTGGAGCAAGCTATTTGTAACTTTCCGGTATGTGACAGGAGCCTACAAGGAAGATGGAGAAAGATTATTTTATTTTTGTCTGGAGTGATGGGACAAGGGGGAATGGCTTCAAACTGAGAGTAGGCTGAGAAGTGGGTATAAGGAAGAAAAAATTCTCTGTGAGGGTGGTGAGGCCCTGGCACAGGCTTCCCAGAGAATTTGCGGCTGCCCCGTCCCTGGAAGTGTCCAAGACCAGGTTGGAAGGTGTCCCTTCCAATAGCAGAGGATGGAACTGGATGAGCTTTAAGGTCCTTCCAACCCAAACCATTCCGTGACTCTATGATCACCCCGGCACCACCGCCATGATCACCACTATCTCGTGTCCCCAGGTGCCATATCCATATTTTTTTAACATTTCAGGGACGATGACTCCACAGGCGGGAGCAGCGAGTGGCGGGAAGGCGCCGCCACCCCCCCACCCCCCGCGCGCTTCCCTCAGGGCCCCGCGCCAACCGTCCCGCAGCCTCTGGCGCCCCCTATCGGCCCGCGCCGCGCTCCCCTCACGGATCGATCCCGCTCCATTACCCGGGGCCAAACCTCGGGGTTTTAGAGCAGGTTCACCAAATTGTCAATTAAGTGCAAATCAATCCCCGGCCATTTATCACTGTGTTAATCCGCCCGTGCGGTGCGAGGCGAGAAATCGATCTGCTCGTGTCACCGGGGAGCAATCGCGGCGCGCTGGCAGCCCGGCAGCTGCCGGATCAGGGCAACCGCGGAAATTTATAATCCCGGAGAAAAATTGCGGCTTGCCAAGAGGCACATTAGGAACTTGGGGAAAGTTGAGTGTGTGCAGGGGGAAGGGGCTGTGACAAAGAGGCTGTGTAGGGAGACCCCACTCCGGAGGGGTCCTGCGAGAGACTTGGGCCTGAGGAGCCGCTGATTTACCAAGGACATAAATAAAGATTATTGTTAACTCGGATCAATGCCTTAATACATGCGCGGTTGAGGCTTCGGGGGAATGGCTCATTCACACTGTATGGTGGGTGCAGATATTCTGCAGCATTTGGCTCCCTTCCTGGGAATCCCAAAGGGGAGCAGCAAAATCTCTTCTCCCAAGTAACAAGTGACAGGACCAGAGGAAATGGCCTCAGGTTGTGCCAGGGGAGATTTAGGCTGGATATTAGGAACAAGTTCTCCATGGAAAGGGTTGCCAAGCATTGGCACAGGGTGCCCAGGGAAGTAGTGGAGCCATTATCCCAGGAAGTGGCACCAGCCTGCCCTTGGACACTTCCAGGGATCCAGGGGCAGCCACAGCTTCTCCGGGCACCCTGTGCCAGGGCCTTGCCACCCTCATAGGGAAGAATTTCTTCTTAATATCTCATCTAAACCTGCTCTCTTTCAGTTTGAAGCCATTCACCCTTGTCCTGTCACTACATGCTCTTATAAAAAGTCCCTCTTCCTTGTAGGCTTTCTTTGTGTACGTTTGGACTTGGTGATTTTAGGGGTCTTTTAAAATCTTAATGATTCCATGATTCTGTGTCCATCATGGCTATTTTTAAAAACGCTCCCAGAAAATACCTCACTCCATATTTGAGAGGAAATAAAACATCTCAATTATTCTTATGTGGAGCTCACAGGACTGCTGGAAAGGGTGTCAAAATGCCTTCCCTGGAGGCGTGCCAAAGGTCAGTGTGGGTAGAGCCTGTTCTGGAAGAGCCCACCAAGGGAAGTGACTACTGGGGAGCTCATTTCTTCAGCTTTCTTTAGGGTCTTACTGAATGCAAAGCTTGAAGTCATAAGCGCAAGCCAAGAGCTGGGGAATTAAAATGGTGAAGTGATTATTAGCTTAAAGAGGTGAACAGTTATTTCCTCTGGAAACGAAGGGCTGTGCTGGATAACAGCCTTTATCTCTGGGGATGCAGCATCCTGGGCTGACTCTGCCATTGGATTTTGGGGCAGTGATTTCTCATTTCATAACTGAGGCTGAAAAAACTTCCTCTGGCTGCTTTTGGGGGCTGTCATCACTTCTCACCGGGAGAGTGGAGCGACAAAACTGTGCTCTCATCAGCTGGGTTCCCTTGGTGCAATACTGGGAATAAAAGAGCAACTCAGCTCGTAAAGGGAAATTGAAGCAGACAAGAAAAAGTGTAGTGAACCCTTGAGGTTTTCATTCCTTTAGTCGGAGTGGAAAATCTACCCTTATTTTTTCTTCATGGCTGTCTGAAGGGCAAGAAGTTTGGTTCAAGACTCAGATAAATAACTAAAAACCAAAACTCTGGTTTAAAATTCTACATCAGTTTTCACAGCTGTGTTTCAGTATGAACCAAACTGAAAACTGCTGTTGTGTCTCAGTTTATTCCCTGCCAGGATCATAATTGAGTAGGCGCAGTTCTCTTGCAGAAAGGAAATCTATGACAAATCAGGATTTGTATTTTTTGGCAATGCCAGCAATCTGGTTATAGATATTTTAAAAATTCTATTGATTATATTATTGAACTGTTTAGAAATCCCTATATTTCAGCTAAAGAAAAATATATTTGCTGGCTTCTTCTGACATTCAGGTGCTCTTTATCCATAATGCTGTGTAGTTATTTGGGTTAATGGGAGGAAGGCAGAGTTATGTGGATCTTCTCACCCCCAGCAACTTTCATTAGAACAAAAAAATAATATTGAAAAGGCATCAACCCTCGCTGGTGTGTGTGTTACATTTTTTTTGGTAAAATCTGCTAAAATATCAGTCAGAATCAGGTTGGTTGGTCTTGGTTCCCAGATTAAGGAATTAAAGATCGACTAAACTCTTCTCAAGTATTTAAGAAACAAACCATCTGTATAAGAATCTAGGGCAGATTACACTTAACCTTATCCTGAAGCAAGAGATTAAGATGAGAACAGCTACTGTAATTAAGATGCTGCAGATGCTGTTCACTAAATATGCAGCAAGGGAGATCCTGGATGCTTGTGCTGCAAGAGAGTGAAAAATAACACAGGGTCTTTTCCAAAAGAGCCTCAATATTTTGTGAAAACTGTCTCACTCCAATAATTCTTGACTGAACCTGTTAAATTTTCTCAGGCAGTGCTGTGCTGGTGATTCACTGCTTGGCTCACTTCCCATGGGCTGTGGGGATGTTCCAAACCAGGCCAGGTGTCTGTTGGAAGGTTGTTCTCTTGCCCCACCACTGCAAAAGCTTCTGGAAAAGGGTTTTATTCCTTTTGGGGGGAGGCCAAACGAAATGGGCAGACAGTGCCATCCCAGATTTACAGTTTATTTTGGGATTCCCATCTACAGCAGGTCCTTATCTCACCTTTTTCTGGGCAAAATGTATAATTTACAATAGGGACTGTGACTCAGGAGTAAGGAGGTCTTGGAACTAAGATGGGAAGAGAGTTGGGTTGGGTTTTTTGAGTTTCCTTCAGGTTTTTTTCTTGGTTTTCAGTTTTTAAAGGTTATCCTGAAACCTTTCTTGAAAGTAAAGTAAATAATCAAGTGACAGTATGAAATACTGTGTGGCCTGTATAGAATCTGTTTACCTTCTATTTTCCTGGACAAAAGGATTCTTTGCTGATGCCTGTAAGAAGTCCAGGCTCTTCCTAACTGCACAGACTGCGAGCACACGGATATTGCCAAATCAGGGATTTTTCATGGATACCCACACAAGCCATTTCCTATGTGACCTTTGTATCTGGTAGCTAAGGAAAGAATTTTGGCTACTCTGACTCTTGGACAGAGCTGAAATACCAGAGCATCAATTTAACCGGCCTTGAGAAAACCACCAGCAGGGATGTGGTTCCCATTGGGAAGCCCAGGCCTGGAAGTGAGCAGATCATTCCCAAGTGCTCATCTGTAAATCGTGTTGTAACTCATCAGTCTGGTGCTTAATGAAGTGTTTATTATACAGCAAGCTTCCAAATTGTGCTAGGAAGAGACAACTAAATCCCGAGCAGTCTCCCAGCAACTGGGACACCCAAACAAGCCAGGAAGTAGAAATAAAACCAGAATGTTTTTTCTAAACTTATTTACCAGCAGAGATCTAACTATTAGCAGTAAAAATTTTCTTTCACTGTCCAAGTGGGAGATTTTTATTAAAAAAGAGAAATGACACCGAGGTGTTCCCTGAAGGAACTGAAGTTATTTGGCCATCCTGCCTGTGCTTTGTAGACCTTTGCTATTCCAAAAGCCTCACCTCAAAGGAGGGGGGAACATCCTCAGAATATTATCTGCGCTTAATAGAAAGCAACACATTTGAAACTGCTCCCGAAATGAGTTGTGCATTATTTTAAAAGGGAGGAGTATTGCTGCCTTCCTTGGGTCTTACCCTTCCTGCCTATCAGATTATTAGTTTTTTTCCCTGGGATGGCAGGGAGTTGCTTAAAATGAAAAATTGATCCCGATGAACAGCTGAAAACTGGTTTGCATAAGTCACAGTTATTATTCAGATATTACAATGCAAGGCAGTGAGACCCATGAATACTCCCATGGAAGCATTTAAATATAAAAGCTTAGTACTTCCAACCCCAAACAATCCCTGCAGCCTGCCAACAAACAAGAATCTTACTGGAATACACATAAATCATCTTGTTTCTGACAAATCCTGAAGAAGCAGGGGGAGGGGGAACAGAATCCCTTGCTAATTCCCCCAAGCTGCTGTTTATTGAAATTAGGCAGCAAGGATAAACTATAGCTGGATCAATAATTATCTGTCTAATATAATCAAGTGCCTCCTATGAGAGTCTGTCGTTAAGCACAACTTCCTGCCAAAGCCTTGGACAATGTTTCATGCAAAGAGCTATAGGGCGGTTCAAATGACGGGAATGCCAACTAGGATGTGTCCCGCTGGATTGCTGCGGTTCAGGAGAGGGGAGCTCCCCTCAGCTTTGTGCTGCAGCTTCCACAGCTGCTGCTCGTTGTTTGCCCTGTGCCAGCATGGTGGAGGTGCAGTACAAACAGGTAAAGTCTGATGAACTCACAGGCTGCAAATCCCCTTGATCGTGCAGCAGGCTTCCCATTGGAGGGAGGCAGGAGTGGACAATCCCATCATGTAACACAAAATGCCCATTTTCAAATGTGGTTTTTGTGTTACAACAATTCCTGCTCCAAGCCTGGATTCTCCTGCCACCACCTAACTTGCATGTTCTTGGAGGGGTCGATTTGAGGACCTGTTCCCACGAGTGACTGGGTGCTCTGATGGAGACCAACTCCATCTGTAGAGGAACAGGGAGTGCAGCTGTGAATCCTGGAGCACAGCACACTTAACCAGCGTTTCTACTGAAACAAATGAACTGGGAGATAGAAATAAGCAGGAGACATTTCCTACTGTGGGACAATGAAGGGCAGAATCCATTTTGCCATATTCTGCCCACAAAGCCCTGTCACTTGAAACAACTCTACTCTTCAGATAATGGTTGCTAAGCCTGCAGAAATTCCTGTGATTAGGTACCTGTACAGACAGAGCTAATTGCAACTCTGTGATGAGGATGAAAGCAGAAAAGTATTCTGGTCATTTTCTCCTCTCTAAACTGCTTTTAACATTCATCAAGAGGTTCCTTGCATTTTTCTGATTTTTAGGCTTCCTACTTGAAGTTTCACATCTGAACATTATTTTGACAGACAACCCACTTACACTGTGAATTAGGCATTTACAAGTGACTTTCTTCTGTTTCCACAGTTCAGCTGCAGAATATTAAAGGCTTGTAGGTGTTACTGATAGTCATATATTGCAGCAATAATGTGTCCTACTGCGATGAACGTCGCTGCAGAATTCATCAGATCCATGAAAAATAGTTCCACGTGCACGAGTGTGGAAGTTCACTGCAGTGCTTGTGCCTGGCCTGTGTCGGCAATAGCCATAGATCACTCCATGACACTGCTGAATGCTTCCCCACATCCATATGAAAATGTCTCTCTGAAATGGAATTCACAATTTTGGACCCTCCCCAACACCCCCACAGGTACATATGTTCCTAGAGCAACCTAATGTATGTTCTAGTGATAGGCACAGCCTTATCTTTATATCTTCATTTAAGAGAATTCTTCCTGCCTGTTTTCAGCTTGGAGTGGAGTGTGGTGCAGGGTGGGAAATATCCAGGAGTTTGGGGTAATTATAGGGATTCTTATTTCCTTTGAAAATTTGTGTTTCTTATAAACGGAAAATAATTACATAAAAGAAAAAGAAATACACAGGCAAGTGGTTGGTGTTATCTGCAGATGTAGCCACTCACTAGGTCCAGTGACAACTATGTAATTAAAAGCTTTTATGACTAATAACAGCAGCTATGAAGGGTCTCTCCTGTTGGAAAGGCCACTTTTAATGCAGATGTGCTTTCCCCAGAGAGCTTGCAGCAGACATTGAGACTTCACTAGAAGCAATAAGTAAATATATCTCTGTAACACGTCCTCTTTGGTATTTGTGTTTAAGCTGGCAAAATAAAACCTGGTATTCAGGAAAGGGTTCCTTAAAATCTGTTAAGAATAGAGACTTTGATACCTGAGCAGATAAAATCAGCTCCCAGCTTGTGAAATCTGCTCCCTCAAAAACTGCCCACCAGGTAAGCGTGAGAAACATTTAATGTTTTGATGCTCCATGGCTACTTTCTGATCTAATTTTACACTTAGATGAGCAAGTTGAGCTGCTTGAATTCAACCAAGTAATTTAAATCATTTTTTGTGGCCCCGTCTCTTCTGTACAGGTGGTGTTGGGCAAAAGCTGGAATCCAGATCTGTGAGGGACAGGACAGGCACAACTGTGGCCTGAATGAATCAGTAGGGGAGGTGTGGATATCACCTGTGCTTTTTCACACTTTTCTTTATCGTTTAGCTTTACTTAACAGAAGCTCTAGCAATAAAGGGCTAAACAACTTTTGATAGGCACCTATGATTAAAAATTAATTCAAATGTTCATTATTCCAGAGGGAGAAAAATTAACTTAGATCTGAGGAAACAGGAGTTTGCCTGTAGAGAAACCACAGAAATAGCCTCAAAACCATTTGTAGTACTTAGACCTGGTGATTTGTGGTTCTGCTGTTCTGAGAGCTCTTATGCTCCAAGTGCTTTACACAGCCAGAGGTCAATCCTGGCTGACTTAGAAGACTGGAAGTCAGCAGCAATAATATGTAACCTGAGAAAGATTTGACCTCTGGACTATATTTAGGGATCTTCAGCCGTACCTCGAAGTAGGAACGCACAAATAATAAGATAGATACATTAAAAGCCTGCCAGTCTTTCACTACTGGACCTTTCTCCTGGCTTATACTGGAAAACCTTTGCAAACAGAACTCTTGTGTAGCAATAAAGTGGCTGGGCTCAGTAGGAATATGTGTAAAGTCAAAGATGCACATGTATATTTAGAAGGTTGAAGCCCTCCCTGAACATCCTGCTCGGTGAATAGTTGAAGCCATGAATAAAAGATCTCCATTTGACTCAGTGGTCTCTCCAGGCTGGGTTCATTTCCACTTACAGATTATTACTCACCAAATGTATAGTCTGTGGAAATCTAACTAATTTGTTGTTGTTTTCTGGTAGCTGCATCCTGCTGAGTTATTGATTGTCTGGACTCAAGGTATGCGTGTTATTGTAATAGGCTCCCGAGCTGTTAGCACACCATTGATTCAATATTTCTCTGGAGCAAAAGCCTACTGCCAAGGAATTTCCAGGCACTGAGGCGCTGTAACTATTCCTATAAATTTTGTTCTTAGCTCTTTGAACTCGGACAAAACTCTTCTAGCTGTTGCCAAAACATTTCTCGTTATTAGCAGTAGGAGCGGGAAGCTAAATAAAAAATGGGAGCAAAAGAAACTCGTCTGCTGAAGGGAAGCTTCTAAATGTGCTTTACTGACTGCCCCTATGTTCTTTCTTACCAGCCCCTAAATTAGGGAGGCAGGACACCCTGGTGAGGGGCAGACACAGTAAATAAGCTTGTGGAATTCTCTCTCTGCCTGCCTGGTGCTCCCAAAAATGTGCCTCCCATTTCACAGGATTACACGCAGAGGTTTTCTCACTGAGCGAGGACTGAGTAAGGAGACTGAGCAAGCCTTGTGCAATCTATTCCTAATTGTTAGTGAGGTACACAGGCAATCTGGAGACGTTTAGAAAAGGAGTGTCTCTGTCACATTTGGCTGCAGGAGTCTGCATGATCATGGACATATTCTCTAACTTATTTCAGATACACTCATGCCCAGCTCTGTGCTTGGCTTTGCTTTTTTTTGGTAGGCAGAGTGCTGTTTGCAGGGGATGTAACATCTCCTGTGGAATAAGTGACACTGGGTGGGGTGAGGGCTTTATAACCATAAGTAAGGATCAGCTCGTATTTGTCCATGGCTAATCCCTCGCCTGTTCCATCACTGATTCTCCCAGCTGAGCAACAAAGCCTGCAAGGAACCAACTTTAAAAAAAAAAAAAAAAAGCTGCATGAAACTAAAGGAAATCAAAAGCAAATTATTTTCCAGATTATAGCCCTCCAGAGCTGCTGAGATATTGCCCATTTTTCACAGCAGACAAAAACATTTTCCTGGGGATCAATTTAGCTTCCAGAAGTCGGCTCCTTTCAACCCATAATCCATCATATTTCCCCATTTGCAATCTCTCTGTGTCTGAGTGTTTTAAGTTTCCTATGAATTATTTTATAAAGAGTATAAAGAGGCCTTTTTTCCTGCTGAAATGAGGGAGTTGCCTTTCTGCCCTATCAGGTCAGATACCATTAGACTGTTGTACAAGGGGGCCCTGCCATCCATACCTCCATATTGGCAACTACCTTAGTAGGCTCATCTGTCAAAGAGATCCAGTAATCAATCACTGCAGTGATCAATATGCAGCTTATGCATTCATCATTCCTTTGAGGAGACTATTAGGATGAAGTTGTCAGTGAAACAGGAACAAAGGGAGAAATATACTGAGATGGCTGAGGGGTGGGAATGTGTGTTGGGGCAAGAACGAGGAGCTTAAAAGAAGGAAATACAGCTCTACTGAAAGAGGGAGAGAATTTTGCACCTTGAGGGAAGGAGAAGTTTGTGACAGATTTATCTGGATGCCCAGGAACGTGGTGCAGAAGGTGACTCATCTTTCAAGAGGCGGAGTGGTGTAAAAATTTCCAGATCTCTTGATTGGTGTGTCACTATGATTTGTGGGCTGCTCTGCCAAGGTAAAACAGGTACCACGAGGAGCTGGGCACAAGCAAGGCGAGGAGGAAGAGGCAGGAAAGCTTGCGAATGAATCCACGCTGAGGCAGGGAGAGGACTATTTATTTATTGCTCAGAACTCATGCCTTTATTCCATTTAATCTGAGCCCAGGAATTATTGCAAACATTGATGATCACTTCTGCCTTGAAAAACACACCAGGGTCCCTCCAGGTCTCAGCAGCACAGACACTTAGAGACATTTCTGATGAGCGTAAGCTGCCTGCCTGGGGCACTCTGGCCACAGACCCCCCCACAAAGCTCACACTAAATCTGCCTCAGAGCCAGGACTACGCTTCCATGTCTCCTTTTCCAAAGGCAAAGGAGTTGGGCTGGTACCCAATTCTCACACCAGTGAGAGTCAGGGGAAAGGGTTAATACAGTTGGACCTTGGGACTTTTCAGGCTCACTTATGATTATTCCCTTATCTGATGCAGAGCCATTATTTAGTCACTGTAATAATTTACATTAATTGGATGTAATGCATAACAAATTTATGAGACTGGGGCTAGGCTCAGCTTTTGCATGAAACTCATCTTTGTGATGTGCTGACCAAGCACAACGGGCTGGGATGTGCCAGTCAGAGGAGAAGTGGTGCTGGCCCACACTGCCCAGGGACAGGAGGGAATGTGCTCAGCCCCAGCTGGACGCTGCTGAAAACCCATCAGCTGTGGTTGCTGTGGGGCTCTTACAACCATCATCTGTTATGGGTATGTCTCTCCAGCAAACAGCTCCCACCCTTTGGAGACAGGGATACAGTTGTTTGCCATGGATTGTCTCCTGTCTGGCTCCAAACTGAACTGAAAGAGGAAGAAACCTGGATGTTTCTTCAGCTGAGTGAGCCAAGCCATGGGTCTGTCAGCCACACAACTGCAGGCAAGTGGTGACTGGGAGGCTCTGACCAGAGGTCAGAAAGGACTCGGAAACAAAGAGGAAAGGGAAAAGCCTGTGATGTGATCTCTGGTGCTAATTAGCTTGACCCCAGTGATTGTGTCTTAAAGTAACACAGACGACCTCTGACCGTGAGGTTCTTCAACTGTGATCCAATAAAAGTTGCAGGAATGAATTTTGCTTTGCATGTGGCCCCAGGGTATCTGTCTCTTAACTGATTTGTAAGAAACCTTGGAAAACGTAGAATCCTTCCCCTAACCTTCATATTCTTACTTTACAAGACTTTCCTTCCCAGACCTAATGACCAATCATAAAAGCATTGGTCACCTCTAACCTCTGAAGTACAGCATGTGCCAAGGGCCAAGTTCTGCTGGTTGGTTCCATTTTGGTGCTTTCCTCCTCTGGTAATTCCACTCTTTTCCTTCTTGGGGTGTTCCTACATTGGCTGGTGACCCCAATCTTGAGTCACTGGGGCTGGCAGGAGCAGTACTGGCTCTGCAGTCAGCTCTTCCTGGAGGTGCTGTAGCTGTCAGTGTTGTACTTGCACACAGTTTACCTTCCCCAGGCTCTGTTCTGCTCCATGATGGTCCAACCAGTGCACAAGAATCTGAAGTCCTTCTCTCTTGACAGTCTCTTCCAGGGTGCAATGTATCTTAGTCATTTGTCCTAATAATTTATTACAGAATTAAGTGTATTGCCTAGGAAGCATGCCAGTAATGCTCTGCCAGTATATGTACAACACTTTGTTAATTAAAAGTATTAGGCGATATAGACTCTATTGTTGTGAATTAATCAGTTTAATTACAAAGAGGATCAAGTATCATAGTTAAAATAACAGCTTTTGTCATGCACCAAGGTGAACGCCTTGCATTTGGCAAATATTTTTTCTGTCTAAGTACTAAATCATTGCCCATGTTCATGTTTCCCTTCCTTGCCACACTGCGTGGTCACCAAGCTGCTGCCAAGGTGGAGTGACAGGGAATGGAATTCACTTTTTTCCTGTCTGTAGCCCACCGGGTAGGACTCTTCCGGAGCTGGGAAGGGCAAGTGCCACAAGCAGCACGCAGCTCTCCCTCCTCCCGCACCCTCTCCAGACCTGCAGGTATTCATGTGGAGGGCTGGGAGCCCGTGTGACAATCTCACAGGGCTGCCGGAGGTATGGAAATCTATTTCCCTTATTTATTTGGGGGATTACTCTTTTCTCTCGGGCAGGAGTGGAGCGCAGGGGGTTGAAGGAGGCTTAATCCCCGAGACAAGAGGAAACCTTGGAAAAGGTTAATTGCTGGGCTTTGCGTGTTGTGTCGTGTGGCTGCTCAGGTTACAGCAGCGATGCCATCTGCTCAGCACCCCGCCCTGCATAATTCACCAGCCTCGCATGTCGCTGTTGGGATGAGCGTTCGGATGAGCGCTCCTGGGCTATTCATGAGGAAGTTACCTTTAGGCAGAGCTCAGGTAACCGGTTACACGACACCCCAGACTGACTTCTGCTCTCTTGTCCTTTTGCCCTTATTGTTCCTGTCCCCGGGCTGTGGGAGTTTAGAGCCGGTGGAGAGGAGCTGGCTGAGTGGTCTGTTCCCGACCTCCTCCTCTGAAGGGCCCTGTCCTGTGCTCAGCCACTCCTCCAAAAGCTGAGGCCACTGAGCTGTCCCCAGACCTCCAAAGGCACAGGGCCCTGTCACAGCCAGTGCTGCTCCCCACCTTGCCCTGCTCAAGCACCACCTCTTCGTGAGTCACTCTTTCAGGCTGACACAGCAGGTTTGATGCTATTCCCTATCCAACCCACCTCCTTTCCCCGTGTATTTGGGCATGGACAAATGCCATGCAAGGACACTTCATTTTCCTTTTCCCATTAAAAGCTCAACCTTTTTGGAAGTTCCTTCTGGCTTCTCTAACGGCCACAAACTCATGCAGGGTTTCACTTGCCACCAGAGCTGTGCTTTAGGGCTCCAGCCTGCCCAGTGTGCCACTTTATGGGTGACATTTCAGCAGCACAGTGCGATTGGGATGTTTTCCTACCTCTCCATGCCCAGGCCTTATGTGAGGTAAGCCATTTCCACAGGGTTTTTAACTTGATACAGAGTCAGTCTCCTCTGCCAGAGCACCCTTCTCATCTCTGCTGTGTAACCTGAGTTCAATAGCTCCCTCCCCATGAATATTTAACTGAGGATCTTAGCAGATGAGCTCCAGCTGACATGTGGCAAACAGATTTCCAGTACAATAGGGCCTGCTAAAATGATGATGCATAAAAGAAACTCTGGAAGGAAAGAGAAGGTTCACGTTCTGGAAAGGGAAGCACAGCCGAGCACAGTTAACTCCAACCAGCTGCTCCACTGAGCTGAGGAAGAGGAGCAAGGAACACCAGGGGCTCTGGCAGAGCAAGCAAGGACGGCATTGGTGAAGGACAGAGACAAAAACAGCTCAGGCAGATAAACTGGAGCTCTTCTGGTTGGCCTAAACCCTGTGAGCTTGGAGTGGTTTAGCTGATAGTACAGCCTTCAGCAGCCTGCTGATGAGAGACTCCTGGGATAAAAGCAGTAGATGGACATATAATGCATGAATTTGCATAGCCTGTTTTAGGCTTTTCAAAGGGATATCTTATAAAGGTCCTCCAGCAGTGAGTTCCATTGGTCTGTAATGCTCCGGGGGAAAAAATAATCAGCTTGATGATTTTACTGTGTTCCACTTAATTCTTCCACAGAAAGGAACTGAGCAAAACTGTTTCATTCTTTTCCTTGGATATTATCTTGATTATTTGCAGGTAACTACAGTGTACAACTTCTCAATATACTCTATCCAGGTAAATCTGTGGTTCTGAGGTTCATTAACCACAAAATAGAGGATTAATTTCAGATCCAATGAGAGATTAATTTGGCAATTTCCATTCACCAATGAGGTGAAAACCAGCAGTACTATCAATACCAAAAGGTCTTTCTGCTCTATTGAACAGCCTCAATATTAACAGTAATCTCTGCTGCTCTCTTCAGCCAAAAAAGAGATGCTCTGACCCCCACCCCCCAAGGACTCATTAATGATAAAGGGCCCAGATTACCAAATTAAACGGAATTACTTTGACCCAGCTAAGGGCAACAGGTTAATTTTTGCATAAACCATGACCGTGTTCGTGCCTGAATTGCTCTCCAGGCCCGTGCCTGGGTGTGGGGCTCGGGGACACCGAGAGGTGAAGGTCTCTGGGAGTCTGTGCTGCTGAAATATTGGCTGTTTCACCGGGTTTCCCTCCTGAGAGGGATGAGCAGGATTTACAAGGCAGGGCTGATTTGAATTGAAGCAGCCATTTGCACAGAATAATTTCCTTTTCAAGCCCTAAATTCAGACTTTATGGCTTCCCCTGCTCCTTTTGGTCTGCTGTGTGTCCTCCCTCTGATCCCACTTGTCGTTCACACAGCTCAAAGCAGAGGCTGCCCTGCCAGGGCCAAGGAGAGGGGACAGCAACCTGCAAATTGGGACGCTTGTTCTGGTTTGTAATCCCTGGATGTGCTTGCACACCAGCAAAGGCAGGTAGTGAGAAAGGGGCTGCACTGGACCCAGCTGTGAGGCTGGAAACCTTTAACAGAGCTGTGGTTTAGGGCTGTGAATAGAGGTGCAGCTTCTTGGGAGAAAATTCCAGCCACCAAGGAGATGAAAGTTTGGCCACCTCTTGGCAAGTCCAGCCAGGAATGCTGGCACAAAGCCTGGGTTCACTCCTGTGCTTCTGGGACCAACAAGACTCTCCTTCCTAATCCACATTTAGAATTTAAAATGAATCTGCTGCGAGAAGGGGTGAAGAAGTCCCTTGGGGAAATGTGAGGCTTTGGAAAAGGACCCTCAGCAGTTAGGGCTCCAAAACAAGGAGCAGGGTCTGCCTTGCCCACCTGCTCCTACCCACCTCCTCTCCCAGGGCCTCCTTGCTCCTTCCCAGTTGTTTGGGATCCCCAGATAAGAGATCCTACAGGGAAAACTGGGATTCCTCTGTGGTGCAGAGCCTGGGGTGCTGCTGGAGGTGGCTCAAGGCAAGCGGGGTTCAGGCTGCTCCGTGAGCAACCTCTGGCTTTGTGCTAAGCTCGGAATTTATTGGTGTTAGTCAGGTTAATGCACTATTACTTTGCATATTAATAATCTCTTATTACATTTGTTCTTAAGAGTGGTATCATGTTGAGGCAATGAGGATTAATGGCACCTCGGTAATATTTACATATTTACATTATTAAAAAGTGATACATCTTTTAGACAGCCCTGGGCATGGTGTAGAATTGCAGATGCTGTTCTGAGCCCACCACAGCCTTCACCTCATGATACCTGTCCTGCTCAGAGTCACCTTTCCCAGGTGTGCAGCAGATTTAGCCAGGGTGAAGAGACTTGGGCACCCTCTGGGCAGAGCCTGTGGCTCCGGACCCCCTCCTGCTATCCCACCCATCCTCCTGGCCAACCTGTCCTGCTCCATGGGCCCAGTGACCTCAGCTCTCCCAAAGGCTGCTTAAACCACCCCTCCCTCAGTGGCTGGGAGATGCTGGGGGCCTGAAGCAGGATGTTGGTTCCCTCCCTGGTGTATCTAAGGACGATGGACAAGGGAGCAAAGGTTTCTCCCCCACCACGTAGCATCCCCAGGGAAAGGCTCTGCGACTCGGCTGGAGGCTCCCAATCACCTCTGCAGTCCTAAACTTAATTAAAGCTGCCAGCTTCTAATTAAACTACTTAATTAAGTGCCACATTGTCAGTAGGTAAAGATGGAACAGACTTAATTATTTAACACAATGACATAGAAGAAAAAACCCACTTTAAAAGCGTGATATCTCCTAGGCGGGCAGGAGCCCACCCTGCCCTGCTGTGTGCCACCCCGCAGTGCCAACAGCCCAGCCGGTGTTCCCAGCAGCAGCCTGGTGTGCGAAAGGCCTTTTAGAGATGTTTTGAGTTTCTCCAGAAAGGAGATACCTAAAATTTCCAATGACATCACCAGCCCTGCCTGGGACACTCTGAGTGGGGTCAGCACCCATTTTCTCACTGCCTCTCCGCTTTCCTGAATTGTCCCCAGATGTGGATCATTAACCCCAGATCACAGGGGGGTCATCCTGACCCTGCTGGATCAATGAGCAGAGCCCAGCAGCCTGCCCAAGGTCAGGTCTTTGCCTTCACATGCTGGCAGAGGTTGCTGGGTGAGTGGTCCCCCTGCCCCAGGGCCCCACAGAGCACCCACCACCTACATAATCTCATTTCCATCTTCCTTTTAAAACTCTGGCTAAAGGCTCCTGTCTGCAGGGTGATGTAACCTGAGTGACTCCCAGGCTGGCATTCTGCGGGTAAGATTAATGGCGCTGTGTTGTCAATAAATCCATAAAGACCCCAAACCCAGTGATGAACGTGCAGAAGGTAAAGGCAATGGTTAATATCTTCCAAATAGGCCCCAGAGCCTTTGAGTGCAGGGAAAGAGGAAAGCACTGGTGACCCTTGTTAATCTTTTCACTGGCTCCAGCAACTATTGGCACCTTTCGCTGGCCAGAAATTTGCAAGTCTTTGGGGAGCAATGATTTCACAGTCGGGGTCTCTTTGAGAGAGAAAAAAAATTCCCTTTGCTCCTAAAATGGGACCATTCCTCCAAATGAAAATTGACATTTTGGTTTGAACTTCATGACCTCCAGTAATCACACTAATGGCCCTAGCTGGCTGGCTGGGAGGGAGCTGGCTGTGGCCAGGACTGATGGGACCTGTATGGATCGCTGGAAATGGGCCGGGAGATGAGGACGGCTCGGGCTGCTAACGCTGGGCTCTAACTGGCCAAGGCACTGCAGGGGATTTCTGACCTGCTCTGGAGACTTTGAACTGCATCAGGTTTGATCTTGGGTATTGACAGGGTGGTCACTGAGTGCTCTGAGCCATCCATCCATCCACACCCCTGCTCATCCATCCATGCTGAGCTGTCAAAGCTAAGGAGCACCCATGGAGCTGGCAGAGGGCAGTTCATGTGCTCTCCACAGCTCCCAGCCTTTCTCAGACACTGCCCCTGTGACTCAAGGACCAGCAACACTGGAGAGGGGCTCCTTGCCAGCCCCTGAGCCCCAGGCTCTGAGTCCAGCTGTGCACACTTGTCCAGGAATAGCACCAGGATCCTGGTTCCCACCACCCCAGCATTGCAGGGGCAGCCCCAGGCAGGGCAGGGCTGGAGGCAGGTTTCCCTTTGCCCCCTCTTCAGGCACACAGTGAGCAAAGGTCCCCCCTCTCCCTTCTCTTCCTCAGATGAAAATCCCCATTTCACACTTGTAATCCACCTGCACTGTGGTAGCCGGGGTCAGGAATTGCCTGTAACTAAGAATGCAAGAGGGTACTTCTATTTTATTTTTTTAATACTTCATTTAGTAGGTTAATATTCCTTGTTATTTTAGGCTGTTTGTTCTATACATCTGCCACCCAAGCCTGTACAGATGTTTTAGGATTCTTTAATCCTGACAAAGGACTTAGCGTTAAGGAAAAATGGGTTACATAAAGATCCTTATCTCCTTAAGAAATAAAGCATGTTTTGGGCATATTGTGTACAAAACAAGACTAAAATAGAGACAGAACGTTCTGGGGCCACTTACCAGATGTCCAGGTTGGAAGATGTGGGTCTGGTTTGCCTGCAGTTTTCCTGCCTGGCTCCTGAACCAGAGCCACAGCCCGGGCCAGGCTCTGCTGAGGGAAGAGGGAGACGTTTCTGTGGGAGGCAAAAGTGCCAGCTCTGGTGTAGAACAGGAATTATTGAGCTCATGTAACTTCCCACTAATAGCAGCCTCCTGGATTAGACGGCAGGAGTTTTGCCTGGGAGAGGGCTTTTCCCAGGACACCAGCTCGGGCTGATGCTCTGCCCATGGCAGGAAAGGTGATCCCAAACTAAATGCCTCTCCCAGCCCGGAGCTGCTGGAGTTTCCAGGCTCATGTACAGTATTTCATCCCATAAAATTGACACAGTTCTCACATTTTTGTGACTCCGGTGATTGATCCAGCCTGTGTAAATTACAAAAAGGAGTCACAATCCTCTAGGGTCTGAAGCAGAATATCAAAAGAGCATGGGCTTATGCTGCCTTAATTAAAACTTCGTTTAATTAAAAACCTTGAGAGCTTTATTAGACTCGGTAATTGATTTAATTTTCTTGTGGAATTCTATTACAAAACACTTCCAGCACGTTGGCTTTGGGATCCTGGCTCCAGCACCATCCTCCTCCCTGAGCAGCACCTCTGCCCTCTCCAAGAGACAAATCCCAAACTCCTTGGCCCGGCAGAACCTGGAGCCTCACAGGACATTCCTGCTCAGTGTGGGGCTGAGTTCCTGGCTGGAACAGGCAGCACCTCAAAGGTCTCCCTTGTCAGAGAAGTCTCTCCTTGTCCCTCAGCTGGCAGAGCAGCCAAACCGATCTCCTCCTTCCTGAAGGAGTTGGGGAGTAGCTGCATGGGAGACTTGTGCTCTCAAACATGCTCTGATCTCTCCGAGGTGACACAAAACCCTCTGGCTTCTCCCTAGGGCTGAGCCTGCTTTGGCACTCAGGGATTCACCATGGTTTTTGCAGAGAGACCATGTGCAGGGGGAAGGCAGGAAGACCTAATCCCCCCCACGACAGGTTTTGCAGCAATTCCCAAAGGTGAGGGTGCTCCACACCTCGCTGTGCCACCCAGACAGGCTGGCACTTGGCCTTCCTGAATTCCCTTTTTGCTCCCAGCTCTGCTCTTCACTTGCTGTCTCAGACCAAAGCGGGTGGCTCCATGCTAGGAATGAGCTGCCACATTTCCCCCAGCCCAGGCTGCATCTCTGTGCCAGGAAGGATTGGCAGGGGGGAGAGCTCTGGGAATTGCTTCAGCACCACCTCCCCAGCCAGCTGGCAGTGGATACTCTGGAGAGATGATGGGTGTTAAAGCCTTTCTGGTCAGGACACAGGGAATCAAACAGTAAAATAAGAATAATAAAAAAATCCTCGCCACCACACAATGATTGTCTGATCTATATCTATTTCATAACATGCAGAATTAATAGGATACAGGAGTTAAAGCAACCATGGCAACTGAATGCAGAAAGGGCTGTCCTTGTAAATAAATGAATTCATAAATAACTCACAAGTGCTGATATAAAAAGTCATGGGAATCTAATGCAATGCTAATGCAATTCAAGCCTTCCCTTTTTTCCATGCAGAATTAGAATATTAGGTGCGCCTGGCTTTGCTCCGTGCTACAAGTGTCATTCTTAAGATAATAGAACTTGCTAATTGTACCAGGAGCCAGGCTGTGATTGATGAGGGCTTTGGGTTTTTGTCTCCTTCATGTTCTTCTGAGCAAAACGTTGCACCAGTAAGTTACAGGCTGGAAGTGAATTAGGGAAAGTTAGGGAGCAAGGAGCAGGATTCATCCTGGCAGAGACACTCCAGCAAAACACGTCTGTTTGGTGACCCTCAGTGGGGCATTTTCGGAAGCACTGTTCTCAGCTCCTATTCCTCTGCTTCCTGTGATGATAAAATATATGTTATACTATTGATGAAGGGCCAACTTTGCCATGGAGATCCACATTTCCCCACATAAGGAGAGGGGCAGTGCTGTGATCTACACCAAAATCAGCTTTATTTCCTTCCAGTGATTTCCCCCAGTTTGAAAATCATTGCTGATGAATGTTGATACATTTGAGGACAGTTTTGTCTTATAAACACTTTATTCCTTTTTCTTGATAATTTTTATTGATATGGATTTTGCTACTGTTTGATGCCGGAAAGCCATTTTCTCCTTTGTACTACACAGTGTAAACATAATCAATGTCAAAAAGATTCCGAAAAAGCTTTTGAGCACCAAAGTTTCTCTCAAACTGTCAGCAAAGCATTTTTCCAAATTGCAGCCAAACCCTTCCCCAGACCTCTTGGACTGCCAGTGCCGATCGCCCTGGGAACACATGGACAAACTTCCACTTAGCAAAAGAGACAGAGGGTGCAGTTTGCCCCTCAGAACTGTGAGAGTTCGGTTTATCCCCCAAACACAGAGGTGGAGAAGGCTCAGGGGCCGGCAGTGTCACAGAGGATGCAGGGGGTTCCCATTGATGGTCCTTCCCGCAGGCACCGCTCCCATCCCGCAGCTTTGATGTAGCAGGAGGGACGGGACAGGGCACGAGACGAGGGGAGCATGCCTGCTTCACACCGAGAGAGCCTCGGGGAAGAGGTTTCGCCCTGAATTCAAAGCTTCCAATGTTTTGGAGTTGATTTTCCCCCTCCCCGCCGCTCCCTGTCGGCTGCGGCACGGCAGCCGCAGCATCCCTGGGGCAGGAGCACCGCCACGTGGGATGCGGCCGCAGGCACAGCCCCGCGCTCGCCCCCGCCGCGGGGACCCTCGGGGGCTGCCCACGCCCCGGCCACTCGGGGCTGACCCTAGCCCCAGACGGGAGGTGCTGCCCGAGGAGTTTGGGGTGCGGGGTTGCTCACCTGCTCCTCCCGATTGGTTTGGAAAATTAATAATAAGAAAAGAGCGCTTACAGTAATGTACATTGAAATTACATTGTTATAGACGTATTTAGAGCACCCCATCAAAAAGCATCTGGTGTTTTGGATTCCTGGCCCAGCGGACCCTCTTGGGCTGACAGCGACGCTGTCATGGCTAATCTCGGCCAGTGAGGACTTGACACCGACTGATGCTCTGGAATGATGCCTAAGAAACACGGGCAAACTCGGCTTTCCATTGATCCCACCGAACTGAATGCTGTCCCTAAATGTGACACACAGCCAATGCCCAGGGCAGGTGATTTCATCAATTCAGAGCTCAGGCTCAAAACCCTTTGCCAAGCGGAGGTTTGTCTCCGCTCTCTCCTGTCACTCAAGCATGACATGGCCCAGCACTGTGGGTGACACAAGAGCAGGTTGCTGTGGCTAAAGTGACCCCAGAGCAGACAGATCTCATCCACACTGGAGGATCCTGATGGATCTATGCAATGAGTTTAAGAGGACCCATCTGCACGTGATATGATTGAGATAACAGTATTAATGAGTGGAAAAACATAGAACTGAGATTCCCAGAGAAAAGGTGTTACTCTGACCTGAAATATCACCCTTAGAGAAGCACTTTGCAGAGCCAGAGGATTTGGGAGGCTTCCTGATCCTGCCCAACAAAGCTCAGCTCCATGAGGCAGGGATGGATTGGGTTTTACCCAGCCTACAAAGGAACAGAAGGCAGTAATGACACTTCTCCTCGAGAGTTTTCTGCATAATAGGCAGTTTCTGACATCAGCCAGATCGGGACTCGCCAACATGATGCAGCAACAAGCTTTGGCAGGAATTCTGTCCCTGGCAAAGCATCTGATTCTATTTTCATTTGTTTTAGAGACAGTTACTCACTCACCATATGTGTGCAGCTGGCTCCTGCTCCAGCCCCCACAGGTCAGCAGGAATCTTTCCATGACTCCAGCATCTTTAAAATAACTACCTTCCCCTTTTCCAGAGGTGGAGGGAACAGCCAGGCTAGTGAGGCTCTGTCTTTTGGGGTAGTTAAGTGTCCCCACTATAGGACAACACACATTGATGTGCATCAACCTTTTGTGGGTTCACTGGGATCCCACCCACAATGGCACTGGACTTTCTCTCTCTGTCCTGATTCCTGCAGCAAGGAGGGAGCAGTTTTCTGGGGCAGAGAGGAGGCAGGCAGCCCCCAGCCCCTCCGAGCATCCCCTGGTTTGTTTTAAAGGCAGCAGAGGCTGGCAGCAGCAGATTATTATGCCCGAAAGCAGCCTGCGGTGTCACGTAGATGGAATACATCAAACATTACTGTCTCACCGAGTCTCACACCAATCATTTATTTCTTTAGAAACTGCAGACTGCTCTAGTTTTATATTTCGCAAGTCACCTGTAAAATATATATCCATAAAACTCTTCCAGGAGGAGGATTCCTGCAGGGATATGGCAGCCTGGCCTCGCTGAGCTCCGCAACCCGACCATCTGCGCTGGCACTCGGCGTGGAGCTGGCACTGCCGCTCCCCAGCCTCGCAGGGTGTTCAGTGCAGGGTTTGGTGGTCTGTACATCCCTCAGTCCCTCGGGATCCAAAGCTGCCAAACCCCAAATAACTCCCCAAAACAAGGCTGCTGCTCTTGCAGCCCTGGGGAGGTGGGAGAGCTCGGAGTGCTGCTCTGGGGCTGCACGCGGGGGTTGCAGGGCTGCAGAACTGGGAATTAGTTCCACTTTCTGCTACACGTCTTTTTATTTGATTAGTCCAATAGACTGCGTTATTATTTACCACATGCAAATCTCCTCAAACTGATTAAAGCTGACATCTCCAGCCACGAGATGAGATCTGGAAAGAAGTAATAAGGATAAAAATATTTCACAAGCTTTTGCACTTTAGATTTGCAGGGAGGATCGATTACATTTAAAATTTAAGGGCCAGACTCAATCCTAAATCTCCTTTAAGGAAAAGGAAAGAATTCCTTAAAGATTTCCTTAATTTGTTATATTTCTTGCTCAGCAAAACCCAAGGGAGTTAAGATGCCGCTGGTTTTGAATGGTGCTTTTGGATATGACTTGAAGGCAGCAGTGAATGCTTGAAAAATACCATGTTAACACTTTATTATCTTTAAGCCCTGAAGAATTATGGATGTCTATATGGCTCTGGAATTGCTGGGGAAGTAATTGTTTCTGGGTCACCCAAGGAAACTTGTTAGCTATTTTTCTGGATATACTTTTCAGCCCATGGATTTTTATTTACTGATTTGTACTGGGTACCAAATAGTGCCGGATGCCAGACATTTAAGAAGCATAATCCCCATTTCAAATAAAAAGTAACCAAAATGGTCAGTTAGGCTGTGGCAAGTATATTTTGCGGAGACAGAGAGAAAGAGAAAGGAGGAGAGTCTTGCAATGAGTTCATTCCCACAGCAGCTATGTGGACATTGTTATTTTTTGTAAAACAGGTGTGGAAAGGTTAAAGACCAAATACGGGTGTGATTTTTCGGAGGTTCAGGTATTTTATAGGGTTGAATACACCTTACAGCCTCCTTCACACAAACCTGTAAATGAGAACCTCTCCATAAAACCTTGCTTACGCCTGCAGAACAGTGATGTTTTAGCTCTCCACAAGTAATAGTATTGAAAGCTTTCCTAGGCAGGGGTCAGGCCCATTTTATTGTAAGTGCAGATCCATTCAAAGTGCAAAAGGACTGAGCTAAAGGACATCTCGATATTACAGGGCTGTTACTCCAGCTCCAGCCTAAATGACCTGAGCGAGGCTGAAGCATAACTCGGTGCTAGGCAGCAGGGCTGGAGGTCGCCGTTTGCAGGGAAAGATCACATTCACAAAATGACTCAAAAATGGGGAGGGAATGTCTCCGCAGGTTTGACTCCTTCGCTCATCTCGGGCTGAAATGAGATTGACTCCGTGGGCTAACATTGGAGCCATTCATCCAGACAAGGTCTGTCCATGACGGGCGTTTGCTGGCAACAATTCCCCTCCAAATGGGAAGAAAAAGATGTTTCCATTATAAAATGATTGTGACGACTCAGCTGTGAGTTTTTTGCCCTCAGCCTCGAAGGCATTTCTTGCATTCCTGTCTCAGCACACCACCTTAGCGGCCCTTCACGTGCAGCACCACAGCAATTCATCATTACCCAGTCTCCAAATTATTCTAGTGTTGATTAAATTAGTAAATGCAATCACAATCTGAAGCAAGTTAATTGAGAGAATTTATTTGGCCCTGACAGTTTTATGCATGTTTGATTAAGTATTATAAGGTTTGTTTTTGATTTTGCATAATTTAACTTTAAATCCTGCACTGGGTGGGGGAGGGAGCATCAACTATTAATGACCAAAATAAACTCTTTTAAGACACATATATTTATGATTTATTTCTAAAGGCAATATCTTCCAGATTTTTTTGTTCTGTTGCCAAAGTGACAAATATGTTTGAAGCAATATTTTGAGCCGTTCGCTTCTCGCTATAAATCTTGCGAAATGTGTACAATTCATTAAAAGTTTTGAAAGAAGTACAAGTTAGCATTTATATTGCAACAAGTGACATATAAATGTGTATGTTTGTCTTCAGAGCGGGCCATAAAATATCCGAGCCCTCGCCGGCCACGCTGACGGGGACTAATGGCCCGCTCTCGGGGCTGATGATGAGTTTCATCACAAATCTTCAATGCTGTCAACACAAAACTGTTCAATCAACAGGAATATGAGTTGTGTCTTTAGTAAAATTAGCACAGGGAAGAAATACAGCCCCGAGGGCTGTGGGCGGGTTCCCTGCGGGCTCCACTCGGAGCCCTCCTTCAGGATCTGATCTCTTTGAATGTCAAAGCTTCGATTCATGCCTGACCCCAGGGCAATTTATTGTTTATGGAGCCCCACGTGCATTTCAGCAGCAGAAAGGTCACAATGTGCCAGGCAGAAAATTGAACAGGGCTGTCCTGCTTTTTTGTCACAGAATCGTGGAATGCTTTGGGTTGGAAGGGACCTGAAAACTCACCTCATTCCACCTCCTGCCAGGGGCAGGGACACCTTCCACTAGACCAGGCCTTGAGCTGAAGGTCACCCTGACCTAAGAAACGAAAAGGGTCAGTCTTGGCACTGGTGCACACACATGTTTGGGTTGTGGGGTCACTCAGTGGAACTCCATTGGGTTTCCTGGAGGGTAGGAAAGACCCTTCCCACCCAAGGGATTCCTGCAGGATGCCAGGAGCCCCCTTTGCCACACTTCCATTCAGCAGCATCCCCGTGATTCCTCAAGCCAAAGCTGGAAAGACAAAGTGCCTTCATAATTTTGTTGCTAGGGCTGAAATTCCCATCTCTGGGTTATGGCTTGAGTCCCAAAGAATGGCAGAGGGGAATAAATGGAACGTGGGTAGCTCTCCTGCTTATCCAAGTCACCAAACAGATGTTCCCAGTTCCATGCTACTGGGGAAATTTATCAGCTCCGCACATCCCCTTCTCCCTCCCACCAGGAGGTGTGTGGGGGACGTGGAGATGCCAATTTCCCAGGAGAACTCCCCAGTTGCTGCCTTATCCAGAATTCCCTCTTGAGTTTCAGGATCAAACTGCTCTGCAGGGGAGGGGAGGGGGAAGAACCGACCCGGCAGGAGCTCCGGGAGGCACCGGGACGCCGGGAGAGGTTTGGCTGTGCAGAGCAGCAGCTCTGAGAGGTGACAGATGGCCCGAGTTATTATTATTTAATGTTTTTCCACCGTGGCACTGCCCAGACAGCAAATGGGGCAGGGAGCCAATGCCAAAGTTGTGTATTCTTTTCATTCTGGAGAGGAATTCCTAATTAAATCTAAGGGAAAACAAAAGGGAGAAAATTATTTGCTTTTCCTTCCTTTTATATCGTTTTCAATTTTTCTCCACCAGTTTGTTTTTTAGGAACTTTTTGGGTCTTTCTGGGATTCTCTGGACAACCCTTGGCTGCCGCTCCGGTTACGCTGGACACGGCCCCGGTGTGACCCCCGCGGTGTGACCGGGCCCGGCCGCCCCNGAGTCGCGACCGTGCGGGGCTCCCGGGGAAGGCCAGGCCGAGCTCCCTCCCGCAGCTCCTTCCCCGAGCGGCCGCGGTTCCGTTCGGGATCGGTGGGATGTAGGAGGAGTTGGCGTTTCCCCTCCTTCCGGCGCTCCCGGCGCTCATCCCTCGGCTCTAACCTTTATTTGTCATTGTCCCTAACCTTGTGCGGCTCCTCCCGGTGCACTCGGGTCCCGCCGGGGGGGTCCCGTCAGCTCCGGGCGGGGCGGAGCTGCCACCCCTCCTCCCGGAATGGGGAGTGCCCCGAGCCTGGGCAGATCCTGCCTGGAATGTCCGATGGATGCGGAGAGGCAGCGCAGCATTTCCGCACCTTTCTCACCGCACACTCCCTTTTTAAAGGCGAGGGAGTGAAAACTCTCCAAAACGACGAGTTACTCACGTTTTTAACGTTCTGGTGAGGCCGCCGCGAATGAGGTGCTGGGGGTGACAGCGGCGTGGAGGACACGGAGGTGCCTTGAGTTGGAATCCTTTGAGCTGTAGGATGATGCCCAGAAAAAACCGAGTTGGCCCCCAAAATCATGGAATGGGTGTCCAAAGCTGTTGGTGGGCATCAGGTGCAAAATACAGACTGGGGGATAATCACGGAAGGGCTTGGGTTGGAAGGGGCCTTACAGCTCATCCCATCCCACCCCCTGCCACGGGCAGGGACACCTCCCACTGTCCCAGGCTGCTCCAAGCCCCGTCCAGCCTGGCCTTGGACACTTCCAGGGATCCAGGGGCAGCCACAGCTTCTCTGGGCACCCTGTGCCTGTGCCAGGGCCTCCCCACCCTCACAGGGGAGGATCTGCTATTCCATATTCAGTTTGGGAAGGCTGTGCTCCCTGCATCGTGTTTCATGTGCCCTAGAACAGTTTGTGACAGGAGCACGAGTTCATTGCGATTTTCTGTCCTGGCATTGACTACCAGCTCCCTGATTCCTCCCAGCATGGATCAGTAAGCTGGAATCCATATATTGCTGGGTGTTGGATTCTTGTTAGAGTCTTTAGGGGCTTAAAAATTCATGCTTGAGGAGGGGCCTAGTAACTGTGAACGTTTTAATGCACAAAATGAGCAAATTGAAAGTTATTCTGTCATTTTATCTTTTAGATCAACTCCTGTGCAGAGAGTTGTGAGTTTATGAAGCACCTCAGCAGTTTCTGTCACTCTTCCTAGAAGGTGTCACAGGAAAACTTCACTCTTTTGTTCCAATAATTCAGTGGCATCCCGGAAGGGCAGCGGAGCCCCGGCCTGCTGAGTGGATGGCAGCACCCCTAAAATGTAATAATTCAGAGTTTATTTTGTCCTCCCAATGTCCCGCTGCTCGTGCCTGTTCTGGTGTTGATATTTGAGTTCATCCAAAGGGCATGAACCCACCAAGGGTGTTTGTTCCCGTGGTGGGCACAGTAACTGTGCAAGAGTTTGCTGGAAAACTTTGTGTCCTGGTGGAGGAAGTTGCAAGGAGAGGCTGCATCGTCAGGAATTGAATGCTCTGAATCCAGAGCATGTGATTTTTGACCTGTCTTGCTTTAGTCCTCCAAAAATATCTCTGAGAGCAAACGCTGAGCAGTTCATACCCCTCGTGTGGGAAGTGTGTCGGGTCACATGCTCCAGGCACAGAACTGGGTTGGTTTTAGGCAGTGTTGGTTCAGTGTCTGAGCAATTTCTGTGCCTTGCAAAAGCCACAATTCCGAGCTGCTTGGCATTTCCTGGCTACAGGAAGGAAATAGGGCAAGAGGCATCTAAAATTATGAGGGTGCCTGTGGTAATTGAGGAGAACCCTTGGTTTCCTAAATTCCCTAAATCATCATTTAGCCCCTACTCCTTTTTGGTATTCCCTGATCCATGTAGAACCAATATTGCCTCACATTTCTGTAACAGCAAAAAGGAATTGGAAGCTGGGGCTGAGCAGGAGAGATCAGAACTGCAATTTCCATTTCCATGGAATTTGAGGCAGGAAGCACGGCAGAGACTTCCCCACTGATGAATGTTGTATCAGAGAAGGATTTCGATATCACAAATACAGTTTCCTGCAGTTTTGTCATTTGCTCTGTGGTTAGTTCTGTTAGTAACGAAAGTAAAGAATTCTTGAAGTAACTTTTGAATTAGTTTTCATTTTAAGAATAGTCCAATTTTTGGTTCAACAAAGGAAAGATCTGCCTGGATCTGAACACTTGGGTGTGCGAGGAGTCTGGGGAAGTCCCTGTTGTTTTCCAGCATTATCTGATGAGTGCATTGTCATTTCATAATTCCCGGAATTTGGCACATCAGGAGCCTGGGGTGAAGCAGAGAGCAGCTAAGAGGCTCCTGCTCATCACTCACACAACAACAATGGGTGTGTGGAAGGATGTTAAGATTATAAATCCTAAACACTGCAGAAGATCAAGATAATTTCACTTATCTCTGCAGGTCCCAAGGGGAGAAATAAACTGGTGGATGCCTTTGAAAAGCTGCCTGGCCTAGCCTTGCAGTGACAGCGAGAGCACAAGGCTGGCCTGAGCCAGGGGAGGTACATCCTGTGGAGTGTGAAAAACATGAGTGCCTCATTGTTCTTCCAAGACCTTCCATTATTTTCAGTTTGTTTATTTGGTGAAGCTTTGCCAAGTTTGGAGAGGAGCACAAATCTAGAATCCACTTGCGAAAGTACTTGGAGAACTCTTTTTTTTTTGCTTTTAAAGGAAATACGGCCCGATGCAAACACATACGTTAACATTACTGCTCTCACATTAATATTACTGCTCACATGAGTGGGCTGTTGCAGGGTGGCTGTTAGATTAGGGAGGATCTGTGAATTAGCCAGGATCATTTCAGACCAAACCTCTTCGCTGCATTAGCACTGGATGAAGTTTATAGCAGGCTACAACTGGTGCTGGCCGGGGAATTCATTTGGAATCTGACATGGAAATAGAATGTGTTTGTGTGGGGAGTAAGAAACAAGGAGGAAAAACAAAGATGTTTTAAGGGAAGAAGTTGAGGTTTGGAAAGCAGTAGTAAGTGAGTGCTGATGCTGAAATCAGGCGGGATAAGTTGCTCTATTCAGCAGCTTCAGGAGAACTGAAACTTTCTATGGTGTGTGTTACTTAGAGAAAACTTGTATTGTCTGAGTTACTTGTCAGCACCAGGCCAGACTCTGCTCACTGTGCTTCCCTCCTCTGCCTTCCCGCAGGTGTCTCCCTTCGCGGACTTCCAGCCCAGGGTTAGCTGTGCCGGGCTGCCGGCTCTGTCCCGCTGCCATCTGATATGTGCCCTGCGGCTGGTGGCCTGGGGCCGGCTGCGCGGGGCGGGGCCCGATGCCGGTGATCCCCATTCCCCGGCGGGTGCGCTCGTTCCACGGCCCCCACACCACCTGCCTGCACTCGGCCTGCGGCCCCGTGCGCACCACGCACCTCGTGCGCACCAAGTACAACAACTTCGACATCTATCTCAAATCGCGATGGATGTACGGATTCATCCGCTTCCTGCTGTACTTCAGCTGCAGCCTCTTTACCTCCATCCTCTGGGTGGCTCTCTCGATCTTGTTTTGCCTTCAGTACCTTGGCATCCGCATCTTCCTGCGCTTCCAGTACAAACTCTCCATCATCCTGCTCTTGCTGGGGCGGAGGCGGGTGGACTTCAGCCTCATGAATGAACTGCTCATCTATGGAATTCATGTGACCATGCTGCTGGTGGGGGGGCTGGGGTGGTGTTTCATGGTCTTTGTGGATATGTAAATAAAACCAAGCGCATGTGGGATCAGGAGGTGACTTTTCTTCTACCCCCAAAATGTGTCAATATCCTCTTTTTTTTTTTTTTTTTCTAATATAAATTAATTTATTTCTCAGTGCTAATTTTTGTGGATAAATTAACATGCTTGTCTCTGGAATTTGTATCTCTTTGAGGGTTGAGGTGCCATTTTGATTATCAAAGTGCAACACTTGATTGGGTGTTTTATTCTTTGCACAGTGCAGGTTAATATAAGTTTCTTTTAATCTGTAAGAGCCTATTTTGCTGCTGTTCCTGTACTCCTGTGGGCATGAAAAAGGCAGTGATTTATCTGGAGGACAGAAGCCAGATAATTTTGCACCCCACACTCTTAATCCGTCTTCACCATTTTCCTAAAAACGTTCCTTAATGTCTCAGGCCTGTAATAAGTATCTTTCTTGTAGGTTTACATTTTGCATATTCCCAATAAGAATCTGGGGCCAAAATTCAACAGACTGTAGGGGTTTGGGTTTTTTTTTTTTTCCCCTCTTTTATTTTTAGATTTGTGCAAGACATACATATGCCCCATTCTACTGTTTCATCCACTTTAAGGCGATTATATAGCTTTGAGTGGCTTTGTCCTTTTCAGGCAGTTAGTGCTGAGTAATTGAGTCTTTCCCTAACAGCACAAATCCACGGGAGGGATGGGAGCAGGGCTTGCTATCATGTGCTCCTGAAATTCCCAGTCACGGCAAATGTGTTCTCATTTTGTAGTGATTAAGGGGGACCCATTGCAATGATCCTCGGTGTTCAGATCTTGGCATTTGGTTCTACTTTTCCCTGAATTGATTAGTTCCAGCTTTCTCACAGAGATTCTTCTGTCTCACGGAGTACAATGAGGTGAGACTGTCTTACCTAGGAGAGATTGGTAGCAGAGTGCAGTCTGAACTGGCAATAAGTGTTCCCTGAAATTGCACAAATTGTTCTACCTCTGCAGCAGGGAGAGGGGGGGGGGCACTGAAGAGCATTACCAACGGCTCAGAAGGGCAGTTGAATTTTAAGCTCAGTTCTACTGGTCTTGATCTAAGATGTCACTATGCAGTCAGTCAAGTAACTCTATTTATGGAGCCCAGAAGCTGGCCTAAAGTTTATTTTTATATTGCTTTTGTTTGTTTGTTTTGCCTTATAATGGAATATTGCCTTTTTCCCTGCATTCTTTAAAGAAATGTTTGACAACAAGTTGGTAAAAATGATGGAGAACCTTCCTCCCTCCCTCCACAAAATCTTTGGGGTCAATCATAGGGAAATAAGCAAGAGTGGAATTACATTACTGTTTTTTTATCTTCTTGGTCAAAGCTGTGAGTGCCAGTTGCACACAGGAAAAGATCCTTCACATTTCAGCTTGTGAGTGGTGCAGCCTTTTGCTGACACACTTTGGTTTGGAGGCTTATGGATAAAAAATAGAGAAGCTTCTGTGTGCACCCCCCGAAATTCTGTCATTATGGAGTGTTACAGATAATGCAGCTGAACAGCAGAGCTGAATAAATAATGGCCACGGTGGTGTGAACTTTAGATTAGCCCCGAGAGAGCCAAAGGCTCTTTCTGCAGCAGAGATGTAGCATCAGCATCTGTCACAAGCTGCTGTCTGGAACTTTCCTCCCAACACAGATCTCCCCAGAGCCTTTTCTGGGATTGTTCTCCAGACCCCAGATCCTGAGTGTCCTGTAGGTCTGAGCTCCAGCTTGCTCTGAGTGCAGAGAGAACTCCCAGTAATCCCCAGCCCGGTGCTTTCCTGCCCAGTACAGCTGCCAGCCCGGAGCATTGCAGACTGTGGGGGGCTCTCAGGGTGGCTGTGCTCCAGAATTCCCGCAGAAAACCTGTCACAGCCGGCCAGCAAACAGCCCTGGGAGAGCAGCCGGGATCCTCCTTGGGTGGTGGGACCTTGTTTCACCTGGGAGTGGCTGAACTTCAGCACTCTTTGGGTAAAAGGGTGATTTGTGGTCCCGTGCCTGCCCGGCCCTCTGTGATGGACACGCTCAGCTGCTTGGCCAAACCTGCGGTGGTTTGGTTCCGGATCCGAAGGAAACAAAGGTTTGGGCTGTCCCCAGGTCGTGAACTTCTCTGGTTTCACGGTGTTCTTTGAAAACCCCCACAGGAACAGGGTGACACAGCCGGCTTTGATGTGTGTGAGCCTGTAAAGCAGAGCAGCGATCATGCGATTAACACATGAATAGCAGGTGGTTCTTCCAGCGCTAATTTGGTCAAGGAACAAAGGAGCTTGTGGGTACAAGGAGTCTCACAACCTTTTTCATCACTTGTAATTTGACTGCGAGCCAACTGCTTTATTCCATAAATATGACAGCCTGAGTGAGCCTTTTTTGAGCTGTCCCTGCTGAGCAGCTGCCGGGGTGGGGGGATCTGCCCTGGAGCTGGAGCCTCACAAGGTCACTGCTGGAGGCTGAGACCCCTTGCCAACTGCAGATGTGGGTAAGTGACTGATGCTGAGCGTAACCTCGTTAGCACAGAGCATTCCAATCTCATCTGGGGAGCCTTGGGTCATTGTCACGTCCTTGGTGCAGCGAGCAGGAGATTGAGCCTCGCTTTTCCACCTTCCTTCAATGAACCCACTTTGGCCGCTCAGACTTCCATTGGCCCCGTGTTCTGAGGAAGAAGGACGAGTCCTTGTTAAATCCCAAAAAATAACCTTTGCCAAATGCCCAGATGTTCCTCAAGAGAGACCCTGGGGCTGAGCTGCTTAACTCAGTGACTCCCCAGCATCTTCTACAAAGGTGGCCAAGTACCTGCACTCGGAATGGCATGAAGCTCAGGTCTCCTGTGGCACAGAGACAAGCCCAAAATTAAGTAATAGAGGCAGCCTCAAAAGCACCATGATGTTCAAAAATCTCTGATTTTTGGTCATTACCGGCACCCGGACACCTTGGTGGTGTGATCCTACCAGCACAGTGGGGGAAGTGAGGTCCCTGTGAAGTCATGCTGGCAAGGAAGAGGAATTAATTTTCAAATTATTTGTTTTATGATGTAATAATTTAGACATTTTAGCTCTACCTGAGTGGAGCAATATTTGACATTTTTCCTCTTCAAAGCATTTTCCAACTGAAGCTAATTAAACCTCACAACATCCCCAGGAGGTTGCAGAATAAGTAAGATCTTGGGAATGGTTCAGAATGTAAATTCATTGGTTTTAATTTTTTTAAAAAAGCTTTTAGGATCATTTTGCCAAAGTATTTCTTTCTTGCAGAATTGAGATTCTAAAACTTTCCTAGAAGTTGAAAGGAAGCCAAGCCATAATTGAGGGAGGGAGAAAGAGGCAGACTGAATGTTGTATTGAGGTTATGCAAAGCATAAGTTGAGGTCTTTCCCCCCATTTAGTTTAATTCAAAACCTGGTATTTTTAATAAAGGGACACACAAAACATTGTAGAATACAAGTAAGGAAACAGGGGAAGTTGAACTTTCTGCTTTTCAAGAGCGTTTCATAATGATATTTGCTGGAAATATTTCACTTTGAGCAGGTTCTTGCAGACTGTGCCTTGATGGGGAAGTTTGTGTTCTTTTGGGTATTTCACTCTTTCCAAATGCAGTGTTGGAAGGGATGGATTGGGCTCCAAAATACTTTAAGTCTATTAAAGCTATAGACGGATTTAACTCTAAAATTTTGGCAATTTTCATTTCAGCATTCCTTCATGCCGATCCTATCCTCAACAGCGGGAGCAGATGGTTTGTTTGGATTTTTCCTTTCTTTCCATGTTTGGTCTTTAAACATTGCTATTGCACATAGTGGGTTAAAAATATCCTCAAAACTAATTAGGAGAAATATTAGAAAAACTGATTTGGGAGAGCGTGTCCATTGCAGACCTACTCCAAACCCTCTGGAGAACGAGTCCTGCTCGCTCCAGAGCTTTCCAGGTGTTTGGGTGACGGGGATCCCGGCTGAGGAGCCGTGCGGTGGCGAAGCCGCCTTGGGCCTGTTGTTCAGCCTGGGAGTGTTTGAACGAGATAGAAGTGTTGGAGTTTCACCTCGTTAACTCTTCAGAACATGGCACCAGCTGGTGTTTTGGGTGCCTGTAAAATTCTGTATGAAACATGCCACCTACATTAAACTTGGGTGTTTAACATGTTGGTGGATGGGTTGGGAAGAAAAAGGAAGAATTTCCTCTTCTCGTGCTGGTATCATTGTGATGTGGGGATGTCCTGGTGGCTGGATGGCAGGGTGGGGGCACAGTTTAGGTTGAAGGTTGAACTTGTTCTTGGAGATCTTTTACAAAATTTATGACTTTGTGATTCTCTGAAACAGGGCAATGCAGGGTAGAGGAGATGCAAGGAGCTGTCACTTCCCACTGAAGGGCACAGCAATTAATTCCTAGAAGGTCCTGTCTTTCCTCCTTTCCCTGGTGGAGCTGAGCTTGCTGTGCAGAGCTGTAGTTTCAGGGCACAGTTGTGATGCTTCCTATGGGAACAGGGGAATATTCCTGCTATGGTGGACTTTGGCATTCCTATTATTCTTACGTGGAAAGTACTACAGTGATGTGCAGCAGCATGAAACCCTAAAAGAGATGCTGGACAGGACTTGTTCTCCAATGACTGGCAAAGTTGGAGTCCACGGAGCACAGGTTTTGGAGACCCAGTATGGACAGGACCATTACAGACCAAACTGGAGACATATTTGTGTGGATAGAGCAGCCCACAAACCCCATGTGTGTAGGAGATGCCCATTTCTGTTATCCCAAAAGCTGAAGAGTCACCGTGGAGAACTCGAAGGGGAAGGAGGTTTCTAAGAGAGAGAAGGACTTGGGCAAGGGTGGATGTGTTTTTGCTTTCAGTTATATGTGGATATCGAGCCTTTGCCATCTCCTGGGGAAGAACTTGTTTGCCCAGTTCCTAGAGGGAGCTTTGGGGCCAAGTTTTTGTCCCAGTTTAAAGTTGTAACTCTCAAAAAGTCACTGGGAGCAGACTGGAGAAGAAACCAGCCCCTCACCTGCCTGAAGGCTCACTGCAGTTCTTCCCAGGGTTCTCTTACATCACTGACTTGATTTCCCTCCCTCCTGGAGGGAGTAAATTCTTTACTTTAAAGTAAATTCTTTACTTCCAGTTGTGGAAAACAGCACGGCACGTTTCCCTTCAGGAACAGCTTTGGCTATTCTGGAGCCTCCAGCACACACAGATAGAACACTGTTCCAGAGAACACGTTGCTGGAAAATATGAAGCCTTGTTATCTTTCTGCGTTTTTATTTAGCCAAACAAGGTTTCCATAGCTCCTGGACAGCTCTGCTGCTGGGGAAAAGAAAAAAAAAACACCCTGTCATTTCTTCACCTGCCAACTCTCTGCACTAATTTTGTCTCCCTGCTTCAAAGCTCTCGTCGTGCCCAGAAAACGTCAGTTCAAAGCGAAGTTTTGTCCAGTAATGAGCCAATGAAAATTGTTCAGTGTAAGATCTCCTTGTGCAGCTCTCAGAGCTGTGCTGAGGTGGGAGCAGAGCCGGGCAGCGGGGTCTGCCCCGAGCTCTCTGCTCGGGAGGCTGCAATCAGGGCTGATGTTCCACAGGAGTAGATTTAAGGTAACAGATAAAAGGAGCATCCCTGCACTTCCTGCATCTTCCCAAGTGATCAATTCATCTGCTGAGGGGAAAAAGAATCCCATCCCTTGCACAAGGGCTGTAGGAACAGGACACTTCTCTGTGCTGATGCATGTTGGGCTCTGCAGAGCCTCTTCCCCCGCTGACCTCCACCCCACACTGCCCTGGCTGCGGGAGCGTGCTCCGAGAACGTGGGATGTTCCCTGGGCTGGGGAAGTGTGTGAAAGGGAGCTGCTCCTGCCAGGGCTCAGCCTTGTGACGGAGCCTGCAAGGGCCACATCCTGGCCTTGGATGCACAAGACTGTAGTAAATCAGAGCCTCTAAGGCAGCCAAAAGCCAACTTTTCCCTGCAAGGAAAGCACTGTATGTAACACCAAGAGACAAATACCGAAGTCCTTAGCTGGTTCTCGAAAAAAAAAATAAATCTCCCGTTGGCCCTGGTGAGAGTTTTGCCTGAGTAAGGACATCCAGATTATGCATGCTAATTAAATGAACGACCCATCCCTTCAGAGTCTGCTCTCTGCTGGGAATTCCCCTCTGAGTAACTTGCTCCCAGTGAGGAAAGGAGTTGCATGAAAAATTTCCCAGATGGTGAATCTGTTAGAGAAAATCACAATCTGTTTGTGGCTTTTTCAAACAAAAAAGAGCACAGGAGACGCTGCGGAATAAATTTGTTGTTGCAAACCATTTGCTCGGTAATGGGGAGAATTTAGATGGGCAAAGATTTTTTTTTTCCAGAGGAGTCTTATCTCCTTGCCTCGAAAACCGAGCAACAGTTTAAAAAATAAGTCACAGCGATGTGTGTTTGAAAAGCGCAGCGCGGTTACTTTAACGCTGCCTGTTCGTTTATTCTGCCATCAGGGGTGTCTGAAGCCGCCGGGGGACAGCGGCCTCGTCCATGCAAAGCTCCCGAGGAACAATTGCTGCTGTGTGCGGCACAAAGGGGCCGTTTCACACAGCGCCGTGTCCCGCTGGCTGCCCTGCCAGCATCCCTGGGCACAGGGACCCACGCAGCCCCGGGCCCCCGGCCAGCCCCGCTGGCTCTGGGCTCTGGGGCCAAAACCAACCCCAGACGGTGCGAGGGGGCTGGGGAGCGTTGGGGTGATGGAGCAGGGAGACAGCAGGGCAGTGGTGCCAGGCAGGATCACAGAGGGGAGCGTGTGGGGTGCCAGGCTCTGCCCAGCAGGCTGCAGGTCACCGCTGCTCCCTGCAGCCCCTCGGGGAGGGGACAACGTCCAGGGAAGGGACCGGCACCGAGGAGGACTCGGATCTGTCAGAGCCCAAGACAGCGCATCCCTGCCTGCACCCTGCCTGTGCTGCACCACTGGTGTTGCCTGGCCACGTTTCACTTCAAATCTGAATTTCATAAAAAGCTCCAAGCCAAGAAAAATCCTTCCAAGTTTGTGGGGTTTTTTTTCCTTTTTTTTTTTTTTCATTTTAACTTCAAATGAGCACTGCTTAATAGTTTCTTGGAAAGGCGTTTGCTTGCAGTTCTGTGCAATGTAGGCACTGTTACTTCCTTCTTTTCCATGTGAGGCTGACTGCAAACTGTCTGGTGGCAAACATGAAACCAGCGTTGTGCAACGGGAACGGGGATGAGAGGAGGGGGGAGCAGCACAGGCATCTAAAAGGGCCGGAATTTTCAATGTGGAGCTTTCCTAGCAAAACTGATGGGGAATTCTTGTGCATACATTGCTTTAATCAGCCCTTTTAATAACATCAGAAGTGCTAGGAGTTACATAACCACGTGCTGTCTGGGTTGTTGAGGAGAGATTTATGTGCCTTCAGGACTTGCTGAGCCTCAAGGACCGAGGGTCCAGCACGAGGCACGACAGGGACTTGCCCAGAGTTCTGTGCTCTAGCCTTTCCTTGCAAACAGAGCTGGTAGTGCTGATTTGCCAACAAATTTCCTATTTACTGTTCACCAGAGCATCAGTTGTGACAAATAGACAGAAGAAGGCAGCATTTCACTGAAAGCATTTTATGTACTGATTAAGACACTGTACAAAGAACTCCTCTGGGTGCATGGGGAGTCTGGGTTGCAAAGTCGCTATTGCAGCATTTGGGGGGGCTGCTGTCGGGGTTTTGCAGGTCAAAAATCGCCAGAATTGATGTATTTCTGCACTCTGGCTGCCCAAAGCAGGGGAGTGCACTGACTGCTCTTTGCAAGAGCAGGGGGGTGGTTTCCACAGAGATTGATTGTTCGAGTTGTGCCCGTGCTCACTCATTGTGAACGCCTTCAGAAAGGGCTGGATGCAGAGAAAACACAGGATAATTTTTCTGATCAGTAACGACATGATAGCAATGTGCTACAATAAGGACAAGAAAATTTCATGCTTCAAGGACTGTAGCTGCTTCCAGAGAGGGCAGGAGGGGGCTGGTGCTGCTGGGACTGGTGGGCATGCAGGGAAGGGCTGGAGGATTTTTGGTCTCTTCCTTTAAAGCATCAAGCACCAAAGAAGCAAGAAGCAAGACCTGAATCCCTGGTTATAACTCTGTGTAAATGTCTAATTCTGCTGCAATCAGTGGCAAACTCTCAGTGCTTTCAGCAAGGTCAGGGTTTCACCTTGTTTCCTCTCCAACAAGCCTGCCTCTTCTTGGGGAAATAAATAAACCAGTTGAAAGCAAAGCCCAGAAGGTCAAGTTGCAACACTCAAACCTACAGAAGATGTACATTGTTTGTGTCCTGTGTCACACAAGAAATATGAGGCCAAAGCCTGAATTCCCTCATTTCAGGCTGCTGCTGTGGGATTTTTCCCAGGCTGACTCTGCTGTAATTCCTGGGTTGCTGCTCCTTTCTGGCTGGTGCAAGGGAGCAGCCCATGGATGGGAGGAAGATGGGTTTGCTTTTCCAATGCAAAGGGCAGGCGCAGGGGGTTGAATTCAGCCCAGGTGTAGAAACTGCACCTCCCCGGTGCCCCCAGCATGATAAGAGAGTGGTTTGGAGAAACCACCCCACTCCTGCAGGTCCTGCTGGGCCAAGGCACCCATCACTCAAGGACTGAGCTCCACATTGGTGACAGAGTGCAGTGAGATCGCTGAGGACAGAGATGGGCAATGAGCAGATTTGTTCAGGAGGAATTTCTTCACAAAAAGGGTGGTGAAACATTGGAAGGGGCTGCCCAGGGAGGTGGTGGTGTCCCTACCCTTGGAGGTGTCCAGGAAATGCCTGGAAGTGGCGCTCAGTGCTCTGGGCTGGGTAACAAGGTGGGGATCGGTCACAGGTTGGACTCGATGGGCTGGGAGGGCTTTTCCAGCCTCAGTGGTTCTGGGATTCTGTCATTCTGCTCACAGCACGCCCATGACCTTGAACATCTTTTCCATCCTTCCAGCACATGATTCGGGGGAGAAAGCAGGGACGGGGGCGGCGGCACAAGTATCGAAACGTTTGTTCAGCAATTGCTGCAAAAAAGAAAAACTTGCTTCAATCTGCAGAGATGCCAACTGAATTTTGTTTTGTTTTGGTGCTTTGGAGGCGAGCCAAAAGCGGGATGTTGTGAAGTCTTCGGCAGCTACTGCCTGCTTGTTCCATACCAAGCATAACTCTGGCTGTATTTTTATCGGCAAACTCGGTCCCACGCACGAGGATGTGCAAACGGGAGCCGTGGCTGCAGGGCTGCGCTCCCGGGGCACCGCGGAGCAGAGCCCAGCCCCGCCTGCATCCAGGAGATGCCCTCCAAAGGTTGTCCCTCTTCCCTGCCGGCTCTAGGTGGAACGGCGAGTGGTTTTGATTGGAGAGGGGGAGAAAAAGCAGCTCTGTTCCCATTCGGGTCCCCGTTCCTCGGTGTCAGGGCAGGTTCTGAAGAAGTCCTGGCTGCGGCTCCGCAAGCTTGCAGGGAATTTCGGGGATTGCTTTTTGCATTTCACGTGGGGCCGAGGCGGTTTGTGCTGTGTCAGCAGAAGAGCCTGCGCTCTGCCTTGCACAATAGATCGCCGCTGGGTATAAATAGCCTTTCGTGCCTGTCACCTCGGTGACTTTAATGGCGATGCCCTGATTTATCCCTGCTTCCAGAGGATGCTTCAGGTGTGTGCTCTCCCCCCGGGACCGAAGGCGCTTTTAAATTAAACGCCTGTTTAAGAGGCTCTAAGCAGCGGCACTCCAAGCCCCGGGTTTTAGCGTTTTCCAAAGCTGAGATGGCACGAGGGGGGAGAAGCGAGCCTGTTGTCCCAGTTTAAGCACTACAACTGTTGCCTTCACAAAGGATCAGTGCTCAGAACAGGGAGACATCTTAAGAATGTCTGACAAATATATGTGCATTCGGGGACCACGAGCCTCGCAGCCGTAACAGGATGAAGGGAATTGAACATGACAGAGCTCCACGGGGGGATTGAGCCGATGCTTTACCTGCCTCCAACCAGCCCCCGGGATCTCTGGGGTGGGACAGAGGGGCAAAAGAGGAAATGGGGGCTCCCTCCTGTCCCTCCTGTCTCTTTGTCCAGCTTCACGTCTCGCTCTCATCACTGTTTTCCGCATCACGGCCCCAGTATCAGCTGGGGTCAGCAAGTGCTATCAATTCGTGATTTATCTCGGAGCATCACAGAATCCCGACCCGAGTGACAGGAGATCCGTGGTGAGATCTGACCGGGTGGCCCAGTCCATCCCTCACCCCGTTTGCCCTGCCTGCACCCTGGTTGCCCCTTTGTTCCCAAGAAAAGCCCCCGAGGTGACTATGGATGCCTTTCTAAATGCTCATCGTCACATTATCCATCAGATACATATTTACAATCATTCATTAAATTAGGATGTACGTTTCATTCTTCTTTCTTAGAATATTAATGCCTACTCCTGGCTGAAATGCCATATGAATATTCATTAAAAAATCAATCAATTCCTTTGCCAGGAATGATGTCATTTGAGCAATAACTGAAGCAGTAATCGAGCATGCTATGAAAAAACGATGAATGCCATCAGATCTAATGTTTATTGAACTCCGTGTGGGTAAATCACAGCAGGTTTTTTCCCATGCTTTTGTGTGCATTCACCGGTGCTCCAGTTCCTCCTCCTGCCTGGTGCCAGGAGCCCAGCCCAGCCCCAGCAGGAGCAGGAGCACCTGGGAACAGGTGGGAGACATCCCACGGGGATGGATGGGTCTGGGGGCCAGGCAGGACATCACATCCCTGCGGAGCTCCTCGTGGAGAGTGGATTAGAAATTTGTCTCATAACAATGGGAGACAAAAGCTCTCAAAATAGTTGTGGGAAACCTGGAAAATTAATCAGCTGAAGGCTTCTTTCCAATAGATCTTTGGCTGGCAAAGCTCTCTCCCCTCGCTTGGAGCATTGTCCTGAGTGGGCTGACGTGGTGGCTTTCCTTGGGGTGCCCTCTCTGCTTTAATGGTGCAGCTACCAGGGCAAACACAGAATAAAGAGTAACAATGCGCTTCAGGAGGGATCGCTATTACTCTAAATTTTCTCAGACCAAGACTTTCTCAACAATAGCGAAGGAGCTGTGCCAATGCACGGGCCCTACTGCAGCTCCTGTGATAAGATCACACTTGAGTTCTGTGGGAAATTCGAAGAGATTTGGCTTAACTTCAGCACCAAGAGTCACTTGATCCCTCACAATAAAAATCCAGACCATCTCGCGGCCAGCAGCAATATTTCAGGACGTGTCTGGGCTGCTCCATGCCCCTGCCCAGTACATTGTCAGTGACCAAGACAGGAGCCCAGCGTTGCTGGTTTAGCTGTCCACGTGCTGCCATAACCAGGGAAAACCCTCCCTGTGGGTGTCAGCCCATTTCCAGCGGGGACAGATCCGCTCCCGGCAGCACCTGCCAGTGACACCGGATCCCGGGCTCCCGGGCAGGAGGAGGAGGAGGAACAGGAGCCAAGGTTACCCGCTCCCACCCCCAGCACTGCAGCACCGACTCGTGAATCAGGCTCTGACAGCGCTGACTTGCTGCATCAGTCACATCACAGACACTTCAACCCAAAATATTCCTCTACAGAAAGGAAGGGGAAACACAGACCCATTATGCCAGTCTCATTTACATGCTTAGCTTAGAAAAATCAAATGCCTGACTCTGTCTCTGGCAGTTTCACGCTCTCATCATCTCCTGCAGAGCAGACACGTGGCCACCTCCTCCCCTTTCCACCTGGCCAGAGTTATTTGGCCTCTAAGGGTGACCTGAACATCTTGATTTAAAGGCATCTTGCTTGTGTTTCTGAGCACCTACATCAGAAATAATGAGGGGTGTAAGAGGATCTGTAGGGAGAGCCTGAGCACCATTTATTGGCTCAGCAGTCAACTGAGTGGTCAGCTTTAAATGAATTAAAATTATGAACCAAGAAAGACTTTGCAAAAGTGATGGTTGTATCAAAGAAATGAGCCACACTCCGTGAGAGGCCTGGGGGAGTCTGCAGGGAGTTTTGGGTTGAGATACATCACCGGGTGTTGCTTGATGTCCCCAAATCCCCCAGGCTGGCCACAGACACCCCTCCACATTACAGGGGTGCACAGGGTGCAGCTTCACCTCCTCTGCCAGACCCAAAAGGGAAGCTCCTTTCCAAATTTAAAACTCTTTAAAGCAAACACTGACTCCAATGCAAGAGCTGCAGAAGGAGCGAGTCCCTTGGAGAGCTGCCGCAGCCACCCAGGGCTCCTGGACCCGGCACTAACGGGACGTCTGCTCCCACAGCCAAGTGTCAGATGGTTCATCTGGGGAGCAGAAATCATGGGCAGAGCTCAGAGAGAGAGCAGCCAGCCAGATCAAGGCTTGTGGTGTCCTGTGAATTGCGCCAGCTCGACTTAAATACCATTTCTGAGCTTTAGAGGCAATTAAATATCAAGATCATTTACCAGACGAGGTTCTACCCACCAACACGTTGAGTCTTTAAGATGAAAGCAGATACTTTTATGGAAATTTATTTTAATGCTGCTCCTGGGAAAACAGTCTGCAGGCTGTGTCCAGGGAGGTCAGAGGCTCCCAGGCTGGCAGCCTCAGCTGAGCCAGGCTGTGAGTACCTGCCATGAATTAACACAGCCAGAAAATGCCTCCCAGGGCTGGGCTTTCTCTTCTCCCTCTTGCACAGGCACCACACCATTATATAATAAATAATTACTAAAACAGGCCAACGATACATGATTTTCTGTTGTTGTCCTGCTCTCACCTCGGGGGACCCAGCTGGAAACAAGCGGTGCCTTGCGCTTCTGGAGCAATTCTCCCGTCAGGATCTGAAGGATTTCTCTATTTACTAACAAGTAAAGCCCTTTTACACACAGCCTTGTGCCAGTTTAGTCAGGACAAGGCAGCTGCCTTGGAGACATCTCATTTCTGTTTGTTTTAACTTATTCCTAATCATTTTAATGTAAATCAAATAAGCCTGGTTGGAGTCAAAATAATCCACATCTGCACCGTGTTAGCTGCGTGGCACAGGGCGATGCTCGAGCCTTGTGTAGAGGCTTCATGTAAAGAACTCAGAGCTTTATTTACATTATTCATAAAAAATAACAACTTTAACTTCACCCCATCCCTGGAAGTGTCCGAGGCCAGGTTGGACAAGGCTTGGAGCAACCTGGAACAGTGGAAGGTGTCACTGCCCATGGCAGGGGCTTGGATCAAAATGGTCTTTAAGGCCCCTTCCAAACAATTCTGGGATTCCATGAACATCTGACTCCATCCCAAGGGCTCCTTTGTCTTACCCCATGAGTGGCTTCATCAGGCTGATGTGGCAAAGTCCTGCCCAGAGCAGTGAGGCGGCAGAGGCTGCCAGCAGTGCTTCCCTTTCCTGGCTGACATCACGGGAGCTGGAGTGGATGGAGGGTTGGGAGAGCTGGAGCCATCACACTCCTTCCAAAGCTGGGAAGGAGAAAACCCCATGGAGAAAAAACGACAGAGCTGAACAGCCACCAAAGACAACAAACAAAAGGCTTTCTTGGGTAAGAAATCATCTCCCCGGGTGCTGTGGCTTTGGCTAAGCAAAGATTTCGGGGGCTTGTCCCAAAATGTGGTGTTAGCACCCCGTCCCTCCTCCCGTGTACGGCCCTGGAGGCCGTGGGGGTGTTCGCCCTCCCAGCTGCGGTGGCGATTGCTCTTGTCACAAGAGCACGGCAGAGACCTCGCAGGGCCACGGCCGCGTTCGGAGAGCTCAGACACCATCAAAATGCCAATTCTGAGCCCTGGGCCTCCCGGGGGAGCTCTGGGGGCTGACATGAAAACATTGCTGGGCTGGAATGAGACCCCCCGTGACCCAGGAGAGATTTACTGCAGCAGGGTTAGAGCTTTCCCAGTGAAATCCACGCCAGCGAGGCTCCCTGATGGGAGCAGAGAGAAATCCTGGAGCGGGAAGGGAGATGGAGACACCACAACACGGGAGGCAGGGCCAGCAGATGAAGTCCCGGGACGGCCACACGTTGTCATCAAACCTCTTTATCTCTATGTAAGAGCTGCCTTCAGTCCTGATTTGAGCTTTGGGGTTGAGAGGGGTGTACCTGGAGAGCCCCTGCCCTGCTGATGGCCACAAATGCCCCACGGAACCGGTTCTCCCCTCGCTCACAATGTCGTCGTTTGGTACAAGGACATTAAAGCTTCTCTGTCCCTGCAGGAGGGAGCACGACAAGCAGAACTCATCACCTGGCAAAGTTCACTCGGCTGCTGTGAAGGGGAGAGGAAAAGGCAGATCCCTCTGGCATAAATCAGTAGAGCACCTGAACGAGGGGCTCTGATGGATTTTGTTTTGCTGTTTGCCGCCGTTCACGGTGTTGTGCTAATCCCAGCAAACTCCGCTCGGCTGTAGCAGAGCTGCCGTGTCCTCTCCTCCCTCCACGAATACCAACCGTGCTCAAGTGGTGCCTAAATGGGCCATCAGAGGGAAGGTTTCTGGAGATTTTCTGCACCCACCACGTGGCCTTGTAGTCCACAGCCCAGCACAAGTATCGGTCACGCGTTGGGCTGGGGAGATAAAACTTATTCTACCTACAAAGCAAACTACAAAAACTCTTCCTAATACGACAATTGATGTCGTAAAAAAAGCCCTCTGAAGGATTGCTGCAGGAAAAGGAGTCTCCTGGCAGAGTTGTGAATTTTTGCGTGTCTTCCAGCATCCCTTCCAGCCCGGAGCTGCCCCATGGGTGCTCAGGGTGATCCCCACCACCACAAAGTGCTGGGAATCAGTCCCTGGCACACCTTAGTGTTATAAACGAGCCAATCAATATTATGATTAAAGAGAATTTATTAATAATCAAAGTATAAAATTCGGAAAGAGCCACAAAGCAAACAACGCCGAGCCAGGCGCTCGGCGCTGGGTGAACTGAGTTTCAACCTGTATCGCTTCGAACCTCGCCTGTTCACCGCTGCAGTTTCTCTGAGGTGTCTTTTTATACCTTTATTCTTCTTTGTTAATTTTATCTTTTCAATACAACAATATAATTTTCCTGTTTTTTCCACCATGTCTGATGACAGTTCCTGAAGTTAGTAGTCGATTTTTGCTGTTGGAATCAGTTTTCTGGTGAAAGTATATTATTGTTGCTTATACATACATGGAACACACATCCTGGAACCATATTTCTGTATATACACACACATCCTGGAGCTCTGCCAGACGAGGAAATCCCACGAAATGCTTATCTGTGGAATGCAATTGGAATGTACCTTGCCGGGGCTTTATTCAGTCAGAAATCCCTTGAACAGCACAATTTTGGGATCAATTGCTTAGCCTCAGCAAAATGCTGTAATCTTTAAAATTTTAGCACGAATTATTTTGTATCATATACCACATTAGCCATGTCCAGGGGCATCCCCACAGCAGCATCTCTGGAGGCAGGAAGATTAGAAAGGCCTTGAAGGTCTTGCTCATTACCAAGTTTGCTGGAAAGTCACATCCCTGCACAAAATAAATCAGAGATTGGTGCAGAGATTGATGCTTTGCCATGGGCTGGTCCGCAGCCAGGCTGGCTCCCTCACCCAGGCATCCAGAAATACACCTGGAAATCAAGCTGCAAAGTGTATTTTAACCACCTTCAGTGGCCTTAGAGCCCAGAATTTGGAGAAGGAACAAAATCCCTGAAGCTCTGCAGTGAACAGCGAAAGTTCAGCTGAAGAGCTGCAGCCAGAAAGGGTTAAAGGGACGTGGGATGCTGCAGGATTGTTTCTTCTGCTTCACTAAACCACTGTTCAGATGGAAAAAAAAATAAAAAAGTTAGCTTTTCTCCTGCAAGAATGTAAATGTTGGGTATTTTATCAAGTGATTTCTTCAGCCCTCAAGCCATTCTTCAATTTGAAATGCTAGATTGAAAAAAACGCAGGCAAGAGAGAGAGAGAGGGAAAGAAAGAAAATATTTCCGCAGCCCAAGAACACTTTGCAGACATTATGGAAAATGTTGCCTGGTTTGTTTCCTCTACTCACTGAACCAATCTTTCGCATTAAAATCAGCAGAGTAGTAAATAAACATGTTTTCTCTAGCCCCGGAGCCATTCCGAGACATCAAATGGTACTTAAGAAATGTTTCTTTCTCCATCACAGAACATTTTTAAAATGTCCATGGCTGAAGGGAGGGAAGATGCTCCTGGACTGGAGCATTAGCAGGCTCTGCTGTCTCTCAAAGCTGGGGAGGCCCTGGGCGAGTCACAGAGCTCGGATTTTCTCTCCTGTTGGAGCACTGGAGGAGGAACAGAGGTTTTCCAGCTCTGCAGCCTCTCGCAGCTCCCCGTGGATGTGGCTGGATTTCCTGAGACCCTTGGAGAGGTGCTGGGGGCTTCCAAACCCCCCATCCCTGTGCTGAGCCAGAGCACGGAGCCGTTCAGTGAGGCACCTTGGGGCAACACGAGTTCCCTGAGTGGTGTCCCCACGTCCTCTGGGACACGGGGATGCTCTGGCGTGGGCTGTGGAGCTCAGGGAGGGCCAGGGGGACAGTGCTGGTCATCCCACAGGGATGTTTGCCCCCGAGGAGCAGTGCTGCAGCCCCTGGAGTGGTTTGGGTGCACTTGGGGCATCTCCCATGCCAGGGAAGCTCTTGCAGGAGATATTTCTCATATTTCACCTTTCCCTATCCCAGGCTGCTCCAAGCCCCGTCCAGTCTGGCCTCGGACACTTCCAGGGATGGGGCAGCCACAGCTGCTCTGGGCACCCTGTGCCAGGGCCTCCCCACCCTCACAGGGAAGGATTTCTTCCCAAAATCCCCTCTAACCCTGCCCTCTCTGAGCTAGAAGCAATTCCCCCTTTTCCTATCACCACTTCCTGATGAACTGATGTTGAGGTGCTTCAAAGAAAACCAAGGAAGGGGAGCTGGGGTTGTCTCGCTGGAAGGGTTGTACGACTGCTCTGCCTCAGAATGCAGTTTGGGGACAGACTTCTCAAGCATCATTTCTAAAAAAAAAACCCAAATTTATCTTGAGCAGAAAAGCAAATGTGTTTGTCCTGACCTGACACTGTTTTTTAAAGTGTCAAGTGCTAATGAAATTCCTCAGCCTTGAGCAGTTCTAGGCATTCAATGCTGATTTTTAAAATATGGGGATATTTTGCTGCAGATTTTAAGGCAGCCTCGAAATGATGAATGTTCGCGAGTGTGAGAGGAAAGAAACTTCCAGATTCAAAGAAGTTCTGACATAATCTCGCATGCAAAGCAGACAGCAAGAGGCTCCTGCTTTAAAGAGGTTTTTTGTTACTCCTTTGAAATTCCTTTAGCAGACCAACGCCGCACACTTTCATCATGCAAATTTGCTGATTTTAATATTTTGGGCTTAGAGAGGCAACAAAGCAAAAGGACTTCTTTATTTTTTCAGGCTGTAGGATGAAATTGGGAATGGAAACGTGCCCACAAGGCTCGAGCAGTCCCACCTCAGAGAACTCTGCTTTTTGTGATGCTTTGAAGGCTTTTTCTGCAGGAGAAGGGTACGGAAGAGGAGCAGCCCTGGAGCTGTGGGTCAGCATAGGGCATCTCCCTCTGATATTAAATCTGGGCTGGGAGACCATCAAAGACCAAAACTCCAGTGGGTTTTCCTGGGGATGGGAGCTCATTATATAATGAAATAACTAAGGTAATAAAGGTAAATAAAAATAAATGACAGGAATGAGATTAAATGAAAAAAAATCCCATTGAATGAAGTGAAAAATAAAAGAAAAAATAAATTATCAGGTAAAAAAGAAATGAAAAGGAAATTAAGAAGGAAATAATAAAATTAAATAAAAAAGAAAAATAAAATTAAATAAAACATAAACAGACAAAATAAATGAAATTAAAAAATGAAAGAACAAAAGGAAATAAAATACAAGCAGAAAAAAAGAAATAAAATAAAAGAGAGAATAGAATGAGATAAAGTATAAAGCAATAATAAAATGAAATAAAAATAAAAACAAAAATTTAAAATAAAATAGACTAAAATAGAAAACTGAAATAGAATTTAAAAAATAAAATAAAATAAAATAAAATAAAATAAAATAAAATAAAATAAAATAAAATAAAATAAAATAAAATAAAATAAGCTGAGTAGAACACATTCCCA
>VXAD01006094.1:942469-968074 GCA_013399195.1 Dicrurus megarhynchus
TTTTTCTTCTTTTTCCTCTCCCCCCTCCTCCTTTCCGGAGGCATTTGCGAGGCTTGTGGGCAGCTTGATGTGCTCGCTGCCTGCCAAGTGTTTGCCTCTCGCCCTGCGTAATTGAGGGGCTGGCGTGCCGGCTCACCTTCTCCAGCTGAAATATTAAACAGCAGGAGAAGCTGGGATCGGTAAACAAACCGGGATGATTGCTGCTGCTCCGTGGGGACACTGGCAGTGGGGTCCTCGGGAGAACCGGTGCTGCTCCAAAGTGCAGCATCCCAGCACGGCTCACCCCAATTTCCTGCCAGATTCACAGCCTGCTCTGAAATTCTGAAAGCTTTTAACTAAAAAGAGCAAAGCCGAGCTGTTCCTTAGGAGCTGAATTGCTGCGGTTTGCCCAGCTGAGGACAGTAAGGCTGTGACCCAAAGGTGTGGGTGATGGAGGTGATAATGCTTGGATTTGAAGTGAGTGGCAAATATGAAAAAATTAGGGGTCTCATCCTCTCCCTCCTGAGAGTAAATGTCCTTCTGTGGCTGTAACTACTGTGTTTTGGGGTTTCTCCTCCTGCAGAGGCCTTTTAATTAAGGCTTCACAGGGGAAAAGCTGTCGTACTGGGACGCTGGAGGGTGGAGATGGATTTTGGAAACTTAAAATTTGTCAAAAAAACCTCCTAAGGCGGCTGGAATTACAGAGAGTGGGGTAAAGCCAGGCGTCAGGACAGGAGCAGGGCGGTCCCAGTGGGGCAGAGATGTGGTTTGTGTGTTGGTTGGGCTGTGGCTGTGCCAGGGCAGTGTTCCCAAAACATTGTCCAGGGCTCCCCAAGCTTTTCCCAGAGCCCCTCTTTGTTCTGAGAGATGGATGCCATTAGCCAGGATGCGCGTGTTGATGCTGGATCACTTTGGACGTGATATTTTTGGAGCCCTCTGGCAATATAAAAGCCTTTTAGCTCCCCCGGCCATGACTGTGCTTTCCTGAGGGAGCCTGCTGGAATTGGAGGCAGATTTTGGCTCCTCTCAACCGGTGCTGGTGATAGGGCAGCATCCCCACGCTCAGGGGGATGCAGAGCATCCTCACTGCCAGTAAGTCCAGAAAAGAAAAATCCCTTCTCCTTGAGCTTGGGCCTGGCTGGAGCGTCCAGGTGCGTCCCTCTGGACTGGGCTTTGGCTCAGATCCCAGTTGGAAGTGTCAGGAGGAGCGAGGCCACTTTGCGGCATCGCCGGCCGGGGAAGAAACACCAACAGAGCTCGTGCCAGAGCCTGATCCAGCCGGGGAGCTCTGAGAAACCTCCAGACTATGCTTTCCTGGCTGGGGACACAACCCAGCTCACCTTGGCATGGAAATATTTATTTCAGGCTGTCTTGTTCCACAGCCTGTGGTCCCTGCCCGGCCTCCCGGAGGGCTCGTGCTGGGCTGTGGGATCGGCAGGGATGGGATCAGAGGTGGCTCTGCTGCCACACCAGCGCTGGGGTGACATGGATTGGGGACAAACATCATGGAACAACCTGGGAAAGAGTGCTGGGACTCTGCTCCTGCTTTGCTCTGTGTTTAAAAATACTCAAGCCTGACAAAATGGGGTTAGAAGGAGGATTCAGCCATGGCTTTGAATTTTTCCAGGTTTTCTGAGCCAGCAGCTTTTCAGGTGGGGAAATAGGGTGGGATGTGCTGGGCCGAAGGGAACTGCTCTGGGACAGCTCCAGGGATGCTGAGGAGCAGGGGGGGCTGCACTTGAGTGTCTTTTCCCCCCTTTTTCTAACCTGTCTTGAGTTTACTTGAATGTAATGAAAGAAATAAAACCCAGACATTCAGCTGGAGGAAATTAAAGGGAATTGTGAGTTCCCTGCCATACCTAATGGCCAGAGCGAGCATCGTATCTTGCTGCAATTAGGCTTCAAATCGAGCTGAGCCTGTGTTTGGCATCCAAAGAGCAGCTTCCCAGCCCATTTATTCCTGATCCAGGGAAGTGGCAGCAGATCCGATAGCCCTCAGCACCCACTGCGATGGGCACACCTACAGGAGGGCGTGTGGGGTTTTTTTATTTTATTAAATCAAGCCTGTGGGGCAATTGAGAAATAGGTGAAGCGTGCTTAAAAGAGGGTGAGGCTGTTGGTTTTCTCTACCTGACTTTATTTGCGAAGTGACAGGAATTTTGACAGGCTTTGTGTCTTTTTTAGCAAATCAAGTGTCATGCCAGGTTTGCCTGTGGATGAGATCATTTGCAAAATATGTTTCCCAGCTTGCTTCAGGCATAATTCATTGTGTCAACTGCAATTGCTCATTTGCTAGGAACTGTGATTCATTAGCGGTTTATTTTTTGTTGGGGTTTTTGGGGTTTGTTTTTTTTTTTAAGTTCAACTTGTTTTTAAGCAAATGTTTGGAGGCAGAACAGGAATCTGAAAAAAAAAAAAAGTTAAATCTTACATTCTTTGTAGCCACAAATTCTGCTGTGAAGGGAAAACTTGCTAAAATGCTGTGTTCCTGGGGAGGGAGAGGCAATCCCAGGCGAGCTCCCCGGGCAGGATTGCGCTCGGGTTTGTCATGTGGTTACTCCTAAATGGGGACGGAGGTAATAAAAATCGGACTGCTGGGACAGAGCTTGCCACTGCTGGGATGGAAGCAGCGCGTGGAGCTTCCTCCTTCTCCCTGCTGGGGGGTTCAGCCCGGTGAAGGATCCCACTCCTCCAGGCTGGGCTGGACAGGAGGGATGGGGGATGCTGGTGCTGGCAGCCCGTGCGCTGTTGGGACAGTGGTGACGAGAGCAGTTCTTTGGTGCGGTGACCAAGACCCCCCAAAAGCTCCCGGCTCAATGGGATAAAATGAAGATAAATAGCCCTTGGCACAGGTTTTGTGCTGTGTGTGTTCCCGGGGCTGCTCGCAGCCGGCGCAGTTTGGCCTCAGGCTTTTCAGAGGTCCTCACGTCAGACTTTTTACAGAATTTTGCGTGTCAAGTACATTTTTTGGTGCTGCGTTTCCTATGAAGACAAATATTTCAGTGCATTTTTTTTCCCCTAGGTGGGTGGATGGGGGGGCAGGAATCGCAGCCACAAACTACCCTGCACTAACAAACCAGCCTGTGTGGGCTGAATAAATTGATACACTTTTCACCAAAAGATTGATTTTATTTTTTTTTCCATAAAACTCCGAAGTGATTATGGAATGTACATTTAAGCATAAGTAACTTGACAGGTTGTTTTTTTTCCCCCCATGCAACAATTCTCCATAAAGCACTCTTTAAAATGTTTTAGGGTTTTTGTTTGTTTTTTTTTTTTTCCTTGAGTATTTGCGCATTCTCTCTGTTTTTTAAAACTGATAAAAGATTTTTTACGAGCCAAAAAAAATTGGGAAAGGGGGAGAGAGAGCACAGGAACGTGGGGAGTCTGCTGACTTCTGGCGCGCCGGCGCCGTGCCCAGGCCCTGCCAGTTTGCTGCGGAGCGCGGTGCCAGGAGCCAAGGGCAGCAGAGCGTGAGCAGAGGGAGGTGGCTCCATCAGAGTGACCATATATAGTCACTGGGACGAGATTAAACCCTTCACCTCCCCGGTGTCATCCCCACGGCCACAAAGCCAACATCGGGGTCTATTCGTCATTCCTTAAAACAGCAGGAGAAAATTCCTCTTTTCCCCCCGCAGCACCTCGTTGGGAGCAATCAGGGCTCCTCTGGATATATCGACTGGGGGAGAGCAGCCAGGTGGTTTTCATCCCTGGATTTCAGCAGCACAGCCGGTGCGAGGAGCTGGGAGTTCAGTGGGGCCGAGGCTGTGGTGGAGAAGGGTCCTGCGTGCGGGTGCCAGCGCTGGCGCCGCTCCACGCGCGCGTTCCTGCCGTGGTATCCACTGGGAAGCATATGGCAGCCTGGGATATATATACATTTTGTGTGGGGGGACATGTTTTACATGCCAGTTCTCCCTGTCATAGGACAAACATTCACCCTCCGGTTATGCGAAGCATTAGGGAAACAGGGATTGGGTTTGGAGAGAACATCAATCCGTGCAGGGAGGCTGTAGGGGATGCTGGGCAGTGGCGGCAGGGCAGAGGGGTGATAATGTTTTGGCCCTCCTGAGCTCTGGTGGGATTATGCTGCACAGAGGTGTAACACCGGACATAAATAAAGGGTTTGTGTTTCAAGGTGTGCCCAAAGGAGACGGGGAGTGAGGGTTTATACATTTGGAGGTGGATAAAAGGACTTGTTTTCCAAGGGAAGAGGCAGATGGGGCTTGCTGGGAGACTTCCAGTGGGATGCATGAGCCTGGCTGCCCTGTGGGACTGCAGACCCCTCCTGGCAGAGGCACAGCTCTGTGGCTGAGATCCTGTGGGATGAAATTCCCACAAGCAGGAGTAACCTCTCTCCATAGGTGCTCCTTCACTGGAAACCTCCCTCAGCACTGCACCGCCTGCAGCGACCTTAAAGGACTAAATCTGAGTAGGATTATGTGCATTTTGTTTGTTCTGTTGTGGCTGGAATCACATCCTCATGGCAGAGATAGGGATTGTGATTTCCTGATGGGCATAAGGAGGTTTTGTATCCCTCTGACTGGATCTTCTCCCTTCTGAGAAGTTCTGATGGACTGTGAGGGAAAACTCTGGGGTTTTTGCATCACCCCTGTAGCTGCAGCCCGGCCTCAGGGCAGGTGACAGAACCATATCTCTCACTCGTTTCTACAAACCAAAGTTGTCTGAAACTTCATCTGTCTGCTCCCCAATTATCTGCTCCTTCTGTGCCTCCGTTTATCCATGCTAACATCATCAATACATGCCCATGCTTAATGAAACATTATTGCTTAGGTTTAATTGTCTCCTAATTAAGTAAAATAAAATTTTGCACGGTGGATGCAACAGCATCTTTCCTGTCTGGGAATTCTGCTGTGCTTGAGGTACCTGAGCCCAGGGAGTGGTGACAGCCACAGCAGTGCCATTCCATGGAGAGAGGGATGGACAACAGCAGCAGCTGCCTCCCCAAACCTGCTGCTCCTCTCATTCACCCTGGTTAAATTAGATTAATTGCCAGCACCCCCTTTTTAGGATAAATCTCTGCATTTGGTAAAGCTGCTGGGCTTGTTGCTTCAGCACATCCCTGCTAGAAGACACAACCTGAGGCCGTGCTGAACACCTGGGAAAGGTGCCCCTGTTCAAAGTCAGGGCATGCAAGTATAGGGCTGAATTTTTGACTCTTGTCTGAGCACAGTTTCTACTCTTAATGCATCATTAACATGGTTTTCTGCATTTCATTCAGCTCCCATTACAGCACTCAGTTCCGTCTGTTAATTTTGGTGTGTTGATATTTTTGTTGTCAGCAGCTTTTTTTTCTTTTTTGAAGCATATAAAAACCATTAGTGTGAAAGAAGATTAAAAAGATACATTACAATTAAAATGTTAATGAAATCGGCATCATACAACTTTTGAAACCATTTAGGCATTAATCTTTCTTGGTCTCATGTCCATTAACTCGGGCGATTCTTATTCCACACTGACCCCTGCTGAGAGAGTCGTGCTATAATTGGATTTTAAGAACTGGGGGGAAGAAAAAGAGGGAGAGAGAAAAGCCTTGGAAAAAAGTGGAAGTTGGGGAGGTTGCCTTCGCTTTCTGCGTGGTGTCCATGGAAATGAACCCGACAAAACCCAGCCCTGTTGCTCCATCACTCCTGAGTTCTGTGTTCCCCCCACAGGGCAGGTCTTGCCTGGGAATGTGGGAATGCCAGGGTCAGAGGTTGGGCAGAGCCCTGGGAAGCTCCAGGCTGGCTCCTGTGGGCGCTGGCTGTCACCATGACCTTGGGCAGGACACGAGCACCGGGCTGGGCTTTGGTTGATCCCGGTGTAACGTGAGCAGGGCTGGAGCGGGATGGTGCGGAGGCTTTTTAAGGATCTGGGAGGAAGGGAATGGGAGAGCAGCAAGGAATCGTTTGTCATTATTGCTTCGGCTTTCCCCAGTTCCTCCACAATAGTATTTCTGCATTTTATCTGTTTGGGTTTGGTTTTTTTAAATGGCTCTTTTTCAGCTTACACAATATTTGAATTGGGACCAGCCCCCCTCCCCAGGCGAAAGAGGAGGATTGAGTAATTCACAGGCTGTGTCGTGAATCCTGCATCAGGGCTTCTTGACTCACCACACAGCTCCCAGGATCCGTGCCATGGCTCCATCAGGGCCGTGCTCAGCCTCTCCAGCCTTGCCAAGGCTCCAGCCCATCCAGAACACTCTGTGCTGGTCAGTCTGAGCCTTACACACTCCTGGACACCTTCTCCAGAGCTTTGCCTGTGCTGTCCAAGAACTTTATACCTCCTGTGGGATGTTGGACAAATTGGGAAGGGCAGATCCTTTAGGGAAGAACACAACTGTCCTTGCCAGCATGGGGATGGGGTTTGGGGTTTTTGGGAGGGTGTGTGTGCTGCTGTCCAGGCAGTGATGCACCTCGGGGCTGGCTGAGCTGGAAGTCAAGGGATGAGCGCATCCCGCTGAGGGAGGAGCGGGGTACCAGCCCAGCTTGTGTTTATGCTGCAAGCATGAATTTTTATTTATTTATTTTTTTAAAAGAAAAAAGCTGAATAGGTCCATGGAAGCCGCAGAGCTGCCGTCTCCCAGCGCTGCGCTCTCCCCGCTCGCGGCGCCGTCGCTCCGCGCGCTCCCAGGCGGGCAGGAGAGGAGGGATGGATGGTGGGGGGCTGGCCAGGGGGCCCACTGGAGCTGAAGCGTCTGCAGGGCTTGGGAGAACACGCTGGCAGTTTCTCGGGGCCGGGTTCATGCTGTGGGAAGCGAGCTGTGAAGCACAGAGCGTGCTGCTGGCACCGCATCACAGGGACGCGGGTGTTGGGCAACCCTGGGCCGTGGAAGTGCTTCCTTGGAGCTCTGGAGCGCCTCTGCACACGCAGCAGAGCCTGGGGTTTAATTGTTTTCCTCTCTTTTTATGTGGGTAAAAAAAAAAAATAATTTATAGCAGTGTTGTTTTGTGTCGCGGCATCGCATGAATTTATAACCTGAGAGAATTTGGGATGAGGATCCAAAATTGTCAAATAATGGCAGGAATGGGGAAGGCCTTGCCAGAGTGTGACCCGTTCTTGTCCCATCTCAGCTGATCAGATGAACGGGGGGTATGTTCTGGCACAGGAGCACCCCAGAGGGCTGATTTGTGCCTTTGGGTGAAACCAGCAGCATTTGTGCCAGTCAAGTGTCCTTAGGGGAAGGGAAAGTTGTAGGCCCAGGAAGAGGGAGCAAGGAAAAGCAACCCTGGACATTCCCAGTGAGTGTTTCTGGCCCAGCACACAGGTGGGATTTCTAGCAGGGTGAATTTCTGTGCTGCAGGCTGAGCGAGAAGCACACCAGAATCAATATCTCAGTAGTCCAATAAAACCTGTGGGAATTTCATTTCAGCTCATTTCCAGTGATCTAATAACTGGCCTTTCAGATGACTGCTGGCTGTTTGTGCAACTGTAAAAATGTAGATTGAGCCTGGTGCACTTGCAGTGCTTTGGTTTGGCAGTGGGAGCCTCCATCCCAAGGTTTGCTCTGGGGTCAGGCAGTGAGGGCTGGGACTGTTTGGGAGCTTGGGGCTTTGGTTCTGGGTGGTTTTCAGATCCACTGGTGGATTCTACTTCCAGCTTGCAGCACTGATTTAGTGTCCATCACACCTCTGCATTCCCTTGGGAGTCAGTGGGAGCTTCAGCAGAGCAGCTGGAGGTACCTGAGCCACGTGGTACCTTCATGAATATTTTTGCAATCAAGTTTAGGAAGTTTCCTCATTTACCTTCCCATTAAGATCCCAAACTGGCTGTTGCTTTGTCTGTGAGTGCCTTAGGAGAGGTGTATCCTGCAGTAGTTGCTGACTAACCTGGATTTGGCAGGAGAAATTATGCAGGAGGGAGGACTTAACTTTTTGCAGGGGGACAGGAGGGCAGCACAACTCGGAGGGGGTGGAGAAACCAAGGGAACCTGCAGCCTGTGTGTGTCTGGTCCAGGCTGTCACCCCAGCGCAGCTTGGCAGAGCATGGAGCTTAATGTTTTTGCTTGACCATCATCAAAGCACAGAGAACTCCCATGGTACATTGGTGATGTCCACAGTGCGAGTGATTTTAAACAAAAATATCCCAGTGGCCCTTACTACTCTTTCAGAAGGTTTTAGAAAGTGAAAGTCATGATTTGTTGGTTCTTTTTCGCACCTCCCAACTGGTAATTCCCCCCAAAATCCCTGAAGCACTGTAGATGCAGTTCAACTGCAATGTATTTATGAAGCATCACGAGTCACACCAAGTGCCAGCCCCACCAGAGCCGTGCTCCTGCAGCCTCCCCTGGCTGTGCCTCAGGGATTTGTGCTGTTTGGGTGGTTTGGTGTCCACTCCCCGCCCTGCAGCCTGCCCCTGACCTCTCTTTCGTGCCTCAGGAATGTTGAACAAAGCCCAAGGTGCAGCATTAGCAATGGAAATATTTGGTTCAGGAGGTTCCCGGGGCGGTTCCCGCACCCTGGCGCCCGCCCCAGCGCACGTGCCGGTGCTGCGGTGTTTGCTGGGACCTGGGAGAAGTTTTCCCTCTTGGTGTCCAGGTGACAGCTGTCCAGGTGACAGGAGGTGGGTTGGGAGCTTAGGAATTGGTTCTGGTGGTACCACCCACCAGTAGGGATGGATGTGTCAGTTTGGGGAAGGAAGGGAGAGATTTGCTGGCAATTTTTGGGAAAAAACCCAACTTCCCAATGATTAGAAGGCCATTCGAGGAAGCCTGGGATGAGGTGTAGCAAGGAGCTGCTTGGAACTTGTTTCAAAAGGTATGAAAAGGAGAGATGGGATGGAGTGGAGGATTGTTCTCCTGCCCATCACTGGATGTGGTTGGAGAAACTCTCCAAGTTACCAAAAGTTGTTGAGGGGAGGAATGATCTCACGTGTCTGGGGTGGTTTCATGCCCAGGGCAGGGGCTGAGCTGCCTCAGCGAGCTCAGACTGACATCCCAGAGGCTCTTTTCTCCTTGCTTTGGCCGCTCAGATCTGGTATTTGAATTTTAGTCTTCATTTTGTAGGTGGGACAAGAACCACCCACCACGCAGGCTGAATGATGCCCTGTTGTGCGTGTCACAGGCGTGGGTGGCACTGGCTGCACTCTCCGTGCTTCCCACCGTGGTCCTGAGGATGCCATGGGCTGGGGCTGGGGACAGTGGCTCTGTGGGACGCACACTGCTGTTGGCACTGCATGGCAATGCCCTTGGCAGCACAGCCCCCGCCGTGGCTCGTGCTCCGTGCTCTCCCCAGATCTGAGTTCCATCATTTGTATGATTGGTCCCAAAGTGCCTTTCCTTGCTTCTCGCACCACTCCTGATTTCATCTCCTCCTGTCCCGGGAACCACCCTCTGCTCCCTGTAGTTCAGGGGAGGTTAGCTCAGGTTTAAACCACTTGGCTGTGGCTGTTAAGTCTTAGTGACATATTAAGGATTTAATATCCAAGTGCATTAGCTTCCCACCCACATCCCCCATTGGAGATGGGCTGAGGGAAATCGCCGGCGCCCACATCTGAGAGGATGCTGCCCGGCAGAGTTGTATAAATGGCTTCCTCCTGGACCTGTGCTTTTATGTTTAGTTCCTGACCTAATTAGCCATGAGCGGAGATCTCGTGGCTGCATCCAGCACCTCATCCCTCGCAGAGATTGCGGGAAGATCCCCGGCTGCCCGAGGGGACACCTGGCCCGGTGGGGACGTGGCAGCAGCGTCACAGTCTTAATTCCCAGCGCTCCATCCAAGAGCCAGCTGGGCCAAAGCAGGAATCACCCAGCCAAACCAGTGTCCCCTGCACCTGGTGGCAGGCAGGGCATGCCCTGGTGCTGCCACCTCTGCCTGGTGGCAGCGTGAGATGGGAGAATCTGCCTTAATCACTGTGAGTCCGTCTGATTGTGTTACAGCTTCACTTCTGGGCCCTTGCTTAACGCGTGCAGTACATCAGAGGCTCTTGTGAAATGTAATGTGCTGGAGCAGCAGCACAGGAAAAAGCTCTGCCTTCTGTGAAGCCAGACTGTTGCAGAGTAATTTGTTTTGTAAGATTTTGAAAGGCAGTGTTGCAATCTGTAACAGTAGAATAGTGGGAAGATGGTCAGGTGGTTCTTGGGACTTCAACAGACAGATTTCATGTCTGTGTGTTTTTGCAACACCTTTCTATAAAGGGAAACATAATTTAAAATATGATTACTTAGTGTTGTAACAGTCTTCTCAAACGTTTTTGCATTATGCAGAGATCATTATCAGAGGCTGATATTAACTTGCAAAGAATATTATGCAAATCATTCTCCTGTTCTTCTAAAAAGAAATTTCCTTCATAATGCAAAGCGTGACAAAAAAAATTGTGCAGAGGCTTTTGGCAAAATTACATTCAGAAGATGTAACAGTTTTTCTGCTTACTAGCACAATCCGTTTCTGCCTTTTGACTGGATTTGCTCAACTCAAGCTGATAAAGGCTGAATTTTAAAACCAGGGCTGGGGCTGGGGGGAGTGTGTTGGACCTCCTGGGTTCAGGGATGGTCAGGGAGGGTTTTCATGCTTAGACAGTTGTTTCAAATCCGTCCTGATGGTGATTACAGGCTCTGATATTCTCAGCTGTTTGGTGCTGTCTGGAATTACGTGGTGGTGCTTCGTACTCTGTGGGGTGGGGATGCTCAGCATCACCCTCAGCGCGAGCAGCAGTTCCAGGGCACAGGACTGGGATAGATTTCACAGGGACAGACTCCCCAGGTGTCCAGTATCACCAGTTTCAGCCTCTGCATCACTGGGACCAGTAAGACCACCCTGAATGGGGGGCACTGCAGGAGTGGTGGCAGGCTGGACCCCAGACACCGGCGATGGGATGGGTGGCCCTGCCCATCCAGCCTTCACAGAGTCACAGGATCACTGAGGTTGGAAAAGACCTCTGGGATCATCAGGTCCAACCTGTGGCCCATCCCCACCTTGTCCCCAGCCCAGAGCACTGAGTGCCACGTCCAGGCCTTCCTTGGACACCTCCAGGGACAGAGACTCCCTTGGCAGCCCTTTCCAATGCCTGACCACCCTTTCCATGGAGAAATTCCTCCTGATGTCCAACCTGACCCTCCCCTGGCACAGCTTGAGACTGTGTCCTCTTGTCCTGTCAGCTGTTACCTGGGAGCAGAGCCTGACCCATCCTGGCTGCTCCCTCCTGTCAGGTGGTTGTGTAGAGCAATAAGATCTTCCCTGAGCCTCCTTTTCTCCAGCCTTGGCATCTTCCTGGTGTTTCTCCAAGCATCAGCACGTTCCTGGAGGTAATCCTGGCCCGGCTGAAGCCATTGAGGATTTTGCCACTGACTTCATCCCTCCTCCATACATTTTTTGTGTGTGTTACAAACTGGTTGGATCAGTTCAGAGCTGCCCCTTCCTCACATGGAAACCAGACTGCACTGAAATCGAGCGGATTGTTTTATAGGTATTGGCTGTTCTGCTTTTGTTATAGATTGATTGACAAAAATAGACCCTGATAAATATTGTAAATGACTAAAAGACTTGCAGGCATCACAGTCAGCTTTGGAGAGGCTCATTTGCTATAGAACCCCTTTTTTCAGGCACTTAACACCATTTTGAGAAAACAAGGTCCTGAATTTTTTTAGGCATTTCTCAATACAAATGTGATTGAGAAAAGTCAGTAATATTCAGACATGTAGATTGAATTACAGCGGCAGGGAGAGTTTTCACTAACACGGGAAATTTTCAGGCTCTCTTTTTGTGTCTGGTTAGATAACTCAATATTTAAAAATCAACCCAAATTAGATAAATAAGCTGGAAGTCGTAGTTAGCATTCGTCAAGCAACTTAGGCTGGATGTTCCAGCACAGCCTGACTCCACCTCTAGCTGCAGGGTTTCCCTGTTATGAACGGGTGAATACTAATCCTTGTTTATTCTCTGCTGCAGAGAAATGGATTTATCCGGAGTTTTCTGCCTTGAAAAGGAGCCTTGGGTGCGAGCGGGGTTGGAGCGCCCTGGGGCGGGTGTGATGTGCGCGGTGAATTCCACCCTTCACGCCTTCCACCGACACCAAATCCTTTCTTTCGGTGACACAGAGAACTTTTAACACCCCGAAAGTGGCCCCGGGGTGTGGTTGTGACGTGAGAATCAGAGCAGTGAGGGGTTACGTGGGTTGGCTCTGCCCTCCGCTTCCCTGGCATCTCCTGGGGTCACGCTCGCTCCCGATGGGAGCTGCTGGTTGAGCCTGGAGATCCGTGCTGGAGCCCACTGGGTGAATGACAGGGACAGGCTGACTTTGGATTTTTTAAAGATTGCGAGGAAGGCTGAATCAAAGTAGGGAGGTGTTTTATTCTGAACAGTGTGGCAGAAAGGAATCTTTTTATCTTCTGGGTTTCTTTGTTTCCGGAATGTTTCGTAGCACGCACTTGTAGCAGAGCGGTGTTAAGCATATTCCTGCAAATCTCCTTCTGGTATCCTCTGGAAAAGGGTGATGCTGCCAAAATCAAATCAAATATTTAGCTCTAAACTTTCTTTTTTGTTTTGGTTCAAAGGATGTCTCCTTTTGACTGTATTTCCTTGGGTTTTATAGTATTTCTTAGAAGAGCATTTGCAGAGTTCATCGAGCTCCTTCCAGAGAAGCTGTGGCTGCCCCATTCCTGGAAATGTCCAAGGCCAGGTTGGACTTGCAACAACCTGGGACAGTGGAAGGTGTCCCTGCCCATGGCAGGGGGTGGGACTGGATGGGCTTTAAGGTCCCTTCCAAGCCAAACTGTTCTGGGATTCTGTGATTCCCTTTGTTTTCCCCCCTTTCCCAATTAACCTCATTTTAGGCTGTGAGTATCAGCAGTGGCTTTTATCCTCTGCTGCCCTGCTGCAGGTGTCACATCCCTACCTGCCTCACTCCAGCCGTGTTCTTACCACCAGGCATTAGTAAAACCAAAGCAGAGGCCAGCGTGATCATCTCCTGCCTCTGTCTGCTGCAGGGGAACTCTTCCCAACAGAGTGAAAATTGCAAGTGGTTATGGAAATTATGGGGCAGGGAAGAAATAGCATTCCAACCTGGTTTAATTTGTGAGTGGATGTCCTGGAAATAAGTTATAGCAATGCACAGCACAGGTTGTTCTAATGTGAATGACGGGCTCGCCCTTGTGCGAGCGTGATGCTGCCTCACGATGTGGGAGCAGATATTATAACCTTGAAGAATCTTGTAGGACATAAAAGTTTTAATTAAAAATCCAGCTTGGTTGAGGGTATTTTGGTTTAGTATGAATGTCTTCATTTCTTTTGAGAAAGAATTAAATGAAACCCTTAGTATTCCTTTTTTTTTTTTTTTTTTGATTTCTGCATATTTATTCTTGAAGTTGAAGCATTAGAAAATAATTGAGTAAAACAAAATCCACAAGGCTTCAAATTACCTCTAGCTTAATGTTTTATTTAAAAGGTTTGCTAACTGACATTCTTTATAATGAATTAGGTCACGCGGCTCCGAAGAGTGTTGTCGGTTTTCTTTTTTACATTTAAATTTGAGGCTGCTTCCCTTGAAACTTGGGCTCTGCTGCCAGAGCCGTGCACGGTTGTGACTCCCCGGCTCAGGGAATCTCACTCTAATTATTCTCAATCACACCAGTGCAAATGAATATATCCATGTTTGGAGGATCGAAGCGGTGTTGTCATGGCAATCTCCGTAAGGTCATGAGAAACTCATGGATATTGTTCACTGCCTCTCCTGGGAGGCTTCTCCTACCTTTGCAAGGCTCTGGATTTGGGGGGGTTTGGGCAATAACTTTGAAGCACGGTGGTGTAGGGGTTTGGTTGAAAGGATTTGCTGTTTCCTGCTGGGGGTTTGAGTGAAGGTGGTGAAGGGCTCGTGGCTCACTGCTCGTCCTCCTCTGGGCACCGCATCCCAAGCCAGGACGTGGAGCCAGGCTTGCTCTGGAGTGTGGGATCCTTTTAGACCTCGGGGGCAGCAGAAGGGTCCTTTGGTTGGTGCAGGTTAATGGGGCTCAGTGTGCTGGGATGAGCTTTGGCTTGGGTTTTGTTGGGAGAGCTTTGCTTGTATGCAACTTGAAAAAAAACCCCAAATAATAACAAAAAAAGCCCCAAAACAACAACAAAATACCCAACCCAATGAAGCCAACCTTTTTTTTCTTTAAGGCCACGTTGGATGAAGCAACCTGTTCTAGTGGAAAGTTCCCTTCCCACGGCAGCTCTGGTGACTTTACAAATATCTGGTGTGGAAGGACAAAGGAATTCACTGAAATTGGAATTCACTAAAATTGGTGTTTTGCAAGTCTTGGCTGAGGCGATCCGTGTAGCTGTGGTTTTATGGTTTTGTATTTCTAAATTCTTTTTGTTTTAAAAAAAGCAAAAGAAGACGTAACCAAAAGTAAATGTTATTGATAGAGAGCCATCAAAGCATTTTAAATTGCAACTAAATGCACATTAAAACTGTAATTCTTTTGCTAACCCAAGACATATATACATATATATATATATGCACATGCACACCCCTATCTCTATGAGCCTTCAGACAGCTCTAGCATGTCCCTGTGCCAGGTTTTTTTGTGCAATTGGTTTGGAATTGGTGGCTTGGTTTGGAAGATCTGACCTTATTTAATGATTGATATCAATATTCTACAAAAATACTGAAAACTGAAAGAAAATCTTGCACTTTATTGGCTGTGGAGGAGCCGTGGCTGTGCCCGCGGGGTGTCAGGTGAGTCTCTTGCATTATTTGTGTTATCTGCACTTAATTGCTTCTGGTTGCTGAGTCTTTGGAGATGTTGAGCCTCTCTGATCTTGTCCTCTCACACCCAAGGTGTTCTCACGCAGCAGGGGAAGAAAACAGGTTTTCACAGGATTTTTCACCTGGCAGGTGTGCCCTGTTGGCCCATCCCTGCAAGGCCTGGCTTGCAGAGCCCCTGCCCTGCCCGGGTGTGCCCCTGTCCACACAGGACACCCCGTGCTGGCACCTCTGCCCTGCCACTTGTCTGCCCACTGTGGGTCTGTTTTGACCTGACTTTCTACAGAACTTGACACACAGGTTGGATTAAAGGGTTTTAACTCAGAGTTTTAGGTAGGCAGAGTCAAGGTGTAGAGATGAGTTGGTGTTAAAACCCTCAACAAAACACTAAGCAAGTGGAATTTGTAATTAAAGACCTATTTGCATTTAAAAATCATTTCAGTTGACCTTCTGGCCCATGGGCTTTCTCATTGACTGTGGTGTTTCCATCAACACTTCCAGGTCTCCAGGACTTGCCAAAAGCTCTCAAAGCAACTTACTCTGATCTGTTCTGCCTTGTCCATCCAACACCTGGAGGAGTGGCCAGTGAGCTGTGAGGGCAAAATGTGTCTGATGAGGTTAAAAAAGGCACAGGGGAGCCTTTAGTGCTGGGAAAGCCATTAACTGCAGCTCCTGCAGTATTTAACAGGGCTTCAAACCCCTCTGATTATCCCTCGCATTGGCTTTTGTCAATCATTTTGTTGACTAACATGTCCCTTTCAGCTTTGGTGACAATAAAATGTGAGTAAGCAGAAAACTCAAATTTCTGAACGATGGCTTGTGGCAATATCCTAATTTCCTGAGTGAGCACAGGCTTCTTGGTGTTTCATTCCTGTGCCAGAAAGACTATTTGCTCATACAAAGTTCTTCATTGTAACAGGAAAAAATCAATTTGATTACTTTCATGTCAGCATGCATGTCTAATGGCTTAGAAGTTATTGCAGCCATAAAATATACAGTATCATTTCTCTCTCACTCTGAAATTTGACAGGATTAATATAGTCAGCATGAAATCTTAGTCATAAAGTCGACCATAAGTGATGGTAAAATTAGCTGCTGAAATTGTCTGCTTATGGAAAGCATCTTCTGTTTTTCCTTCAGGGAAAAAATGCCGAGGGGCTGGCGTGCGGATGGGAAGGGAGTGTTTGCTCTGATGGGAAGATGTCCATTTTATTTCGTGCTCTTCTGACGAGGGGGATCTGTGATGTCCCCGACAGCCCCGAGCGTGGTTTCGCCGCCCGTCCGTGGCTGCCGGGCGCTGGTGGTGGGGCTGGGCTTCGTGTCCAGCACAGCCCTGCAAGTCATTCCCTGTGTGAGATGCACTGCAGGGCCTGGAAAGCATCATCCCCTGCAGAGGCTGGACTTTGGGTTGGAAACCAGGGCTCGTGGTGTGTCCACTGGCGCTGCGTGTTCCCCAGCGGCGAGCGTGGGCTGTGCTGCCGATTTATCTCGTGCAGAGCAAGCCTCGTCGTGGTTGGAAGCTGTTCCTTGCCGTGGCTCGGTTGGACGGAGGAGAGGTGCAGGTGAGGTGGGTTTCACCCATGGACTGCAGTGGATGCCCTTCCTCCTGGTGCTGCCACCTTTGTGGTCACCCGCCGTCCTCCTCGCACGGTCCCCTTGCGCGGTGGCCGAGCACCTTCAGTGGGGCTCTGTAGGAAGCTCTGAGCTGAGACTGAGAAAGCTCTGCTTGAAGCTGAGTTTCCTTCTGCGTGACTGCCCTGGGAGGCAGCGGATGGCCGGGACAGCCGCTCCTTCCTGCTCACCCACCTCCAAACCTGCCACTGGAAGAGGAGAGGAAGTGCTGGCTTAGGCAGACGTGTGATCCTGCACCAGCCCAGCCTCTGAACTCCTTGTTCATGGTTTTTGTTTCGTGATGTCTTGTTTCGGCTGCACTGGGTAAGGTGCCCATGCTGCTTTTTCTGCTTATGAGGCTGATTCCAGAAAGAATTAAAGAGCTTGGTATCTTTAATAGCAATGAGCTGCTATCTTTAATATCAACTTTAAAATGAAACCGAGGGAAGGCATCATCTTGCTTATGGACATTAATTGCCCATTCCAGAAGGTCCCAGGGCAGGTTTTGTTGCCAGCCCTTGGCCTGCTTGGCTTTGCCAGGGGAAATTTCTCCTGTTCCTTGAGCAAAGACACAAAAGTTTTACTGCTCTGGGGGGGATCAGGGGTCCCTCACATTGTATCCGGATGTTCCAGCTTGGCTGGAAGCTGTGTCCTGCTGGTTTCACATGTTCTGCCTGCCTTGGCAGCCCGTGGTGAAAAGTTAATATCTGGTCACTGGTTTTGGCTGCATCTCCAAGGCAACTTCATTCATAGGCAGCTCCCGGTTCATACCTATCCGGACATGCCTGGGTGACTAACTCCAGCTCCTGTTACATCCCAGAGGAGCTGTTAACTCCTTCAGCCCAGCAGGGAATACAGCAGGGAATGGGCACAGAGCAGGTGGGTGCCATAAACACCCAGCAAATCAGACCTGCTCTGTTTTGGTTTTTCCTTCCCAGTGCCTTGATCAGTGAGGAGAGCAAAGAGCTCATCACTGTTCAGGATCCTTCTCAGTGCAGGAAGGTCTCAGACTAAGTTTGTTTCTCCTGGCATTATTATGCTTCATTATCCTCTGGTTTGGGCAGGACGCTGCCTTTGGGATCTGCACTTACTGCAGAATTTCATTTGGGAAGAAGGAGCTTGGCTGCGCACTGCAACGCGCCCTGAAACGCAGGGGAAGTGTAATTCTGCATTTCATGCGAAACCAAGGGAGGATTTTCCTCCGAGGGGAAGGTGATGAGGGGAGACCACCACGTTCCCAGGTGTGTTCAGGGTCCATGAGCCCTGTGAGGTGGAGCTGTACAGGTTAAACATGGAGATGTCCTGGTCCCTCACTGATGTGCCTATTTCTGTGTGAGTTCTCCAAATCCAGATTTACAGCCTCCAGAGACTGCTTCGATTCTCACCAAAAGATGTAGGAAGGAGGAAAATGAGCCAAACCGGGCCTTTTGCTGTTTGTTTCTCTCACAGCAGTGCTGAGAGGCGCTCTTTCAGGAGATGATGATTTGTCCTTAAAATCCACAGCGCTCGCTGGGATGGATCCTGAAGCACCAGTCCCCAGGAAAGCACCCGTCTCCAGGAAGGAGTGGGGCTGGGAGAGAGGCAGAACAAGTCTAGCTCAAACCAGCACCAAGCAAAGTTTGGCTTGAACTTGCTGAGCGTTGTAAAATCATGGAATGGTTTGGGTTGGAAGAGACCTTAAAGCCCATCTTGTTCCAACCCTGTTCCATGGGCAGGGAACCTTCCATAGGCCAGGGTGCTGGGATGTGCCCTGTTGCGTTGTGCATTTGGGTACTGGTGTGATCCGTGTACCCACCCTGGCTGTCCTGGTGCTCTTTGGAGGCCCTGGAGGTGATTTGGCAGGAGGGGACAGGTAGGAAAAGCTCACTGGGTTTCACTGGACACATCTCTGCCCTCCGTGCAGCCCAAGTGGGGCATCACAGCAGGAATCAAGGGTCAGGGAGGCTCTGGGGATGGCTGAGATGTGCAAACCTGAGAGCCTGTTAATTTTTTAATGCATTTTGGGAGATCTGTTACGCTGAAACGTCAGGCAGAGGATGAAACACGCTGGGAATATGAACCTGCTGTGGCTCGGGGTGCTGCCTGTGGGAGACTTAATTAGAGAGACATGGGACAGGTTATCCCAAGGACCTGGGGTGCAGCTTGGTTCCCCTAAAACCTGTCTGGCCAACCTCCCAGCTCCAGATGCTGCTTTCCTTTCCTAGAGAGGAAAACCTGCTCTTGGGCTCTTGTGGAGCTGCTATAACTCTCAAATTTTAATAATAGATTACCATTAGTATCAGCCTTATATAATGCACAGCTCATTATTGCTTACTCAGAATAATTTTGCAGCCTCCTTATAGAACCTTGGAACTTTATTTGCTGAGTATAAAATATGCAGAAATGCATGAATAGTTTTAAGACTTGGTACCCTAAACTAATACAGTGTGCTGCTTTTTTTTTTTCCCTGCACCATGATTGAAGTCAAATTAACATATTTACCTTCAGTGCTCCCAGGAGTAGCATTAAAAAATTCAAGAGGTGATTCAGAATAGTCTCCGATTTACTGTGTTTAAAGCTGGATTTCATTTCTCAGTAAAACCATGCGAACACTTGACTCCCTTTCAGCTTTCCAGCCTGTTTCCTCCCTGTGGAGGTCCTCGGACTTATCAACAGATGGGAGCAGTATTATTACCACTGCATTCCCAAAAGGAAGTATTGTATTTTATTTTATTTTATTTTATTTTATTTTATTTTATTTTATTTTATTTTATTTTATTTTATTTTATTTTATTGGTTTTTTGGGATGGTGGAGAAAGCAGGGGCAGAGAGGAAGGGAGGAAATGAGTTCTAACAAATGGCACAGAAGTGTGGCTGCTGTTTTAATCTGGAGTAAGGAGAAGGATGCAGTGTGGTTTCTGTCTTTCCTAAGGCAAATCATGGAGCCTAATTTTGGCTCTATGTTCCCATATTCCCAGGAAAAAAAGCCATGTAAAGGCCAGGGTAAGAAATGGAAACTTATTTTATTGCCCAGTGGTTTCTTTATTCTTACAAATGACACCTGTGCCTTCCTGCTGTGCTTTGATTTATCCCTACAGCTATAGGGTGCAGCTCCTATAGCTCCAAGGATTTCAGACCCCACAACAGTCAGGTTCAGGGGTGCAAATCCTGCTCCAAAGCCCCCAGGCTGCTCCAGCATCTCCTCTGTCTTTACAGCATGCAGCTGCTGCAGGGAAACCTTTGACCTTGTCACTTTTCCTGCCCCAGGGAAGAAATATCCCAGGGAGAGGGTCTGTGAGAGGAGCCTGGGTCCAGTCAGTATCCTCTGAGCGGGACAAATCCACCTGCTAATTCTTTTTACCATGCACTAGAGACACTGCAGTGGGTTTTTTCCATGCCTGCTGCTAGATTAGGAAGTTGTTTGAGCAGATGTTGTTTCCTAAGAAAATGGGTTAATGCTTGGTGGTTAGAACGGTGTGGCAAAAAAGCTTATTTGTGTGAGGTTTTGGCTAATTGCCTCGCAAGAGTTACAGAGCGTTGCAGCAAATTTCCTGCATTTCGCAATCGCCATGGTTCTGGTTTAACTGGCCAGAAAGATTTGCAAAAATACACAAATAAATGGAAAAAAAATAGAGGCAAATCACTGGCTGGCTTGCTGCAAAAAGCTGGAGGGCCTCGAGAAGAGTCTCCAGGTCTGAGCAAGTGGTTGAGGCTTGGGACTGAGTGGATCTCGGGGTTTTGTAGAATTCCAGAATGGTTTGTGTTGGAAGGGAACTTAAAGCTCATCCTATTCCACCCCCTGCCATGGGCAGGGACACCTTCCACTGTCCCAGGCTGCTCCAAGCCCTGTCCAACCTGAACTTGAACATTTCTAGGGATGGGACAGGACTGCTGCCCACTGCTGCCTTGGCTCGTGGGACTGGTCCCACCAGCACAGATGGAGCTGGGAGCTGCTGGGAGCACGGGGAGGAGCTTCCATCTGAAGGCAGGGATTCGGTAAAATGGGCCAGGAAAATGCAAATCAGGTGTTGCTGCTTCTAAGAGCATCACCATGAAAAGACTTTTACTGCATCGCAAAGTGCGACGGCGATGAACTGGTGGGGCTGCAAGGGACCTGGGGGGCTCTCCTGTGAGCCTTGGGATGCTCCAGGGAAGGGTGGCCATCCTTCAGCCACTCCTGCCATCCTGTGCCATGGATAAGAGCTCTGTCTGGGCCAGAATTCCCAGAGCCACGTGCCAGCAGAGCTCTGGGCCGGGGGCTCGGGCGTCGGCCAGCGCCGCATCCCCCAGTGCTGCTTAAATCACTAATTAGATTCTGTCTGAGCAGCAGCATAAACCAGGAATAAATGGACTTGGCTCCATAAACCTAGCGCTTAAATATTTTCCCAGGCAGGGGAGAAAAAAAAAAAAAAACAACATTTGCTTTCCATGCAAAACATATAAATCTTGGAAAAGTTCCCAAAGTTGCGTGTTTAACTGTTCATATCTGTGTGCTTGTAGGAGAGAAGTGGTTATTCCCCTGCATAATTATTTTCCTTTCTAAAAGGAAGCTGGAATGTTTGTGAGGAAGACATTTGAAGCCAGTGGTGGGGATGAAGGAGAGCGAGGGGAGAGTGAGGTTGGATGGTGAAAGGAAGCACCTTCCCCTCATTCCCTCCCTGCCAGGACTAACCACAAACGCTGCTTTGACTTGCTGTGTTTTGGGGCTCTTTGTGCTCGTCTGATGAGTTTTAGTGAAACATGGATCTGGTTTCTTTTTAATCCTACCCCAGTACAAGAGCTGTTACTGGAGTTTATTTGAAGTCTTTGTGCAGTTAAAATCGTGGATGCTGCATAAAACACAGCTCTTCCCTCCTTCCCAATGCCCCGCTGCGGGTGGATGCTCCTTTATTTCCTGCACTCCCCCTCCCCTATGCTCACCCCATGAGAGACCCCACTGTAGTTATTCAAACAGAGATGCAGAGAGTTTTGTATAAAATCACTGTTTCTCAGAAAATCCCCGAGGAGGTCGGGTGGAGACCCTTCACTGGGGCTGGGGTGATGCACAGCTCACTCTGGCACCACCCTGTCCCCGTCCTGGGGGTGCAGGTGGCACTGGTCGTGGCACTGGGATGCAGCTGGGAATGGGGACTGGAGATGGAGGAGAGGGTCTGTGCTGACTGTCCTGCCTGGAGCAGGGCAGGTTGGAAGTTTTCCATCACACTGACCCCTTCCTGAGTGCCGTGATCCCACAGTTTGAAAGAATCTGAGAGATAAACCCACCCAAATCTCCTCTGCAGGGGGGAAAAAATCCAATAACCATCCTCCAGCTTCTCCCCACAGCACTCTGTGCCTTGCTGTCATTGCAGTCCCTGTTCCAGAGCTGGAGATGTTTAATTTATTTGTGTTCTCCTAACACCTTTCTGTTTCATAACAGGAATCACTGCCGGGTTTGGCCGGGAGGCAGCGGAGCTGCCGCGCTCCCTGTAATCCAGGAGTGAATCAAAGCAACTTTTTACAAAACAAGATTCTCTCTCACTGTTGCAAAAGAGCTTTGGGGAAATCTGGTTTTTGTGGTTAAGGATCTTACTCTTGATGCACAAGGAAAATTATGTGTAGCTTTTATTTGGCCCAAAGGATTCTTACAACATTATCCGTATTTCCTTTAATTTGTGGGATTTCTAGTAAATGGGCTTAAAAATAGGTCCGGGCAAGATGCCAGGGTACATACGAAGAGCAGAAAAGCTTTGCAGGCTGTGAGCTGCTCGCTTTCACTTCTCCCTGGGCGCAGGCTGGGGGCACGGGGCGGTTGCTCACCTTTTGGGGTTAAATTTAATGACGTCTCTGGAATTCTTTGGAAGTCGATATTGCGGAAAAGATCTTTTAACTCTTTCTTAGAACTGATGCGATGTTGTTGCTGAGCTGGACACGAGCCTGGAAAGGGGCAGGATGAGCTGCAGCACCAGGGGAGGACAAGAACTGGGGGGGACTCAGAGGGAGCTCTGGACCTGCTCCCCGGAGGGATTTAGGGACCCTGGAAAACCAGCGTACAAGTAGGAGCAGGATATGGCAGTGATAATGTGGGGTTTTTTTTCTTCTTTCCACTCATTCTCAGAAGACTTTAAGCCTTTTATTAAATGGGAGAAATCTCAGGAGGGAGAGGCGATGGCTCGGAGCCGGGGCAGCCGCTGGGTGCCCAGCTCACTGTGGTGGCATTTAGCTGATTTCTTCAAAGTTAGTCCGGGTTCAATTGACTTAAAAATGCCTTTTTCCCTGGGGACAGCCACCCAGCAAAGCCTTCCATTAAGAGCTGTGAAAGCCCCGACCTCCAGCCAGCCCAACGCCGTAGCACATTTGAGTTCACATTCGAGCTGATGCTTCAAATTTACCTCCTTTGCTGGAGATCAGCTTTCCCAGCCACCCCGGGGGGAAAGGCTCCTGTTGTTCCTCCAAAGACCAAGGTTAAATGGGCAGCTTCAGCCCAGCCCCCTGGGAAAGGCAGGGTTTTAGGGATCGTTCTGGGGAGATGAGCTGGTGATGGTGTTCCCACGGCGTCGCATCTGGGAATGCTGCTGGGTCCATCGCTGGGGCTGGGATGTGTCATCTCCTCTCTTAGAACAGACAGCATGAGCCCCTTTGATTTTTCTTTTTAAAAATAATTGGGTTTGTGAGCATGGTTTGGGGGGGTGGGGAGGTGTTGTTTAAAGATTTTTAACTAAGAGCCAGCAAATTTAATATTTTCTGTGTCTTGGATGTGTTGTGATTTCCATTTGATTTTAGGCATAATTAGAAATGCAAGTGGAGCGCTTTGTGTTTTACCTCTGCTTCAACTATTTATGGCATGATATGCAAATGAAGCAAGCTATGAATATTAAAGATTAGAGTATGTTACAAAGTATCACTGTCTTTAATGAGTTCGGTAATGGGCACAGCCTTTGGAATATGGAGGTATTTGCTGTTGTGTGCCGGCTCGGCGCTCCGCAGCTCCGGCTTTGGTTACATCCCAGGAGAGCAGGGCTGGGATTTAAAGCCTCTCCAGCCCCTGCTCGGCTGCAATAGGTAGGTGAGATTCCCAAGCGTTCCCATGACAAAGGCGGCTGCGGCTGGCGAGGGGTGGTGATGGATTATTTCACAGAGACTGTTGCAGTTCTTGTCTAGGTCAATCCGTTTCATCTGCGGCAGCGTTGGAGATGGATCTGAGAATATGAAAGCGCTCGTCGACCTTTCAAGGTGCTTTGCAGCACTGGGAGGGAATCTTAAACACGCTCCTGCCAAAATGGAGCTGCTGCTCCACCGGCACGGGCATCCCAAGAAATTCCTTTAGCTGCTCCTCGAGGATTAGGCTCGGTGGCAGGGAATTATTTGGGGCGTTATTGACACGTCTGAAAGCGTTTGAAGGAACATCTTATCCACTGGAGAGCAGAGGGGTGGGAATGGGGCTCCTTGGATTAACCCTTTCTCGATGTAGGAGTCAGGGCAGCCTGGTTTTAGCTCTGAATCACTGACTGGTTTTAGCTTTAAATCAGTAACTGGTTTTAACTCTAAATCACTAACTGGTTTTAGCCCTAAATCACTAACTGGACTTAGCTCTAAATCAGTGACTGATTTTATCTCTAAACCAGTGACTGATCTTATCTCTAAACTAGTGACTGGTTTTATCTCTAAACCAGCCTCAAGAGCTCCCAAAGAGGAAGGTGGCTGTGTTTTGGGGTGCACACGGGGGTTCCATCCATGGCTGCCCTGCAGAACCAGCTCTGCTCCAGCACTGGGATCCCTGTGGGATGCAGCGGATGCTGGGGGGCTGCAGGAGGAGGGGAAAACCCAGCCAGATACGGAAAACAACGGATTTTATTCCAAATGGGGCTTGGGGAGGGTGGGCGGTGGGGAGGGAGAATGAAGCATGCCCCAGGGAGCGTGCTTTTCAGATTTGAGGTATTTAAATTACAAATTTTGATGAGGAAGATTGTCAGCAGTATTCAAAACAGTGCTTAAATTCTTTTGAAACACTGTCGAGCTGTGCTGTGGCAGTTGAAAAGTTTGGCACACAAGAACTTGGCCCAGAAGTTGCTGCTTGGGTTTTTTTCCTTTAAAACTCAATTCATCTGTATTCAAGTATCCCACATGCTTAAGGAAAAATAACCCCACCAGGCTCATACTGGTTTGAGACAGACCCTTGCCTGCAGGAGAGGCTGCAGAAGTGATTGGTCTCTAGTATTAGGGGGCTTCTGTGGTGGTTAATCAGCATTAATAAGTATTTATACTTGGAAAAAAAGACAGTTTTATAGTGATCGTGTCTATTCATGAAAACAACCAGCAAACTAAACTGGGGTTTGGTGTTCCTTGTGATCCACTGTGGATCCATGAATTAGATAGGCCTATTTCTGTTTTTGAGGGTTGGTCAGTGTTTGTTGGTGTGGGACCAGCTCAGTGTTTGCAGCGTGTCCTGAGCACTGGGGAGACTTTCTCACTCCAACCTCTGACCCCTCTCTGCTGCAGAGATTAAAAAACCCCCAGATTTAAGGAATTTCTGTGCTGGGCATCAGCAGGGCTCTCCCAGCAGCTCAGAACTTGTCAGATGTTGGTGGTAGTTTAGCATATAATGTATTTCACCAATATACAATATATTGGTAGTATAAAATCTATATTTAATATTTCAGATATATAATCAGAGAATCAGCAGCAGCATATATAGAATACAATATTCTGGGCTGCAGTGTTGTCTGGGGGTGTTTTGGGGTGTGATACAGAAATAGTCACATTCTGAAGCTTTGGGCACAATTTGTTGCCCCAGTGAAGGGTTTTGTTGCAGGAGCAGAGGAGGCAGAAATGAAAAGTCAATGTTGAGGTAATGTACTCAATGCTGGGAGCAGGGATCAGTCTGGAGGGGTTTTCCCCCTTGGAAGAGGGGGGACAGGGAATTGTTTGCTGGAGTACAAGCAGTAAATAGAATATATAAAAATTGCAGGTTTTCAGCTTTGCCTCCATCTGCCTGGGCAAAGTGGGCATCAGGCTGGGGTGGCCACCTCATGTCACTGAATTTATGTTTCTCAGGGTTTTTGCTGAATGACCAAGCGCCTCACTTTAGGAGAACCTCCTGTGCAGTCTCGTATTTGCCTGTCTGAGCCCAGAAGCGCGGAGTTAAATTTCTGCAGTCTCTAACTTCCCTTGTCTGCAAGCTTCTGTTTCCATTAAGGATCGAGCTCAGATGCAATTGTAGCTTTGCTTTATAGACTATTAAAAGTTTAATGTATAAATGTCTCCCTTCACCAGAACTTTTTGGCAGCCCTGAAATTCCTACAAAAACACGAAGATCCCAATTGCTGCACGGGCACAGCTGCCCTTGAAGGGTTAATTATATTATGTCTTTTTTTTTTTTTT
>VXAD01006094.1:980720-995715 GCA_013399195.1 Dicrurus megarhynchus
TCCCATCCCATCCCATCCCATCCCATCCCATCCCAAGGAACAGGAGCTCAACACCCTCTTGACACGTCCCCCTGCCAGACAGCAAGCAGATAAACAGTATTTTCCAAGTTTTTTTTCACTAAGCCGTGTGAAAAAGAGGGGAGACATGGCAAAGTTGCTATTGTAATATTAGAAATATTTGCTGGGAAAAGTGGACAAGCAGTCATAGAAAATGAGCCTCAAAAGCCTGAGTGCTCTCCCTGCCCTGCTTCAGGTCCCAGTGGTGGGAACGGGGCAGGAGAGAAGGGGGATCAGGGGTGGGGACAAGGTCAGGGTCTCCTCCATGGCTGCTGTTAGAGCCAGACTGAACAGGAATTGTGCTGTTCCTCACTTGTCTTGGGTTTATTTTGCTTTTCCCCACTGTAGAGCCTGTGGTGAGTAATGTGGCTTTGCCTCCGGCGTTATTCCTCGGAGCAGTGGGGTTATGCCCTTGGACAGTGTTTTCCATCCCTGTCACGGGGCCAGTTCCTGCAGAAACAGAACAAAACCAATTCAGAAGGCGAGGGCAGGACCAGCCCCGGGACGGTGCAGGCAGCAGCTCTGTCCCTAATCCTTGTGGGGCAGGAGTCATCCCAGTTGGAAAAGTGAAAATCTGAGCAGCTTTCTCGGGTGTCACTGGAGATGCTGCAGCCCTTGTGCCAGAGCTGGGCATTCCACAGCCAAGTTTTCCTGCTTGTTTTCCGTAGGGAGAACCAGGCTGTGATGCCGAGGCCATGCAGGGAAGGGACAGGTTGCAAAGCTCTAAATATCCCACATTTCTTCTGAAATTCCTCTTTCATAGCCGCACGTTTCGAGGGAGTTTCCTGTTTGAAACCAGCCAGCTATAGGTACCAGGCTTCCTGGAAAAGAGGGCACACAAAAAAGAGATTACAAAAAGTAAAACCTAAGCTGTTCCATTATGGTTTGGACTTGTAGAGCTAACTGTGTTTTAATTACTCGGGATAAACTGTACCCTCAAAAGGTGCGGAATAATGAAACCATAAGATGGAAGAGAGAAGGCAGCTAATCCTGCTCCTGGCATGGAGATCCCGACAGCCTCACAAAGGCCTGGGGGAGGGGGCAGCCCTTTAAAATAGGGATTGCCAAGGTTTCCAAGAGCCCTGTTTGTGAAAACAAAAACAAAGCCAAAGAGGAGCAGAGCAGATGAAGCTCTGAATTTCAGAGAGGGTTGTTGGTTTTTTTTCCTTTTTTTTCTCTGCTTTTTCGTTCCCCATCTGAAGCGTTGGTGCTGGTGAGGGTGTGGTGGGACACTGGTGGTGGCTGATGCTCTTCACCTGCCTTCAGCCTCACCCACCATCCTTGGAGGGGTCACCAATCCTCTTCTTGCCCCAAGGCTGGGGGTTGTTAACTTATTTTCTTCACCCCTTTTTGTAGTCAGAATGGTTCCGAACCTCCAAAGCTGGATCAGAGCCACATCTCCAAATCAGAGAATCCTTAAGGTTGGAAAAGGCCTCCAAGCTCAAACTTTGACCAAACACCACCAAGAGCACTGAGTGCCACATCCAGTTATTCCTTGGGCACCTCCAGGGATGGGGACTCCAAACCACCCTGGGCAGCCCCTTCCAGTGCCTGAACACCTTTTCCATGAAGAAATTCCTCCTGGTGTCCAATCTGGCCCTCCCTTGGCACATCTTGAGTCTGTTTCCCCTTGGAGGAAACCTGGGAGAAGAGGCCGATCCCAGTGGTGTGAGGGACCAGGACAATTGTTGGACCTGCAAAAGGAACAGCAGGATGAGGCCAGGATTAAACACAGCAGGGTCAGGCTTAGGTGGCGGCAGACAGAGGCAGAGGGGTGTAGGAAAAGGTGCCTCAGTTTCCCCCCAGCCTCTGGCCACGTTTGGTGGCCGCGGTGTCAGCGGTGCCGTGCCAGGCTGGGAGCACTGCGGTAAAATGGCTCCTCGCTCCATAACTAGGTCTGGTTGTGGAGAACATGTGGGCCTCGAGGACACGAGCGAGACTTAATGAGGTTTCCAGCATCTGATCTGAGGAACGCACAACTTCAGAAAATATTAAACAAAAGCAAAGTATTTTTATCCCTGTTAATTACAGCGTCGTGGGCCTGAGCTGAAGTGGGTTTCAGCAGGACTTGCAGATGCTCGGCGCTTTTCTGCACTGAGCCACGTTCTTGTCAGTCAGCTCTCTGCTGAGCAGATGCAGTTAATTTAATTTTGACAGGCACCAGCGAAGTTGTGCGAGGGTCCGTCCTCCTCCCCTGCTCCTGCTGCACCGGTTTGCAGGGAAAAGGAAAATCTTTATGCAGCAAATGGCTGGAATGTAAAGGCTGGACTTGAAAGTTATGAAATCCTGAACTGACAAGAGCACACTTCATTAAAAATTCATCTAAAATAGCCATTATAGAGTAGTTGTGGTAATTAGCTGAGAGAATAGTTTTCTCTCCTGGCCTCTGATTCCTGACAGTAAGGAAAGAGGGCAAGGAACAACCCAGAATCCCAAATGATGCAGCCCGTGCAGCATCCCGAGCGCAGCCCGGGCACGACGCGCTGCAGCGACGTAAATCACGGCTGCGACGCCGGCTGATTGCAGGGGATGGAGCAGCTGGCTGTGGCTGCAGAGACCCTGACCTGATCCTGCAAGGTCCCACGTGTGCCTGCCCGTCCTGCCACGGCCAGGCTGACACTGGCCTGCACACGGGGGGGATGCTCGGCAACAAAGAGCCTGTGGATTTTTAGGAAATGAAGCGGCCGTGGGATGCCCTGACAGCCGCCAGAGCACTCTGGCTTTTTGCAGAGGGATTCCAACACCTGGATGCTGCTGGAAGCCATGCTGTGTGGCTTTAGGTGACAAGGTGGGGGTCTTGGAGGTCTTTTCCAACCTGAGTGGCTCCGTGGTTCCGTGTGTGGTGCCGGCACTGCCCCATCCCAACCCCAGCCCCGTCGGAGCTGAGCTGGGGGAAGGCTGAGCCCCACACCAGGGGCACTCAGCCTCTGGCCTTTTTTGGCATTAAACTTCCAGCCCCGTTTTCCTCACTCTGAACCACAGATGTTTAATTTTGGGCTGGCAGATGTTTCACTCCTGGCTGAGATCTGAGGCAAAGGCAAGATAGGGGTATTTATAAACCAGTAATATTTTTCCTATACTAATTCCACATTACCTCCCTGTATAAATAGGTCACAAATCAAATGGCTACATTTCAGTACGTTGGTATAAATGTACTATTTGGGAAATGTAAACTCTCCCCGTTGGGACTCTGTGATGGATCTATCCCGTGGTGCTTGCGTGTGTCCTCTGGTACAGGTTTACATCTGCAGCAGATGCTGGTGATGCTGAGCCTGTGGAGGGAAGATATTTTTGGGATGGTCCCACTGCCAGTGGAAAACAGGCTGATGGGAGGAGAAATGTTGTTAAAATCTTGCTGTTTGAAAAGAGACTTCTCGCCATGTAGGGAACAGGGGAGAATCGTCCACGTGTTTGCATCCGTGGTGGAGCAGGTGGAGACGGGTTCTCAAGCCTTTTCTTCAGGGCTTGAGATGTGTGGTTTCATGTTGGGAATCTGTAAACATCGACTTTGGGGTGAGGCTCCATCACTCTGATCTTTCTGTGTCTCCAAATCCCATTCCTGAACCAGAAGCAGTTGTTTCTTACCCACGGGAGTACCTTGAAGTTTTCGTGCAGTTTGGAGAACCCGGACTGGTGGGAGCTGGGGCTTCGTGACTCATTTTGAAGCCCTGGTGTTTGGATTGTCAGGAACTAAGGAGATAAGTCAGTGCTGGGGCCAGGTGTGTGTCCAGCAATTCCCAGACACTCACCTGGGAGTTGAGCAGCCCATCCCCAGGGTGGGCCCAGAAAATCTGGCCCCAAACACTTCACCTGGGACGTGCAACCATCCCAATGTCACCAAACCATGGTGGGCTCAGCACTAAGGTGCTGTAAGGGACCTCTGGGGTGGGCAGTGTGTTTTAGGGATAAGGAGGACGTGTGCCCCAGCATCATGCACAGCCTGGAGCCATGGAGCATGGACCAGTGAGTTAGTTTGAGGCTGTTTCTTGAGGCAAAAAATCCAGGAAAATGGGTATTTCCCATTCTGCACCACCTGTTGCAGCTGCAGCATCCAGCTCAGTTTGGGGTCAAAGCATATATCCAAATAAATAAAATATTCCAGTGTTTGGCTGGCAGCTCTCGTGGCTTCCTCTGTAATGATTTCCTGCTCCTCTCTGCTGGCTGGGAGCTCTTTTCTTGCTCAGGAACAAAACTGTATTTAACAATACTTGCCATTGTTTGCCCTCCCATTCAAAGGGAAGGAGCCGCTGCCCTCTGAAGATACAAATTAATTAGAAGCGAATACTCTCCTGTTCTGCCGGGCAGAAAGGCCAAACAGAGTGGCTTTCTTCAGAAACATGGGACCAAAGTGGCTCTTGTGTCCTGCTCCTTTACATAACCGATTGCTATCTGCTCAATTGAGGTGCCACTGAAAGCCCCAAACCTCTTTTTGTTTGCTGTAGTTGGATTTGTGCTGATGCTTGAATGGAAACAAAGTCCCCCAAAATGATTCATGTCTGTGTTTAATAAGACATTTATAGACAGAGAGCCAGCAGGACAGATGTAACCAAAATCCAGTAGTGGGTTGAGTTGCACTTGGTCTTTTTAGCTGAATTTTAGTTTGGTTTGTGAAGTGTTTGATTTCACTGGAAGAAATAGGAACTTCTCCGTTTCTCCTTGTGTGCAAAGTGAAATGTCATCAGAAGGAAAGAATTCCTTCAAGGCAGGACGGTCCCCAACCTGTCCTGAAAAGCTGCTGTTCTTTCAGGAAAGAGGTTTGGCATCAACTCCTTCAAAATTTCTTCAGGGAGGGAGAACGAACACAGTGCTCGTGCCGATCTCTCTCTTCCCTGCCTCGTTAGTGCTACTGTAGGATCCCTTTGGCCCCCAAATTTGGGGTTTTATGGAATGTTTGCCTGTGGAAGGTGGTAGAGCAGGTGGGTTTGTCCTTGTCCACTGCAGCTGTTTCCACTTGGATGTTGTAGGTGTTTAATGTCTTCAGTGACGAGCCTTGAGGAAGACTCTTCATGAAGAAGGGAGGAGGGCTCAAGGCTGATGTTTCCTCTTCCCTTCACAGCAATACTGGGCCACAGGCTGCTCAGAGCTCTGTCTCATTTGGTTGCAGCTACATTCCCTGGAAACCTACAGCCTTTATAGCACTCAAAAAATGCCTGGCAACCTCTAAACTGAGAGTCCATGCAGGATTCAGCTTCCCTTCAGCAGTTCCACTGGTGTTTGGGTGGTGATGGATACTGTGGGTGCTTTTGACCTGGGTTATTGGTTAAAATAAAAATGAAATATTAAAAATTCAGTTTTAATAATGGCAGAGCCCCGTGCTCGGGCGGGACTGTGTGGTCACGTACACAGCTCCTAGGGGGTGTGGATTTAATTTTACCTCTGAGTAAAATTTTACCTCTGGGAGCTGACTGAGGTGTCCCTTCCTCCCCTCAAGCTGCCCTGCCTTGCTCTGTAGAGCCAGAAAGCCAGGGAAGGACAGCAGAGCAGGTCTGGTTCCTCCATACCCACTGTCCCTCTGCCTTTGGTTTCTTTAAGCTGGTAAATATCAGTATTTAATTGGATATGGTTTGCTTAGCACTCTTTGAAAGCCTCAAAATAGAACTGGTCTTTGAGATCCTCCCTCAGCGGGAGTTGACCCCCATCTCCAACAGGATCTTGGATCTGGGTGCTTGGGAGTGCTGGGAATATTGCAGTTGGGGATGTCAGTGGTACAGGTTTTGCACAGATAACGGGGCTGTGATGGCACAAAAAGTTTAAAAACACCCTGGGAGTTGTTCTGCTGCTGTTGGGTCCTTATTCAGTGAGCAAGGGGCATCCTCCTGGCATTCCAGAATCCCTCCTGGCGTTCCTCAGGGCAAGAGGGAGCCCTGAGGGTGGGGATGCTCCCGCAGCCTGCGATAGGATGCCACGGCCCAGCACGGCATCGCGGGCATGTCCTACTTAGAACACTGCTCCCTTTGTCCCCGAGCCATCGCCCTCGGTTACTGCAGCAACAAGTCTGCAAAACTTGTTATTTTATCTGCTGAGAGGAAAAGTGGCCCCCAGAACTCCGGAATAATCGCAGGAAAAGACACCTCTGGAGCAGGAGACGTTTTGAGTTTGGAAACGCTCACTGCTGGGGTTTCTGCTTCTCTCAGTGTTCACAGGTATTGAAGCACAGAGCTGGGTTTGGGTTTGTACGTGGCACTTGCCACGTTATCAAACAGTTCTGGGGGGAAAAGGTGGATCATGGTAGAGTTCATGGCTGCAGTTCAGCCCTGGAACTGCTCCCACCATATCCTGAAGTTGATATGCACAGTCAGCCCTCATTGCTGTCAAAAATCATCATTTTAAGCAATCCGGTGGTCTTGGACTGTAAATGTGCTTTAGAAATGAGTCCTCAGTGTGCCCACAAGACCCAGATTTGGAGGTGCTGGCAGGACAGCCCAGTATTTCCAGCTTTTCCATGTTACTGGTTGCTACTGGGGCAGTGGTGGACTGCGGGGATGGTGCATTGGGGTGAGCTGGGAAAATCTAGTGTTTTGGTCTTGAAGCCACATCTTAATAATATTTTTTGGCTTGTTGGTTGGGGTGTCTCTTGTTACTGAGAGGAAAAGTTGTGCTGCAGAAGGCAGAGGAAGAGAAGGTGGGCTGGAGGTGGCTGGTGGGTGCAGCCTCAGGAGAGGCTCTGGTGACCTTTCTCAGAGCAGAGGCGTCTGCAGGGTCTGGATTTTAACTTCATCAAGAGAAGTAGTGATGGGACTGCTGCAGGTGTTCATCAAACTGGGGCAATTTACTGCCAGTCTGGAACCCCGTGGTGAAGTTCCTGCCGTTGTCCTGGGGGTGTTTGGGGCAGCAGCTCCGTGTGCTGCGCTTGCAGAGCAATGCCAGCTGGGCAGAGATGTCCATTTTCACAAATGATTAACTTAGGAGAAGTTAAAGCATAATTAGATTCTAAGAATCCCTCTTGCAGAACCTGAGACTGCCATGGTGGGGAGGACCAGGAGATTTTTCCAGGCTTTCAGGTGGCACCTGCCCTGCGGCCGGACGTGGCCGGACGTCTGGAGGGGGCAAATATTTCCAACTGCTGCATGAAAAAGTCAAAGTCTGACCTTCTGTCAGTGTCGTGCCTGAAAATCAGTTATTTTAATGGTTTTCCCTTTTAATTTTGAAGTTGCCCAAGAGAAGCCAGAGCAGATCCCGCTGGAGAACCGCTCCTGTGTCCTGATCCGACGGGATCTGGTCGCGCTCCCAGCCAGTCTCATCAGTCAGATCGGATACCGCTGCCACCCGAAACTCTACTCAGAGGGAGATCCTGGAGAAAAACTCGAGCTGGTTGCAGGTAACTTTTCTTTAGAATCCCTTTGGATTGCTGCTGTTTTCCTCCTGGAATTGTGTTCTCCATCTTGCTGGAGCCATGCATCTTGTGTGCCCTTGCTGTGTCTTTCTGGATTATTCGTCACCAATCATCTTTTAAAAAGTTCTGAGTTTCCTTTAATTTGCTGATAGAAAAATGTGTCATTAACAGGATTTATTCAATTGAATTAATTTAGCATTTTAATTGAATTCTGCAGCTTGTGTTCTTCCTGCTCGGTGTGGCTGCAGCAAGTGTGTTTTCATTTAGAATCACAGATCTAAAAACCCAGCTAACCCCCCCCAAAAAAATTACCACATTATAAGATTTACAAAGCAGAGGAGATAAAATGTGTGTCAGTGAACAAGCTTTGAAAAACCTGTAAAAGTTCCTTTAACAATTTACTAAGCAGTCACAGGCTGCAGCAGGAAGAGCAGGAATTGGGTTTGGTCCTTTCTTCTGTCTTTATTTTCGTTTTGGGGGGAATTTACAATACTGAGAGAATTTACTCCTTCTCTGTGAAGGATTTCTGGCCAGTGTGAGGTGGAAGGTGGTGCTTTTTAGCTTCTGATCACAGTGTAGAGCTGGATGAAGAGTGAAATCAGGTGGCTGTGCCAGCCCAGGCACCCCCAGCACTGCACAGAAAGTGTTTAACTGGAGTGACCAGGTCAAATTCCAGTGGAAATAATCATATTCTGGTTTTAGAAGTTCCCCCCAGCTTGGGTTTTTGCCCTTGGGTGTAGCTGTGTGGAGATGACTGGGCAGGACATCCCAGACCTGCCCCCGGGTGGGGAGGTTTAATTAATCCCCGCAAAGCCCTGGGTCCAAAAAGGACATGTGGCAGCACAGTCCATCCAAATCAGTTCTTCCCTTCCAGTCATTTCTCTCTCGGTGAGGAGCACGATTTCATTTTCAGTCTGTAGAAGGAATCAGGATTTCAGGGGATGCCCACAAAGGCTTCCAGCTGATGGAGGATGGGGCTCTGATGGAAGGCAAAGCACAGCATACAACCACAAGTATTTATTTTCTATCTGGAATATTCATTTTGTACCCATTTCCATTTAATGTGAGACTTCTTAAAACCATCAAGTGGTGCAGGTTATTTTCACAGTGAGAGCTGCAAATTGGCTTGAGGCAACTCTGCTTGATTTACATTTTTCAATCTGGAAAAAGAGTAGATTAATATCACTAACTGATAGTGGCTGCTTGGTTATTTTTCATTTATTGAAGTGAAGTTCCTCTCGGTGGTGGTTGGTGTTCACTCTGATGCCTTATCTCTTAAAATACAAAATAAACCCCCCTAATTCCTGTCTCAAACCTGGGGAGACCTGGAGGGGGAGCTTGATCCTGCTGGGAAAGTTTTCCTCAGCTCTCCAAGTGGGAGTGTTTTCCTTTTGTCTCTGGTTTTTCATGACATGATTGATTCAGCAAACTTGAGCAGCCCTCTCTGAAAGGGTCTTGAACAAGGCTGCGGTCACCACAGCACATCTGAGGGAGGGACTGAGGCTGCTACTCAAAAAAAACCCCAAAAAAACTCATTCCCTGGAAGAGAATACAAGGAAAATTCCTGGTGAGATGTGGCATGGCTCAGAGATCTGGAGTGATGCTGGATCCTGGGGCAGGATGAGCATCCTGGGCTGCCCCTGTTGCCAGGGAAGGTGTGGAGGGTCAGGCTCAGGGGCTGCCCTGAGCTCCAGCTCCATCCAGAAGGTCAGGGACCGTCATCTTCCCTGGAAATCCAGGAGGAGATACTATTTCTCCAGTAGATGTTTTTGTATCTTGAGAACAGAGTGTGTTCTGGATCCAGATATGACCCATTATTTAATCTTAATTAAAAGCAAATACCAAAACCCTCTCATGTAACAGAATGCCTGAAAAATGGGATCACCTCTCCCTGGAAGCGATGCCAAGGCAGGAGCGGTTTGGTCTGTGAGCAGAGTAAAAAGGTTTGATATAAAACCTGCTGTAAAGCACTGCCAGACCCCTGGACGTGTGTCCAGCTGCTTTGCAGGGGCTCCTTTTTCCTCCAGAAAACATCCTTAAAGGCAGTGTGTTCAAAGGCAGCAGCTCCTGTGCATGAGCAGGAAAATTCCCTGCTCACCAGAGGTATCAAGAGGTGATGGGCTGGGGTTTTGGAAGCAGTTAGATCTGTAACCAGGTGCCTCTTCTGTGCTAGATGGGCTTTTTCTTTCATTTCCATCTCTGTGTTCTACAGTCTTGCACCGGGAAAAAAAAGAAAGGCCAAATGGATTGGGGTTTTCTCCCTTCAGAAAGAATAAATAATCTGAGCTGTACGTATAAAATCACAGTGCAAGCCTTGCACTGCGTGCACTGGTGAGAAAATAAGAATCCTTTCATTGGATTCCCACAGACTTCCTTGCTGTGCAGATAAAATGAGGAGTTGGTGTTGCCTGGGACTTGCCAAGGCCCCAAGGATTCGTTAGGATTTCCCAGCAATCCCGCTCTCCTTGTTGCAGCAGGTGAAGAACAGGTTCCCACTGCCTCGGGACCGGCCAGTGAGGAGGAGCTGTTGGTGGCTCAGGGGTGGCTCTGTGGGTGTGTCAGGGGTTAATTTTGGATTCTCCCTCTCCACCCTTGCAGGCTCAGGCGTTTACATCACGCGGGGGCAGCTGATGAATTGCCATTTGTGTGCTGGTGTCAAACACAAGGTGCTGCTGAGACGTCTCCTGGCCACCTTCTTCGATCGGTACGTCCAGTCCCGCTGCTCCTCGTGCTCTCCCAAGGGATTCATTCCCTTCATTTCCCGGGGATTTAACCCTGTGTCACGAGTGCTTCATCCTCTGCACTCAGTTCTGTGCACTTTCTTAATGGTGCTTGAACACTTTATTCCATTTCCATGCACATTTCCCATTCCTTGCCTTAAAATCCTGGTGATCCTTCCTCCAGAACCCGAAGGGAGGAGGGCAGAGCAGTGGCTGTCCCCTGAGTCCCCTCTCCAAGGACCTTCCTCTGCCTTCCCCGCAGGAACACCCTTGCCAACAGCTGTGGAACTGGAATCCGGTCCTCCACGAGCGATCCCAGCAGGAAGCCCTTGGACAGCAGGGTCCTGAATGCAGTCAAATGTAAGGAGAGGGATGTTCTGCTGCTGGGGTGGAACAGCAGGGCCCAGACCCATCTCTGTTGTGGGATAATGGTGGGATTAGGTTGTAGGAAAATCAATTTATTTTTTAGTTTGCATCATTTTTTGATTGCCCACAGAAGCTGTGGGTGGGATCTGCTCTCCGTCAGCCACTGCCCCTGCAGTCACTGTGGGTACCTCGGGTGTTTTGGGACAGGAGATGCTGGAGAGGGAGGAGCTGAGGGCTGGAGGAAACCCTGAGGGGTGCAGAAAGCCTGTTTGCCATGGGCTTCATATGCAGTGGAAATCACTGTGTTCTCTCACCCTGGCTGAATTCTGGGGAGTAAATCTTTGTGTAAATATTACTGGGCTGGAAAACAAAACTAAGGAACTTTTTAAATTTAGTTTTAAAATTTGGAAGAGAAGTCTTTCCCTTCCCTAATTGTTAACTCCAGGGGCCTTCCAGCTGCCCGGGGAGATCTGTGGCATGTGGGGAAAAGGGAAAAGAGGGCAGACGTTCAGTAATGTGGTTGAACACGGTGGAGTCAGCTCCCCGTTAGCAGTTTCATCCTGGAGAGTCCCAAGTCTGAACCTTCCTGGTGGTCCTTCCTGAGGGGGCTGGAAGGGCATGGCTGTCATGTGCCAGGATACAGGGTGGGTTCCTGCTGCCTGGATTTCTCCCTGTGCACAAGCTTTAGCTGACAGTTACCCACCGTGGCAGTTGCTTGGATGCTGCTCCATAACATCAGGTGCTTGGCTCCCGCCGAGGAGCAGGGCACGAGGGATCGCAGGGCTCCTGCAGCTCCCAGCTCCTGCTGGATCCCGGTGGATGTGCCAGCACAGGGCTGCTGGGCCATGCAGGGGTGGCACGAGGAGAGGGACAGGCAGAGGACAATCCCTTGGGCATCCCCTCAGCTCTGACATTTCCTGCAGCACTGTGGGTTTAGGAGCCACCAATGGAGCTGCTGCTGAGGAGTTTGTGGGACCTCTTCTGTGTCCACCTCTGGTTTGGCCATTCCCACATGCTGTGGTTGTGGGTGCCAGCTCTGGGGCTCCCCATGGAGTGAGGGGCCCTTCTCCAGCCCCCTTCCTCTGCCACTTGGGATGTTCATGCCTTCTGCTTTTATCCCTTCCTGGTTTGTGTCTGCGGCTGAGGAGCCTTGTCTGTGTGTGTCTCCTCGGAGAGCTCAGGCCCACGGGTGAAGCTCCGCTCCCAGCTGGGAGTCTGGGATCACCCTGTGCCACCTTTGTGCCGCTCCCTCTGAAGCCTCAGCTCTGTGTCTCCCTGTCTTTGCAGTGTATTGTCAGAATTTTGCCCCGAGCTTTAAGGAGAGCGAGATGAACGTGATCGCGGCCGACATGTGCACCAACGCGCGGCGCGTCCGCAAGCGCTGGCTGCCCAAGATCAAATCCATGCTGCCCGAGGGGATGGAGATGTACCGCACCGTCATGGGCTCCTCCACAAACACTGTCCCCCTGGAGCCCGAGTTCCAGCCCAACACTGCTCAGGTCTTCGAGCAGCGGATCTATGCAGAGAGGAGGAGCGACTCGGGGACTATAGTAGCCTTGAGAACTAACACAGTGAATGTAGAGCTGAGCAATGGATCCAACCAGTCCTTCGAGCAGAGCGAGGATGCCGAAGGCGCCGGCTCCGTGATCCAGGAGGCAGCTGCCACAGATGCCATGGCATCGGAAACCCAAAGCACTCCGCAACCTTTCGAACAAGGTTCGGGCTCCTCCAGCCGGCCCGAAACCCCTGTGAGAAGACAAGATGGTACTTATGGAGGGACTTTATAAAGAGAGCAAACATTTCATGACCTATAAGGGATCTGTAATACTAAAGCTGCTTGCATGCATTACTAATACAAAACAAAAAATGTGATCAAGCCACTTACCTACTGAACTGCTACTGTTGCCTGAAAAAAATGTGATTTTTATTCTGCTTGTATTTAAAATTTATGAAGGAAATAATCGCATTCATTATACTGTAAACGACTAGGTCTGTGGCGACCTACTTAAAAAAATATTGGGCTCCTTTTTTGATATTCCTGAGGTTAGTCTATAAGATTGTAGCTTTTTCTTCTTTTTTTTTTTCTTCCTTTCCTTTTTTTTTTGGGTTTTGTTTTTTTTTGTTTGTTTGTTTGTTTGTTTGTTTTAAGAAGGGGAGGAGAAAAGCTAGCCACCCCCCACCCACCACCACCCCGTCATCACCCCATCCATCACTCAGCTCAGAAGTAAAGCCATCGTTAACCTTGTCCTCTAAGGAGAGTTTTGTCACTGAACAGGAAAGCGAGGTGTGTTCGGGTGCAGGTGCTGTGACTGGCCGTGTTTGTCTCGGGAAGGGCTCGAGCCAAGTGGGATGGGCTGGGGGAAATCGTGACAGTGATCGTGACCAGACCCCTCTGGTGTCAGGGGGAGGCCTGGCCGTGGGTGCCCGGTGCTGGCGGGGACTCGGTGCTGTTGTCCCGGGGAGTTTTCTCTGGCTCCCGGGAGCAGAGCAGGGATGGGTCTGCTGGAGTTGAGGCTGGCACGTGTCGGGAGGACTGCGTGGGATGCAGGTGGAGAGCCTGGCCGCTGTCGTGGTTGTGGTCTGGTTTTTGCCCAGTACGGCTGGGTTTGGGTTTGGTTTCTCTCTCCCTTCCTCTCTCCCTTCCAGCGACTCCTTTCCCTTTGCTTCTCCGTGTTTGCACCTTCACGTCCCCGCTCCTGGGCAGCCGGGCTCTGGCACCTCTCTGCACGCCAGGGCATGCAGGTCCTGGAGCACCTCCTGGGAGGGGAGGAGCTCCCCCTCAGTGCCTGTGAAGGGATTTAGGGAGGAATCTGAGCATGGAGAGTTGTTCTTGCTCCAAAGGGCACGGAGCTGGGAGCTCTTGGTGTTGGCTCCTGGCAGCGTCCGCACCAGAGGCAGAGCTCGGTGCGTGCAGAGCTCACCCTCTGCCCCCTCCCTCCTCCCCAGGCCAACCAGGCTCTCGCTTTTTATTGGTTTGGAGTGCACTGGATGCAAAAATTAAAAGAAGAAATGAGCTTTGTGCCCTTCTGTGAAGAGGTTTCGGGCAGGAGGAAGCGCTTTGCCTCCTGCTCACCCTCCCACAGCCCCTTCTGGGGAAAACCCAATGTGGAGTTATTTATCTTTATTTCTGTTGTTGCAGGCTGATGTCCCCAGGCTGCGGTGGCTTTGGTGGCCTTGGGATGGGACTTGTGGGTGTCCCTGGAGCCTGATGGGCAGCAGGTACCTGCTCTGTCCCTCGCCTTTACAAACCCCAAAGTGACCGGAATCTGTCCCGCAGACCCGGCTCCAGCGGGACTCTGCGGCTTCTGCCGGAGTGCCGGGGCCAGGCTGGGGGTCCCATGGGGGTGGCACTGCTGGGGTGCCCCCAAGGGATGGGGACAGTGATGGGAAAGCCAGGTTTGGCTTTTTCCTTTTTTTTCTTTCCTTTTTTAATGATGATTATTTTTACTGTGACTTAACGACCTGCTTTAAGGACACTTGCAGCTTGTTCTTTAACACGTTTGGGACTAGGAACAAGGTGCACAAAGAGTCACTTTTTGGCTGCTGTGGCTGTGCTCCTCTTTTCTTTCCTGCTTTGGTTCCCTAATCCAGACAGCGCTTTGCTCAGGGTTTTCTTCCTTCTTTGTATTTCCATTGGGAAAGGGGGAGCGGGGAGAGGATAACCCAACTTTTGGCCATTTGTTTTGTTTTCTTTGATACTTGAAGCAGTTTTTTGCATCGTAAATAACGAGGCTGCCCAGCCTGTGCCACTGCTCCTGACACAACAAATCAGTGATGGGGGGTCCTGCCCCACGTCGGGTTTTGGCACAGCTTTTTGGGGGGGACTACAATGCCCCAGACCAGGTGTTGGGGGCTGGTGCAGGTGCAGAGGTGTGGGATGCTTCGGAGAAGTGGGAATGAGCACGGCTCTATTTGCACTTTACCCACGTCACTGAACAAACCCGGGGACCACGGGCTGAGCTCGGGGGGGGCTTTGTCCCCAGCCATCCCTGGGGGCACGGAGCAATCCGGTTCCTTGGCCCTGGGGTGTCCCCGTGCCCCTGGGAGCAGCTGCTGGAGGGCAGCTCAGCCAGCTCGGTGGGGCTCAGGTTTGGCTGAGGACCCCCCCGATCCCCAAAACTTTGGGTTTGCCAAAAGTTTGAGGCAAGCTGGGAGCGGCTCCGGGTGTCGGAGGTCAAAAGTCGTCCCTTGTGTGTGTGTCTGTGTGCATATATATATATAAATATAGAGAGAAAAGGTATTGCAGAGGATTCCTCCTGCTCCTTTTTGGCACTTGCTGGGGGTGGGGAGCAGGCTGAGCCCCCCAGCTGGGGCTGCACTTGGCTGTGGGATGAATTCTGGACCAAACCTGTTCCCAGACAGCCGGCGGGGCCACCGGGGGGGCAGCAGCAAAGTACTTGAATGGCTTAGGACAGAGAGTCTGGAGAGAGTCAAGTTGCACAGTGAAAATATATATTTTTATACCTAGCACAACTTCCTGTATATTTTGGGGGTTTTTTTCTTTCTTTTTTTTTTTTTT
>VXAD01006094.1:995753-1043276 GCA_013399195.1 Dicrurus megarhynchus
CTTTTTTTTTTTTCCTGGTTTGGGTTTGTTTTATTAATTATTATTATTATTATTATTAGGAAGGCAAACTTCTAAAATGTGAAGGGCGTTGGGTTTTTCCTTATCTGGTAGATGAGGGCAAGCATTTTGCACTAATGTTTCCTGTGTGTGGAGGATTAATGATATGTTTGAAAATGTTATATGGTAATGATTGTATTCTTCTGAGAAAAAAAAAACAACAAAAAAAGCAAAAAAAAAAACCCCTTAAAACTGAATGTAAGGTGAGAACAGAGCAGTCCATCGATTGTATGCGGCTTTCCTGAGTGCCTTAGAATTTTTTGATCATTTTTTTTCCAAGGAAAACAGATTAAGAAGATCAGATCATAACCGACTCCTTCCTCCTCTTTGTTTACGACACTATTTTAAATTCTAGAATTTGGGGCTGCTTTATAATGTGAATAGGAAACTGCATTCATCTAGGTCTGACAGTGTAAAATCAGAGCATCAGTATTTATGGTATGTCTGCACCTTTATTCTTATGCTTGACTATTAGCAATATTACCTGTATATTCTATATCTAAAGTTATACCAAGCACCTTTAACGAGCGCAGAGTGTAAAAGCACCCGAGTTCCCCGCAGCTGCCATAGTGTAGGACCAGCTCCTCTCCTCCTCGTTAGCGCTAATTAAACACTGCATGACCCTCAGCCCCCCGGGCTGGCGGTGACCCCCGCTGTCCCACGGGCCGGTGCCATTCCCGACCTTTCCCGGCGGTGAGGGCAGGAGGGATGTCCCCGGCAGGAGCTGGGAGCGGCTCCTTGGGGCCACCTCCGTGGTTGAATCCTTGGAACTGTGATTTCCCCTCTGGAAATTGCCCGGAGGACGCGGGGCCGGCGGTGGGAACCGAGGCCACCGCGCTCCGAGGGGTCCGAGCCCAGCCAGCGCCCCAGAACTGGAACTGCCCCCGGTGTTTGGGGAGCAGAGACCCCTCCGTGCTGTCACCAGGGGCTGCCCCCAGCCCTTTTTCCCCGGGGTTGTGCTCAGATCCCTCGTTTTTCTGGAAACCGCTCGCTGCGAGTGGAGAAGGAGCCGTGGGAAGCCGGGATGAGCCCCGGAGCATCCCCAGCTGCCCCCCAGCCCCCCATGGCCAGTCCGCAGCCATCCCGGGATCCAGCTGCTGTTCCAGGTGTTCCTGCTCTCCGAACCGTGCTGGGAGCGAGCCCGGGGGCGAGTGGGACACGCTCACATTGGAAACCCCTCCAGTCCTCCTTGAGTTTCTTCCACTGTTGAAAAGCATTTTGCACACACANCAACTGAGTATAAATGTATAAATATTTTTGACTTGAACATTTGGATGGCACTTGATTCAAATAGAACATTAATCCTTTGGACAGAATGTTTGGGGAAAAAAAAGGACTTAAAGTACAAGGTTGTTTTTAAAGCGTCTTCATAGGGTATTAAGTAGTACTGTAATTCATGACTGTTAAAAATACTTTCTGTGCTGTAAGGAAATCTCACAGTACCACTGAATTATGTTCCTCAACTGTCTCAGCCACGAACGATGCTAGCTTCTTTTCTTTTTTTTTAATTTTATTTTTATTTTATTTTATTTTTTATCGTGCATTATTCACTAGTATTTATGTGCTCTTACTCTGTATAGTTCAGACTGTTATTTTGTAGCCATGGCTGACACGATATATCAGTAACTAAAAAAAAAAAGAGAGAAAAGATGAAGACCCCCGAGCTGGAACTGTGCTCATAGCTGTTTTCATATGATGAAAAAAATCCATTTAAAAAAAAAAAAGAAAAAACCAAACAAAAAAAACCCAACCCAATGTGATCATTAATTGTAAAACGCTTTGTAAAATTCACATTTACAAAATAATAAAGTAAATTACAATTAAAAGGTTTCCTTTGCTCTGTTTTCTGTCTTTCTGGGTGGTGGGTAGTGTTAAGCATGGGGTTGTTAACAGGTGCTGAAAGGGCTCTGATGGCTCAGGCTCCACTTCAAGGTACAAAAGAACCCCCAGACTTGGCCAGATGAAGGGTTTTGCACAAATCTGGGGGTTTTGGAGTTCCCTGCACTGCCCTGGGCTCTCCCCCCACCTCACCTGATGTGGCTTGGGCATCTTTTGGCTTTTTTCCCTGGACACGTCACACCCTCCCTTCCTTCCCTCCACACTTACTGCTTAGAAAAGCTAATGTTTTTTGTTATTATTAATCATTATTTAAAACTGAATTTGCAGCCTCCCCAAATCAACACTCAGGGCTTTGCCAGAGAGTGGGGCTGAGACTGGAGGATGCAGCAGCAGCCGAAATCCATCGCTTTCCCACTCTGCTGGGAGCTTCCCACCTCTTCGTCACGGAAAAACCTCACCCAGGCTCCGAAAACGGGCAGGAGGGCTCCTGCCACCCAGCCGTGGACGCGTGTGACGAGTTTGCCAGGTCTCAGAGGGCGTCTCGAGGCCCTGGTGCAGAGTCAGGATGCTCAGGGAGATGCGGCATCAGCGGCTGCATCACCATCCCTGCTCCAGGGCGAGGGACCGGCACCAACAGGGAAGATGCTCCGGAGCACCGGGAGGTCCAAGTGGTGCCCCAGGGTTCCTGGCTCTGCCCAGGTTGGGGCTGTCGTGGGGGTTGATGTTGGCTTTAGGATGGAGAGGGGGGAAAAGGTTTCAAAGGCAGAGAGGCTGAGCTGGAGTGGGGTCCCAGGGAGGGCTGGGGGTGTCGGAGCAGGGTGGGCTGTGAGGGTGGTAATTCTCTCTGTAATTTTTGCCTTTTTTTTTTTCCCAACCCAATTGGCCATAAAATTGCTGAGAAGCTGCATTTCCTCAGCTTAGCAAAATAGAAGTGCCCAAAACCACTTGCATTTGGGGTTTCATTTAATCTCATCTCACTGAAAAGGAAAAACACAGAAACTTGGATGCTCGCGTACGGCGCATTCCGCCGCGTTACATAAACCATTTCAAACTGATTTATTCTAAATGAGTTGTTATAATCAGAATTTTCCTTATGAGCAGCTTTCTTGCAAACGTCAGTATTTCAGGGAGAAAAAAAGAAAAAACAAAACCCCAACCCCATCGTACGCCCGCTCCAATATTTCAAACTGATTACTTCTAAACACCAGCGCTAAAATTAGGTCTTTGGTGTGCGGTATTGTCAGAGTGGGTGTATTATGATCTGCAGAGAGTATAAAAAGATAAATGAGTTATTTAACCAAGTAAACGACGTTGCTGTAGAAATGTGCTGAGGGAAAATGTGCAGGGGGGGTTGGCTCGCGCCGCCCGGGCCCCGGGATTGCAGCAGCGACACAAGGGGAGCCGCTGGAGGAAGCGTGGGGGGATGGAAAGGGGTTTTTCTTTGCATTAATGTTGTTATTTTCATTGCTATTGTTGTAAAACAGGCGGTTTCCCCCCTGCCGGGGGTGGGGTCATGATTTTGGCTGTGCCAAAGGAGAGGGAGGTGGCTGAGAGAGGCGATGGGGCACCCATGGGTGCGCTCTTCCCCAGGGCGTTGAAAATGACTGGCTATGGATGTATTCTTAGGACTTACCCTGTCTTAATTTTCTTGGGATCTGCTCCAGAGGGAGAGAGGTTGGAGCACTGCACCTGCTCGAACTCTCTGAATCTGGCTCTTCACTTCCACCTTCACAGTTGGGTGTTATAGGTGCAGGTTGTCCCCAGTGTGGGCCCCCAGGGACGCAGTTGGTACTGGGATCAGGGACCACCAGCCCAGGGACATTGCAGGGGTTGATCATCGCAGGATGCGTTGGCCACTGCAGTGTTGGCCATTGCAGTGTTGGCCATTGTGGATGGCATTGGCCATTGCAGTGTTGGCCATTGCAGTGTTGGCCACTGCAGTGTTGGCCATTGCAGTGTTGGCCATTGTGGATGGCATTGGCCATTGCAGTGTTGGCCATTGCAGTGTTGGCCATTGTGGATGGCATTGGCCATTGCAGTGTTGGCCATTGCAGTGTTGCTCATTCCATGTGTTGGTCATTCCATGTGTTGGCCATTGCAGGGGCTGCTCATTTCAGTTGGCGTTGGCCATTGCAGAAGTTGTTGACCATTGCTGAAGGTGTTGGCCGTTGCAGGAGTTGGTCACTGCAGACATCGGTCATTGCAGGAGTTGCTCACTGCAGACATCGGTCACTGCAGGAGATGTTGGTCCTTGCCCTTGCAGCCGGGGATGCCGGCAAAGGGAGCAGGAGCTGAGGCCCCGGCCAGGGTGGCTCCATCCCACTCGTCCCCCTTTGTGCCCCAGAGGGCAGCGAGGGCGGGGACGGCAGGAGGGTGCGAGCCCGGGGGTGCCGGGGGTGCCGCCGCTCCCCCTCCTGCCCCGTCGGTGTGGGGGAAGCGCGAGATTGATGCCAGCCGGGTCCCTGGAGCAGCTGCCATAAATCACGGCCCCGCGCCGGCGGCTCCGGAGCACTCCAGGGCTGCTCTTATTTATATGCATCTTTTGCACCGAGCCATTTTATAATCGACTGCGGAGCAGCACTCCAGCGCCGGCGACGGCTCAGATGGATCGTGCGGGACACAAAATACAAATAAAGGGTGAGGAGTAGGAACTGCATCATTCCTGGCGTGCGCCGCCGTGCCCGCCGCGCTCCGGGGCCGCTCCGGGGGATTCACGGTGCCACCGGCACATCCATCAGCTGCGGGCAGGGCTGCGGGGGGGCCTTTGGGGTGCGATTGTAGGGTGGCTTAAGGGTAATAATAATGATAGGGATGATAATTCCATGGTGAAGGGGTGGCGGGGATGGGTTGGAGTGCCAGCGTGGCGGACAGGCACGTCCTTGGGGTGGGGACGGCAGTGGCACGGTGACAATTCAGACACTCAGGAAAGCTGTCAAGCGTGGAGGTAATGAGGGGGTGCTCAGGTGAGCCAGGAACTTGATTTTTGGCCCAGCTGGTGCTGTCTGTGCTGGGGCTGGGATGAGGCAGGGATGGTGTTTTGGTGCCCATATCCCTCGTGGTGGGTCTGGTCCTTGCCAGGTTCGGGCAGGGTCCTGTGGGGCCAACCCTCATCCCTGTGGGGCCCTGGGAGAGGAATTAGATCAGCCCAATTCAGTGACAGGACAAAAAGGGGAGGAAACAAAAGGCAGAAATGCCGAGCCACAAACTAAGGGAGAAAAATCCAGGAGGGCAATGTAATCTCACTCACCGGGCCTCAGCAGAAGTTACAATACATAAATTACTGCACCTAAAAGCATCTCTAATTTCAGTGCTGTGTGATTCACCAGGACGCACCAGGCTGCCCTCTGCATCTCCCCATTTGATTAGACATTTGTACCAAGACAGAGCTCACGCTTAAAATAACATTACTGGAATGGAGACGGACAAGAGAATTCATTTGAATGGAAATCAATGTGATTAGAAAAGTAAATTACCCGCAGTCTGTGAGCAGCACATTGTGGTTCGGAATAATAATAATAATAATAATAATAATAATAAAAAAATAAAATAAAATGAAATAAAATAAATCAGTGGCAGCAAAGGATCTTAAATGTTTTCAAGGAATGGAGCTGACCCGGCAGTGACTGAGCTGTGATCACTTCCCACATGGAAACAGGGCTGGATCCCCCACTCCTTGTGCTGGGACACTGCCAGGCAGAGCTGTCCCATGTCCCCAGGGACCCCTGTGCCACCAGGAGCCTCTGGAGGGGCCGAGCCCGTTCCTGTGCCCTGAAGTGACAGTGTGGGCATGGGGCTGCAGGAATTGGGCACAGCTGGGCACAGCCAAAGGGCTGTAAATGGGTTTGTGTGGCTGGAGGTGCCCTCAGGGCTGTGATTTAATTTACCCGGGGGTGATACTGGTCTGAACCAACCACTGGAACCAGACTGGGTGTCACTGCTCCCGTTTGGGTGACTCTGGGATCCCAGCACGCCGGGGCAGGACTGCAGTGTCCCTCCCTTCGTGCCCACCCTCCACTGCCAAGTGTCACCACCGAGGTGACAAAGAGCCAGGGAGGCCGCGGGTGCCCGGCAGGAGCCAGGGCAGGGCCCCTCCAGGTCCCTGCCCCGTGCCAGCTGCAGTGCCAGGACCCGGCTGAGCTGCACACTTTGCTGAGCTGTGATACCTTCTAAATAATCAATTGGTATTTAATTCCCATGTGATAACTGTCTTATTAAATCTAAATTTAATGTGTATTTGGGAAACCCTAATTTAAAGTGTTACTGCATGCACCATCTGGTGTGCTCTCTAAATACAAATGCAATAACATAATTCAGAATTACATCATAAAAGTAAGTTATAAGAGATTAAAATGCACAACTCTGTTCTTCAGTCAAGGCAGCTTTTATGCTTTTGCTCCTGACTTCGACACAAATCACAACCAAAACATCCCTACCCCGATTAAGTGATTTTCTGTGGGGATTTTGGGTTTAATGGGGAGCAGGAGAGCACAGGAGGGAGGCTGGAAGATCAGGAGCACTGGAGATGTGGAAATGTTGCCCAGAGAAGCTGTGGCTGCCCCTGGCAGTGTCCAAGGCCAGGTTGGACGGGGCTTGGAGCAGCCTGGGATAGTGGAAGGTGTCCCTGCCCATGGCAGGGGTGGGATGGGATGAGCTGTAAGGTCCTTCCCATCCAAACCCTTCTGGGTTTCCATGAAACCCTCTGCTCCCTGATGCCAAGGAGGTTCAGGGCTGGGCACAGGGAGACTCAGTGACCCACTGAGCTGCCTTTTGTTGAAAAATCAGTCAAATACAGCCCAGAGTTGGGTGCATCAATGATCTTTTATAGTGGCAGTAAATCTAATATCTTTGCAAAACCCCCTATTTTCTCTCTACGTTGAATGAAACATGAGATCCCTTAATAGAGAGGGAAATTAAAATCTAGTTTTATTGCAGTTCCTGTAACTGGTATCTAAGCTATTAATAATCAATCCATTCTTGCTTAAAAGCCAACATTTATCACCCCAGCTGAGCTGACGGGCACTGGGGGGAAAGTACAATTGACTGCAATTACACTTTGAAAAATGTTATCTGTGCCACTGACCGCTGGGGATAAATGATGAGGTTCCAGTTGTTTCTTCCCTCTTCAGGTTCATTCCCCCAACTTGTATCTTTTGGGTGTTTTCGCTTTTCCTTGAGCCTCTAGGACGCCTTGAGGAAGGAGCTGAGGGGAGGGATCTGTGCTGTCCCAAACCCGTGAGGATCCTCCTCGCCGTGTCCCGCTGAGTGCAGAGGGACTCCAAACCCTTCCAGGCCCAGCAGTGGGTGCAAGAGCGACTCTAAATCTCTTCTAACAACCCCCCACACAAAAGTTTATTGGTTTTACTCCTGCCCTTTCCAAGGGGGAGGAAGAGGCTGGTGCAGGAATTGATTTCCTGGAGTTCCTGGTATTAATGAAGCTGCTGACCGCAGATCTCCCGCAGCAATATCCCACTCCCCACGATAATTCTCCAGACTACAAACTTTCCAAATGAGTTTTTGCAGTTTAAAATTAATAATTGTTCTGTCTAGAACAAGGATAATTAAATGCCTGTTCATCCTCGTTATTGTCAGCCGTGTGATTTGTTGTTTTCTCCGTAATAAAATTAACCGGTTTAACTAATGGGTGCCAAAACTTGATAATTAGAGCTGAGCAAATAATTTGCAACAAATAATTTACCCAGTGGGTTTGGCAGGGTCCGTGGTGGGTCTGTGGCTGGTGGTGGGGGGCTGGGAGCCAATGGTGATGCCCAAACCCACACAGGGCACCCCCTTTTCCTTACAATCATCATTTTTTTAATGAAAATTCTTTGATTTTTTTTTCTTTCTAAGGAAAGAGGTTCCCTCCACGGGCTTCTGCTCACACCTGGAGCACAAGGCAGGTGGTTCACCAGTGCAGGGTCACCTGTGGATGAAATCCCAGAGGAAAGAGCAGCTGCTCTCAGGTAAATCCCAGTGAGGATGTGGAGGTGGCCAAAAAACGGCAATTCCTGGGGAGCAGAGGAATTAAAATAATGAGCCAACAAAAGGAGTTTGGTCAGACACAATCTTCTAACAAGAATGGACTTTGAAATGATGGTTATTAGCCAGCTTTCATTCCGGCAGCAGTTAAAGAAGCTTTTGAAGGTACCGCAATTAATTTGTAAGTTTATATTACACATTATAACGTGAGGGGCCATTAACGAGGCGCTGACATTAAGTTTAATGTACTTGGTGAGTGGGACAGTTTGCCTCTCCCTCCTGGGCGTATTCCCTGGATGTTTGGGGTCTGGCACTGCCGGATTTCTCCGTGGGGGCTGCTGGAGGGGTCGGGGAGGAGCCGCCAGCACTGGGGGGTTGTCACTGTGGTACCACCCGGGGTCTGGGGGACACTGGGGGACACAAAGCTCTGCCCCCAGCTCCGTGGCACAGCCACCGAGCCTCGGAGGAACACAAGGAGAATGTGGAATGTCTCATACCTATAACTTTAAATTAAAAAAGCAATGTGCTGTTTATTGGCGCTGCCGAGTGTCTCCGGAGCGGGAGGCTCATAAAGATCATATTACAGTACAAGCCATTATGCAAAGAGTTTACTATATATACATTTCTAAATGCTTCAGCAAACAGCAGCCTCCTTATGAGCAGAGCAGGATAACTGGTTCGTTTGGGGTAACAAATGATCCTTGATTTGATTTTAAATGCAATGACAGCAAAATTTATTTCTTATTTAATCACTTGCCAGAGCTGTTGAGGACGGGATGGTATTAAACTGCACAATGCAGCATATGACTACTGAATCAGTTGAAATAGGCATAAGAATATATTATGTTTATAGGATAGAAAAAGATTGTACAGCAATGCATATAACTAGAATGGGTATTTTTGTCATTTATACAGTGGCTTATATCATTATTCCTTCCCGCTTCCAATTTTTCAGTAATAAAAATACAGGGGATGTGATTCTCTTTGCATAAACCAACTTGATTCTTTATTAAATATTTTTATTAATCTGAAGTACTACAAAGCATTTGAGCAGATAAATCAGGCTCCGAATAGTCATTTCCTCTCTGCTATGGCTCTATAAAGTGGATTCATTTATGAGCGTGCACTACCCGAAAAGAAGGTTTCCATATTCATTAACGAGCACCCTCATGGCTCTGGGTTTTTATCCCACTGGACCATGCAGAAGGGTCCCCAAAAGACGCAGGTCCTGGAAATCGGCTCTGTGGTGCCTGCCTGGTTTTGTGTCCCATTTAACGAGGAATCACCACCGCCCGGGTACCTCCCACCAGCCCAGCGGGGCCTCTCCAGCTCCTCCTCACGCCCAGTTTGGGGACACCAGCACCTTTGGGGTGATCTGGGGATGGACCCAGCCCCAGCGTTGTCCCACATCACCCCGGCCACTGTCCCATAGGATGTGGGGATCCCATTATGCAGCAGAGGGGGATTTGTGGACCAGCCCCTCCTGGGAGGACGCCCAATACCCTGGGACTCCACTGGAGGCTTTTTGATCCCCTCTGACCTCTCGTTGCCCCTCCCCTCCCACCAGCCCGCAGAAAGCACATTTTGGGTGCAGCACGGCCCTTTTGGCCGATCCCCTCCGTGCCCAAGCAGCTCCCAGCCTTCCCGGGGGATGCTCCCGGTGGGAGCGGCTGCGGGGGCAGCTCGGAGCCGGCACGTTCAGCCTGCGACAGCTGACGAGTCCCTGAGTCACCGGGGGAAGCTGCGGCGAGGCACAAAGGAATTAAACCTATTTAAAACCCAGCCAGGTGTGCAAACAAGTTTATCCTCTTGTAACAGCTCGCGGGGAACCGGGAGGGCTCCAGAAAGGTTACGGCAGCCACGTGGATGTCTGGGGCTCCTCGGGAGAGGTGACATTTAGCACCTGCATTTGGGACTCGGCGGGACCCCCGGAGCTGCTGCCTTCACCCAGAGCTGCAATTCCCTGCCCTGAGCCGGGATCAGCCTCATCCTGCCCTTCTCCCCTCCTGCACCCCGGGGCTTTGGCTTTGATTTCAGATTTTCCTGCAGCAGCTGCCTAACATTTGTTTGCCGTTTGGGAACAGGAATTACGGCGCTCCGCAAAAAGCAGGGACCCTCCGGAGCTGCTGCTGGCACAGCCCCACAGCCTGCCACGCCAAAATAGTCCTGCCGCTCCAGGTGCCATCTTCAGGGGGATTTGGCCATCCATCTGCCCAGACTGCTGCTTGTTCCTGCCCTGCAGCATTCCTGGATCCCAGCAGGGCTGTGGATGCCCGACGGGTCCAGCTCTCGGGGATGTGCCCACCAACAGCACAAGGACGTGGGTTTGCCTTCCCTCCCTCCCCCATGCCACTGATCACGCTGGAATAAGGTGAAGCAGGGGTTTGTCCCCACAGGAACAGCAGATTCCACGGCTGGAGGCAATCCAGGGCTGTTTCAGCTCTCCGTGTGCACCGCCGTGTTTTCCTTGCTGGGAGCTGCTGGGGCTGCACATAAATCCGCCCTCAGCAGCAACCGTGTCGCAGATGTCCCAGGACGTGAATTTTTTCTCCGGTTTTAGTGCTGGTGTAAAGCTAAATTACGGTCGTTGTCAGCATTAGCAAAAACCACCATCCCCATCCTGCCTGTGAAGCACAGCAGCGGGGCCCGGGGGCTGCGGAGATGGAGGAGGGGTGCGGCAGCTCCTGTTTTCTGGGAATTTCAGGTTTTTGTGGAGCTGGGACCGGTGCTGGTGATTTTGCCGTGGTCGAGGCCACCAGCATGACTGCAAGAGTGGCAGTGCACGCACCTCAAGCACGGGAAGCTCTTTCCCATCCCTCCACCTGCCTCTGGAATGTCGCTGCACGCTCAGACCCCGCTCCGGGCCCACGGAGAGGAAGGTGAAGGTGTGTTTGAGCTGAATCCAACCCAAAAACTCCTGGCACCGCCCAGGTTTGCCATGGGCACCTTGGGAAGCACCGAAAGTTGGCAGCTCCACCCCAGAGTGGACGTGGAGCACCGGCCCCTCCCAGGACGCGCTGACACCGCTCAGCACCGACGCCGGAGCAGAAGAAAAGTTTCACACCTTTGCAAAACAACGTTCAAGAAGGAAATGAGCAGCCAGCAGCCGTAATTGAGATGGATGAAAGGGCGGCTGCCTCCCCCAAAGCGTTCCAGGCACCACACTTGAGAGGAATATGAAGTGCTGCTGCTCTCCAAAGATCGCCACGCTGCCGCTGAATTATTAATGAGCAGGAATGATTTCATATTTAATCTAAAGACTATTAATTACACTGCAGAAGAGCAACACGCCATCCTGAGAGCCCCTCTCGCCAACTGAATAATTTAGTGGTGCCCCATATTTTACCTCAATGTCAGGGCGGGCGGGGAGACCCCTCCTGCCTGAGCAGACAGGGGTGGCCCAAGGGGTGGTGTTGAGGACCCACCCCAACCTCTGAGCCCCCCGGCCTGGGCAGAGAGGGATTATTTGGGGTCCCTTGGGGCTGCGGGCAGCGCTGTCCCTCTGTGCCAGCCTCACTCGGAGCCCAGCAGCAGCCCCAGCTGTGGCAACACTGAAGACAGATGTTTATTTGTCCGGGCTTATTTGCTGATCACTGTTACAGTGATCCAAGATGATCATTAAAAAGTGAAATGGGCTGTTTAATAATGATGCTGGGAGCACGCAGTGTGCCTCACATTACGAGGGTGTTTAAGCATGAGCCCAATTAAGTCCCTCGCATCCCTACAGAATTACCCCAGTTGTGCAAACGATTAGGCAAACTCCAGGCTCCTCGTACTCACAGGCAATCCTGGAGCCTGGCACTCTGCTAGAGACCCATTTCTGTCCTGAAGCTAAATTAAAATCCTATTGTGCCAGTGCTGCTAATATTTCCTGCTCTCGTTTCCAACAATTAAATTGTGACATTCTGCCAAAACATAAAAGGAAACGAGAAAATGCTCTTGATCAGCTGGAAAGAGAAGGCAAATCCTCCCAGCTGCCTCCTGCCACCCAGGTGCCACGGTGACAGGCGCGGGTTAAGCAGCACCTGATGGATGAGGCAGCGGCTGCTGGCTGCGGGGATTCATGGCTCTCTGTGGGAAGTGGGACTTCGAGACTTTAGATCCGAAGTTGAAAGGATTTTCTTCTCAGTTTAGGGAAGAAATTTGGGAGCTGCATCCATGCAGTGCCAAAAAGGAGAATGCTGATGGGTTTGTGTGGCAAGGGTTTGGGGGTGGAGGGTTACGGGGGTGGCAGTGATGGAGCAGCTTTGGTGGCACCTGGAGCCCAGCTGGGGTCACCCCACCACAGCTGCTGCTGAGGAAGGACTTGAGGGACAATTCCCAGCCCTGCTGTGTCCCCAGCACCACCAGGGGCCTGATCCTGCCACCCTCCTCCCACAGGTACTGCACATCCTTTTAAATGCTCCCCTGAATTCTAATTCTCTTCTCCCCCTCGATCTGCTCCTCCCAGCGCTCCTCGGGGTGGGCACAGCTGGGTCCCTGCCCCACACCACCTGCAAGCCCCAAAGTGACCCCACAGTGCCCTCAGAGCGATGTCCCCGTGCTTGGTGTGGGCTGTGGCTGCTCTTGGGCAGGAAAGAGCTGATGGGGACCCCGAGGGTGTTGGGGACACTGCAGTGGGACAAGGAGGGACTGGCATCTGCAGAGCTGTGGTGAGAGCAAGTTAACTGGTGCAGGAGAAAGAGGGGATTAAAAAAAAAGAAAGCTGTTTAAGAAAGAAATGACTGTTTGGTCATGGCTTACAAGTTGGTACTTAGAAATTCCATGAATTTTAAAATAAAGACATCGTGAGATTTGAACTTTCTTTTGAATCCTCACAAACTGCAGTGCCTAATACCTTCCCTGGCCATTAAGGAGCTGTGCTGGGAAGCAGAGAGAGCTAAGTACTACACTGATAGAGCAGTTAAACACCGTAATGGAATTGTGTTTGGAGAGGCTGCAAAGCCAGGTAGAGAGCCCATACATAAACAAGGCCATTACCAGCCAGGGTAAGTGGTGATAGAATTTCATGAATATCCCCACAAAAAGCTTTGTATATTTATAACAACCTGCAGAGTCGTTTTGAACACAGTCAGGGGCCTTTCAGAGTGGCTCTGGAGTTAAATTGTACAATAGATCTGTGTCCCTGCATTGGGATATCGGCTCCAGGCAAAGCTGGATGGGCAGAGGGATCCCTGCCTGGGCAACCTCCCGGGGTGCTGTGGGTCCTGAAACAGTGCTGACAATTTGGTGGTTACTGCCCACAAGTCCTCCAGTTTCCAACTTAAAACACCCTTTCCAGAAAGGCTTTCAAGCTGAGTTTTCTGTTTGCAGGGCAGGGGAAGCAGAAGGGCACTGGTTCCCAGCCGGGATGGGAAAGGGAGCAGGAGGAGTGGCTGCTCCTCTGCTGGCTGACTGGAGAAGTTGCCAGAGAGCAAGAGACAAGTTTCCACGTCTCAGGAAAAGGAGAAATAAATCTGGGAGCCATCAGACCCAAAAGATCGGGATGGGGCTCTGCAAGAGCTGCACAGAGAAGACTCCGAGCCCAGGGGGGAGTGGGGGCACAGCTGAGATCCCAAACTGGGGCTGTGGGGCACAGACAGGTCCTGCTGCTCCCCGGGGCTGCTTTGCTGCTGATCCTACACCAATCCCACAGCATTCCTGGGACAGCCTGTCCAACACAAAGAGAACACGTGTGGGCTGCCAGAGCCCCAAAACCTCTCCACGAGAAACCCACTCTCTCCACCTCTGCAGCTGGAGAACAGCAAAGCAAACTCGTGAGCGTGTTTATCGCTTTAATTTAAATAAATAGCTGCTTTAAACTTAGGAAAACTTTGCTCTGCAGCTCTTGCAAAACCTGAACCCAAGTGATAGGCGCAGCTCGGGCACGAGCCGTAATAAAATGCTAATTGCAATTCATAAATTACGTCGGGATGCCTGGGGATGTTGAAGCTCCTGGATGAAGTGTAGCGTTCAATTTATCCTGTGCACACTGCCGACAGTGCTGCCAGCCTCCTTCTTGTCCCCCTGTGTTGTTTTGTCATCTCTGTACTATCACCAATTCATCACAAAGGCAACTGAACTCGCCGATGTCCACCCACCGGGTGACTTTGTCTTCGCTACTCTATGACTTCCAAATTAAATTGTCAAAACACATTACTGAGAAAAATATCGTGAAGGGGAAGTTCTTTACCCTTTTCTCCCGGCTGAAGAGAGAACAGGTTCGATTTGGAGAAAACATGTCTGCTTCATTATCCCTCCCGTTATCATATTTCTTCCCTCAGCAGCAGCAGGAAAAGAGTCGATACACAAGTCTTGGATGACATGATGGAGCATCCCACAGGAGTTGTCTCGATAAATTCTGAGATTGCCCAGGAAAAGCTGTGGGGGGGTGTGTAATTTTCACTCTCTTTTATTCCTCCCACTCTCAGACAATTTAAAAGAGATTACGGGGTTTGCTGGTGTGGATTTCCCCGAGCTGGATGTTCCCACTCTGCCAGCACCGGTTGGTTTGGAGTCAGCTCCTTGGAGTCCTTGCAAGAGAAGAAATGAGCCCAGGAATGGGACTGTGGAGGGCACAGGTCCTGCTCCCACACCTCTGCTCTTTGAATCCTAAAATGGGTTGGGTTGGAAGGGACCTTCAAGCTCATCCAGTGCCACCCCTGCCAGGGGCAGGGACACCTCCCATTATCCCAGGGTGCCCCAAGCCCCGTCCAACCTGGCCTTGGACACTTCCAGGGATTGGACCTCCCTGGGCAACCTGTGCCAGGGCCTCCCCACCCTCACAGGGAGGCATTCCTTCCCAATATCCCATCTAACCCTGCCCTCTGGCAGTTTGAAGCCATTCCCCCTTGTCCTGGCACTCCATCCCTTGCGAAAAGTCTCCTTTCATGTTCCTTGTCAGCTCCCTGGTATTCTGTTTCCTGCAGGAATCAGCACTAATACTGAGCTGCTCTCCCTCTATTTCCCTGCACTACAGGGGGTGTTGTGGGCTCTGGCCCCCCTCCCCTGGCTCTGCTGTCCCCCCATAACCGGGGTAGATCCCAGGCCAAGGCTGGGTAGCAGAGAAGGATCCTGCTGCTGGATGCAACCATGGAAAATAATTCCCCCGGGGACGTGAAACAAGAGGAGCCTTTCCTCGAAGGGAAAGAGCTGTTGATTCCCCCTTTCCTCATTTCCGTGTCGGTCTCTGGGCATAATGGATCAGCCATAAAAAGCAAGTAACACATTGTGCACTCGTTCTTTTGGCTTTGAACAATATCAACGTAATAGACACATATTGTTTATTTATTCTGCTGTAGAGCAAGGCAAGGAGGCAGTGCCCAATGTTTAGATGGGGTATTTTTAAATGCTCCCATTGCCTGGGCCCTTATGATGCATTAGCCATCAGTAGTCAAATTGCCTCGTATTTGCAATTTTATGGGTTCATTTTATCAAGCACACAGGAGCTGCATTCAAAGCACGGAAATAAAGTATTCCACTTTTGTTAGGCAAGTGCTGCTTCAAGGCAAGAGATGGCCAGAAAGCAGAAATCTTTTCCCCCCCCCCCCCGCCTCAGCTCCAGATTCATCTCCAGTTATTGCTTCTCCTTTGCAGCAGCGACTGCTCAGAGCCCCTTCATGGCTGTGGAACGTCCTGGGCACACCAGGAGCTCCACACCCCTGGATTTATCCTGCTGGCAGATCACCCCCTGCTCCCTGGCTGCTTTAAAAGAATTCCCAGCAAAGCCTTATCCTTGTCGTCCCCAACTCCGGAGGCTCCTTCCCGAGCAAGTCCCAGACTTCAGCTCCCTCCGTGGAGCAGGGAAAAGTGGCAGGGAGCGAAACGGCCGGGAATCAGCGGGAAGGAGGAGTTCTCAGGGTGGATTCGGTGGCCGGGCATCTGGTGCTCGGCCCTTCACAAGGACTTGGGGCCACCCCACCGCCAGCCCCGGGGGCATCCCGGGCTCCGGGGCCGCGGTTGTGGGAGGGAAACTCGCGTGGTTATTCCCAGAGGGAGCTGCTGCTGGCGGGGACTTTGCTGAGCAGGAATTTGCTCCCTCTCGTGGGCTCCGGGGCTGCTGGCCGAGCTCGGCACAGCAGAAAGGGATGGGGTTCCTCGGCATGCTGGAAAACGGGATAGGAAATCTCCCGTCTGAGCTCTGGGAGCTTCTGGTCCAGCACGGAGCAAGGGCAAAGACCCCCAGAGCTGCAGCCTGGGGCTGGGGCTTCCTGCAGCAGCATTCGGCAGCCCCAAATTAACTCTGCTTTGTGATAGGATCGCGTTTTAGCTCTCCAAAGCTCTCAGCTCCTCCTCACATAACATTTTGTTGCCTTTATTGTCTCTGGGCCTGATTCCACCAGGATTTTTTTCTTCCACAGAGCTTCAGTTGCATTTCAACCAACTCCACACGCCGCATGCAGCACGGGCATTGCAGGGCTCGCTCTCAGGGCTGAATATACCACAGATCCCTCTTCTTTTCTGAACAAGAACAGCTCAATTTAATAAATCCACAAAACCCCAGTAGCTGCAGCGCCCTTTTCTCATTTCAAACCCCCTTTAATGGTGTCTTTAACACTAAAAAACCCCACAGCGTGTCAGGCTGCAGGAAGGAGTGGGAAAACAATTCAGAGCATATGGGGTGTGCAGAGCGAGCGTGGCCAGCGCTTTGCAGTGGATTACGCCGGGATTTTTGTTGTTGTTGTCGGGCACAGACAGATCCCGGTGGTTCCCGTGGCCGCTTTGCTGGCGATCCTGCCCCAATCCTGCAGAATTCCTGTCCAACACAATTGGGACAGATGTGTTTTGGGGCTGTCAGAGCCCCAGAATGCCTCGGCAAGAAACCCACACTCTCAACCTCTGCATCTGGGAAACAGGAGAGCCACTTCTTGAGTGAATTTATTGCTTGAATTTAAATAAATACATACTTTAAACTCGCAAAAACTTTGCAACGCTTACTAAACCCGAACCCAAGTGATTGGCGCAGCTCGGGCACGAGCCGTAGGAAACAACACGGGTTTGAACAACACACAAAAATTTTAATAATCTAAGATAAAAACAAGTAACTCCTGTTGGCTGGGAACTGAGTCCCACGGTGAAGGACGGCAGCGGGCCGGGAACCGGCAGCCCGCGGGCCCCCTCTAACGGCCGGAGGGGGAATGCCCGCTGCCCCCGGCCGCTCCATCCCGCCCCGCTCGGGACAGCAGCATCGCCCCGGTGCTTCTCGGTGCCTCCCGGTGTTCCAGGAGTGTCCGCGACCCCCCAGCCGTGCCTAGGCCGCCTCAGGGACCCCCCGAGCCCCGAGGCACGGAACTACAACTCCCGGCATGCACCGGGCAGCGCCGCAGTCCCAGCGCGCACCGGGGCGGGGAGAGAGATCGCGATCCCACAATGCAGCAGGGCAATTCCATATTAAGTGTGGCGCAGAGGAGCCGTTGATAAACAGTCTTAAACGTCATTAAGTGTCATTAATCGTTTATTGAAGGTTTATTAAAGGTTTATTAAAGACTGCAAACCCTAACTGCCCTCCCAGGGGCGGGCGTGAAGGGGGGTTTCTAGGCCTTCACTTCCGGAGGAGCTCGCCGCGTTAGAACTACATCTCCCAGCATACCCCGCGCTGTCCCCATTTCCGTTTCCGGTCGCGGCGGGAGCGCCGCCGTGTCCCCGGAGGGACGGCGGGGCCCGGNCCCGAGGACACCACGGTGGAGAAGCTCAAGGAGCGGTGCCTGAAGCACGTAAGGAGCGGGGACCGGGGGGTCGGGGCCGGGCTGAGCTCTGCGGGGCTGGGGCTGGAAATCGGGGATCAGGGGAACGACTGGAATTAACAGTCCGGGGGAAAGGAAAACTGTCCCGTGAGGAAAACTGATTTTTCCAACGCTCTGTAAACGTCTTTAAAAAGAGGAAAAAAAAAAAGCTCAGGTAAACAGGTGGCTTTGTGTTCTGGTTTGCTGTGTCTGCTTTCCCCCCCGAATTACGTGAAACTGTTCCATACGGAAAGAAAACGCCCGTTTGGAGAGCTTTGTGTGTTGGGAAAGGAGAATTTGGGCGGAAATCGCTTTGTAACATTTGGTTACAGAGTTTGGCGTGTGTTCTGCAGCGGTGTCAGAGATCACCAGCTCCTGCCCGTGCTGTGTGAGCTGGTGGGTGTGAGTTGGATCATAGCCTGGTTTGTTTCTGTGTCTGAACAATGAAGGAAGGAAGGTAGGAACCGTGGAGGAGAAATTACCTGTTTTGTTAAAATCTTAGTGCAGCCTCACCCTCTGCTGGCACGGGAACAACGGAGGTGTTTTTGGGGGAAGATGAAAGCTCTCCTAATGCCCTCCTCGTGCTTTAAACAACAAGGTCTTGATGGAAGTGGCCAAAGGGTCAATCACTTCTTACTGTGTGGAGGGGAAAGCGTGTCCAAAGCAGAGGCACAGGCTGTGGAAGCAGAGCAGGGGAACGCAGGCTCTGTGCTGTGTCCGTGTCAGACCCAGCGGTGTCAGAGCCGCTGGGCTGAGTTTGGAAGCTCTGCCACAGCTGGGTTTTGCTGTCCTGATTGACAACAGCAGCATGTGACGTGGTGACCCGTGGCCAGGAGTCTGGGGCCAGCACAGCCTGGCCTGGCAGCTGCACTCCTGACCTGCTGCATTTCTTCCTGAGGGACGTGGAACTGTGGAGCTGGCAAAAGCTGGAGCCTCAACTCCTCCCTGTGGGAGCACAAATCACTAAATCACGTTTAATGGTGGGGAGAGTTTGTCTTTATAGTCTTGAAAAGACTTCTTTTACATAAAACCTGTGCAACAGGAGAAGATGCCTGTAATTGGTAACCACTTAACTCCCATTTGAAGGGTTAAAGGTTTTATTTCCTGGGTGAAATAAAGGTGCCCAGGTGGCCTTGCAGTACCTGCAGGGAGCTGACAGGAAACAGGGAGAAAGATTATTTACAAGGGATGGAATGCCAGGACAAGAGGGGATGGCTTTGCATGGACAGAGAGCAGGTTTAGAGACAATTGATAACCCAGGGGGATATTTGATTTCCTTCTCTGCTGCTTTGTGCTCTTGGGGTGGATTTCCATTACCATAATGGATAATAGTTTTATGGAGGGGAAAAAGAGACCTGGAAAAATCATGGCTCCTGATCATGGCCTGAATCATGGTAGCCCCTTGAGATAATTGATGCAGCCACCTCTTCCAAGAGACTGACGATTACATTCCTGAACATCTTTGAAATCATTCTCTCAGGAAGCAGAGGGAGATGTTTGTAGCAGGCTGGAACTGAAAAAGTGGCTGCTTTTTCCTCCATAACATTCAAATGCTGGCTGATCACTGAAGTGCCACTCTTGATGTCTTTATTTCCTCTAAATTTGATATTTTGGGGTCTTTTGTTAAAGAAATAAACCCTTCCCACTGGTTTTCCTCTTTACCTGTAACATCATTTGTTTAAACAGATGGTTTAAGCCACCCGAGTTTAACAGGAGGGAGTATCAGGGCTATTTTCAAATGTTTCTGTTATTAAAAGCAAAAAAAAAAAAAGCTTTTCCATAGTTAAGGAACAAACAAAGCCTTGTGGTTTACCAGGATTCCAAGCTTTGCAAGAGGTGCTTGGCATCACCAGGATTTAGGATTTCAGCAGTTGCTTGGGCACCTGTGGCAAATGTTTGTCACCTGCCAGGCAGAGCAGCCTGCTGGGAACTCCAGAATTAAAAAGAAAAGGCGAGAATGAGTAAAGGCACTGCTGGTCAGGTGTTTTTTCTATTTCCAGGGCATGTTAAAATGTGAAGATAAGCCAGGTGTTTCACTCAGCAGCCCCTTTGGTGTATGTAGTGCTCCTATCTGCCCTATTATTCTCTGCAGTTGTTAATGAAGTGGTTGGAAGAACAGGAAATAAGAATTGGTGTCCACAGAACTTTAATTTTTTTGCTTAAACTTTTACCTTATTAGCCTTATGATTAATTACTCCCCACATTTATTACGTGATTGTCCTCACACACTCCTTTATATGTGCTGGGGAAAAATAGGGTAATAGGTGTGTGTGTCCCACCCCAAACACACCTCCCAGCTGCCCTTTTCAGCTTCTCTTACTCTCAGGGTCTGTAACAGGAATATTCTGAGCTTGTTTGCAGAGATGTTCCTCTGACGTACCCAGGCATTTTGGGCACCTGATCAGATCCATTACAGGAGGTTCTCCCAGCTGTTAATGGGATCTTTGGCCCTGGTTCAGCACTTCGTGGGCTGGAGGATTCCTGAGAAGCTCCTGTTAGACAAAGCAGGACTCAGACATTCTCACCTCAATCTCAGTGAGGCATCAGAACCAAACACAGGTTCAGGTGAGGGACTGGAATCTGTGTGTTTTGTTTGGAAAAACAGCAGTGAGCTGAGCTTTCCATCAGTCGCAGTCAGCAGGAAAGGTGATGATGGACTAAAGAGGCTCCTTTGCAGGAGGCTGGTGATGAACAGCACTAAAAGCTCCATCAAAATTAGGGATTTCAGTGGGATTTCTGGGAATGGCTCTGTTACACGAAGGAGGAGCAACACTCTTTTGTGCAGACATGGTGGAAGTGGCTTGGTAGAAATATTTAGAAGTGTCATTAAAGGCTGTTTGCTGTGAACAGAGCAGGCGAGGTCAGTATTAAGTGTCCTGTTTTGTGGTGGGAACTGCAGCAGCAATTTCAGGGGTTTGGTAGGTTGTTATTTCTAATTTTGCCTTTCTGGAATTGCAAGCACTTTGATTTCTTTTTGCACTCGAACAAATTGGAAGCCTCTAGATGCACTGATGTAATAATGTTCCTGAAATCTCTCACGGTGCATCTGGAGCCACTCTGGTGTGAGGAGGAGGCAGCTCAAGGCCTGTGTGAGCACTCTTTTTTTAGGATTTGAACTGATTTCCTAGTGAATTAATTGACATCCAATTTAGAGTTGCAATAAGGGAATGAGCACAAAAAAAAATGCATTGTATTCTGATTATTTATGGTTGGGAAGAAGAGCTGTGAGTGAAACTTTTGTTCAACCCTTTCAGCAGGAACCCAGGCTGGGGCTCCAGCAGCCAAATCTCTTGATTTCAGCTTGAAACAAGGTGCAGAAACTGCCCAGTTTAAGGCCAGATAAACCAAAGTCACTGCTGGCAGTGGCTTGTTTACTCTGAGAGTAAATAATAATTACTAGGTGAAGCAGGGAGTCCTGTTTGGACACTCCAAATGAGAACATACGGCAGCATTACAGCCTCCCCTCCTGCAAAACCCTGCTGCTCTTGGCAGATTTACATTTTGACTTTGTGATACCAATTGCTGCTCACCAAGAGTGAGGGACCTCAGTGATTTGCTGCAGAATTAATGTAGCAGTGGGTCCTGGAGCATCCTTGCTTTGCTCCAGATCTCCAAGGCTCCCAGCATTTAGTGTGAGAGAGATGTCCTGAGAAAGCACAAATCCACTCGCACAGGCATAAATCAAACATCATTTTCTTTAATAAAATGCTTTATGTGCACTGACCTCTGGCTTAAGCTATTGAGAAGCCAGGAAATGATGCACAGTTTGTATGTGGAGAATCCTGAGTGCCAAGTGATTCATGAGAAGCCTCGTTTCTGTCTTCTGATCTGCAGTATTTATTGTCTCCTGCAGTGTCTTCCTGGGAGCTTGGAGGATCCCAAAACTGTGACACATCATAAGCTGATCCATGCTACTTCTGAGAAGGTGCTGACAGACACAAAAACAGTGTTGGAGGAAAGCATTCAGGACAGAGGTGAGATTGGGTTTGAATCCTGTCAGTCTGGAAGCAGGAGGTTGGGTTTCATCTGGCAAATTCCAAACAGTAACATTTTTAAGATTTACTCTCTGCTTTGACATAGGAAACTAAATAAATGCCACAGTGGAACTAACACAGAATTCATCTCCAAGAGCAATTGAATTTGTGGGGTATCTCACAGGGGCTGCTCTCCCAGGCTCTCTAACCTGTGGCAGTGTCCTTCTCTCGCAGATGTGTTGCTGCTGATCAAGAAGCGCGCGCCGGCGCTGCTCCCCAAGATGGCAGATGTGGTTGCAGAGGAGAAGGTGAGTCCGAGACACTTTTGATTAACTGCTTTACTGTTGTTATGTGGAGGGGTTACTGTGATGTACTCTCCTTGGAGAGGCAGATGCTGCCAGTTAAATTCCAGAGGAATTGCTTCCTCTTCTTTTCAAACGTAGAGGAAGCTGATTTTACGTTTTTAACTGTCGTTCTGAGAACATTTGCCTTAAAATAAGACACACAGATGCACTCTGTGGAAATGTTACAGATTTTATCTTTGAACAAATGTCTAATAACTAAAATACAGTTCAGCAAGTGCCTTAGTTTGTTGGAAAACCCAAAGAAATATGTTGGCTTGCTGCCAGGTTGTCTTCTGCCTTTAGCTCTGTGTGACTTGTCACCCTCTAACCCTGAAATGTTTCCTCTTACTGTTTTACTTTGTTTTATTGGAATTGTTCCTGAGGTCAGGATGATGTTTATACACCAGTGGTACTGCAGTTGATGCATCACATAAACTCAGAGGCCTCCAAGTTCTCTGGGATACATCTTTATGCTGGAACTCCCCTGCATGTTTAGGTGTAAGGACTGACAGTGGGGCAGCCCAACAGGCCCAGTTCAGCCCTGTAATTGCAGGATGCTCCTGGAGCTGTTAATCCATGGCATTACAAGTGACAGAGCACTGCTTGGTGTCTTGGGGAGGAATATGAAACTCTCTGCTGTGTTCTCTGTCCTGTGGCTAATGGGTTATGAAACCTGCTCCTGTTCCCTTCCCTGCAGAGGAAGCAGGAGCAGAAGGCTCCTGACAAGGATGCCATCCTCAAAGCCACTGCCAACCTGCCCACCCGCAGCGTGGACCGCACCGTGACCCACCACAACATGAGGGATGTAAGTACTGCATCTATTTGAACTCACACACCAATACCCAAACAGGCTTTTATATATATATGTATATATATAATTATAGAACCTTTTCTCTTACCTATAAAAGCAGTTCTGTTTTCATTATAAGAGAAATTCAGATGTCTGTAATGTATATTAAATAGTTTAAGGTTTAGACACAGCTTATGATATTTAGTGATAATTAAATACCATTCTAAACTATGATTTTAAATGTTTTGTTTGTGCTTGGAAAAGCCTCAGAACACATTCAAGATCTGGCAGATGTGAAGTTGGGGGGTTTTATTTCTTCAGTCTTAAATAGTTCAGGGGTTTGCAGTGGGTTTTTTCCCTTCCTTGACCGCTGCCCATGGGGTGTGGTAGAAATAAACGGACCTTTCTGCCCAGAGCTTTTGCTTCTATGTAACACTTCACAGGAAGGTCCTAGACCTCCTGAGAGACTAAACAATGAAAATAAAGCCCTAATAATGCAACTTTGTGTACAGAGGGCCAGGCTGCTGCTGTGTTACTAACAATAGATACATAAAGATTCACTGATGGCTGGTAACTTCCTGTCTAAATGTTTTGACAGTTTCCTTTCTTGCAGTTCCAGACAGAGCTCCGGAAGATCTTAGTATCTCTCATAGAAGTTGCACAGAAATTGCTAGCACTGAACCCAGATGCAGTTGAACTATTCAAGAAGGCAAATGGTATGAACACATCTTTAGAGTTGCTAATTCAATCCTGGGAATTTGTTTCTGGAGCATAGGAGTGGGCTCAGAGTGAAGTTCAGACACTGATGTGGCAGCAAAGCTGCTGAAAACTTTGTGGCAAAAGTTTCACCTTGCGGATAAAAGTCAGGGATATAAAAGGTCCCTTTGGGATGGGTGAGAAGTTCCATTTAAAAATTATTAGTGGGGCTGGTAAAGAATAGTTGAAAATGCACAAGGAGGCAGTAAAATGAGAAGAAACTGTGGCTCTTGATCAGGTTGGTGGGAAATGCTCATCCTTGAGATCTGCTATGGCCAGATCCAACTTAATTTCTAGAGAAATGATTAATAGAACTTCAGTGAATCTCATATATTTAATCGTGTGGAAATCCCATGGTCATGTGAGAGTTTGTGGCCTTTTGTTTGAGATCTTGAACACATCTGGGCAAAGTCTTTGTCCTGGAAGAATCAATCTGAGCCTGAGCGAGCTGAGTGCAGCAAATTACATGATGAGGTGGCAAACTGGGGGCAGAAACAAAAGGAGGGATGGTAGAGAGAATGGGGGTTGAAGTTAACACATGCCATTCCATTGACACAGGGGTTTGTGTGAGCCTGGAGTGAATCTGAGCACTGTTTTGTTTGTGTGTGTGCAGCCATGCTGGATGAGGATGAGGAGGACAGGGTGGATGAGATCGCGCTGCGCCAGCTCACCGAGATGGGCTTCCCAGAGAGCAGAGCTGTCAAAGCCCTCCGGCTGAACCAGTGAGTGTTCCAGCACCTGCCTGGCAGCTACTGCTTGTGCTTTAACACAAATTTGCATCTTTTTTGTCTCCTTATATGGGTCACCTAAAAGGAGGTTGGAGAAAGTATTAACTCCAAGAAGTGCTGCCTTAGGCAGAGTGCAGGTGGCACAGGGGAGGGGGATCGGTGCTGGATGTGCTCTGCAAGGTCTTTGGGTCACAGGGCTGCCAGGCTGGCACTGTTTCCAAGTATCAAACTCAAATTTTCTTCAGCTTTTGAAGTCAGATTTTACAGAGGAAAAGGCAAACTGAGCCCATGCACACTGGCCTTTCAGCTGTAGAAATATACTTTGTGCTGATCTTTAAAAATTCCAAGAATACTCTGAAGTCCAGAGAGCAAGTGCAGGAAAATAGGAGGTTACATAGTTCTTCTCATACCCCAAGAACAGCCAGCTGTACTGCCTCCCTCCTCAGAGGGGTTTGTTGTGCCATTCTTGAAAAATTTTGGTGACAGAGTCCACAGCATGTTCCAGTGACACTTCTCCTGTGTCTCAGGAAGACTTTCTCCCTTCTTGTCCTGCAGCTTTCATGTTATAACAGAAAAGCCAAATAGTCAAAGACTTTCCCTTCCATGGACATGTAATAATTCCTGTGCGTCACATGGAATTACACACTCATTGCACTATTGTTATCTGTGCTTTTCCCTTTCTGCCTGTTGGGAAGAGGTGTTGGGAGCTCTGAGGATCCCTCAGCTGGAGCAGTTACACTGCACAGCAAGTGATGCTGTCACACCATGGTGTTCTGCTGCCTCTCCCTCAGGAACAGAGCTGTTGGCACCTGAGATGTGGTTCCAGTGTAAATTTGGAACGTGCTTTGTTGGCAGTTCTGTCCACAGTTGGAAAGAGCCAGTGGATTGTGGATTGCCCAGAGAATCGAGGTGCTCTGAGATTTGCTCCAAAACTTTATTTATGAGTTCTCAGGTACTAATTAACCTGCAGGTGCATCCACCGTGGGAATAAATGAATGTATTGGAGCGCTGCGGTCACATCTGCAGCGTTCCTCATCCTGGTGTTCCTGTGTGTTTTCCAGCATGTCGGTGACCCAGGCCATGGAGTGGTTGATAGAACACGCTGATGACCCTTCTGTGGATGCTCCTCTGCCAGGTCAGACTCCTGCAGAAGCCCCAGCTGAAGGTGCTGCCTCCTCTGCTGAGGCAGCTGCAGGCCCCAGCTCGGAGGAGGGCGGGGAAGAGGCCAAGGATGAGCTGACGGAAATATTCAAGAAGATCCGGAGGAAAAGAGAATTTCGTCCAGACCCACGGGTGGGTGCTGCTTATCCCCTGTGCAACTGATGGGATTGGGAGGGGTTTCGTGGGCACCATGAAATCCAAATAAAGGTTTAGTTAATAAATTAAATGGGACCTGTGGGTAGATGGATATTGGGATGGCTTGGCAGTATTTCAGTGGAGGTGTTCAGGGAGTGTTTAAATTCAGGGATATTGCCTCAGGAATGCATTGCTGTCTGGGATCTCCATGACTGGCACTGTTACTTCTGCACCTGGAAACTCTGAGGGGCCTGAAGTGAGCTCCAGACCCCCGGCATTGCTGTTTTCACTGCAGCCTGGGAAGGAAGGGTGGCAGGACAGGAGTAGATCCTTTGGCTCTAGAAAAGGCTGGATAGAGCTCAGAAAAACCTGGACTAGTGGAAAGTGTCTCTGCTCCTGGCAGGGAGTTGGAACTGGATGATCTCTAAGGTGCCCTCCAACCCAAACCAGTCCATGATTCTATGGAATTGACAGAAGAACATTATTGTTTTAGGGAGCAAGGAAGAGTACCACCAGCAGATAGAAGTCTTGCAGTGAACACAGTTTTTTTTTTTTGGATCTGCAGTGGGAATGTGTTGTTCTCCCACTGGGAACACACCAGGAGGGGCTCTGTGACATCTGGCACCTGGGGTTTACAGCTGGCTGTTCTGACATTTGGGTTAAGAGCTGCAAATGCATTTGATGGCCTGGGTGCAATTTCTAAACCATGAAACATTCTCATACCAGTATCCGGGTATGTTTGTCTGAATGCATCACGCTCACCAGCAGTGTAATAAACCTGGGAAATGAAATTAAATGGGGTTAATAGAACAACAAATGCACATCAAGGTTTATCTGTCACTGAGATGTGAACAAGAGCTTTGTGACAGGACAGGAGTTCCAAAATGAGGTGGTTTTCCTCATTTTCCTTCTCTTTTCTCCCCCAAGTACACTTGCTCTTTGCCTTGCATTCAGCTTCCAGTGTTGAGGGTAGGAGCTACCTTCACTCCTAAGATTTATCCTTCTTCCATAATAAAGACAATTTTGATATAGAACATTTGGAAACTTTGTCAATACAATTACTGAGTGCTCTGCAAACGGAAACAATGAGGGGTTTTACCACACTTATTGCTCTGGGATGTGATTGTTCTCATTTCTGTTCTAAATGTAACATTAATTAAGCTGTGGGATTCTGCTCTAGGCTGTCATTGCCCTGATGGAGATGGGATTTGATGAAAAGGAAGTGGTGGATGCACTCAGAGTGAACAACAACCAGCAAAACGCAGCCGTGAGTACAGCGTCCTTCCTGCTCCTTGCTGCTCTGAGGGTCTGTCCCACGGATGCTTTCATCCTTGAACTGGATCATGTTTTGATCTGCCATGAAGTCAGCCCTTACTGGAGATTCAGGAGCACAAATTCTGTGCCTCTTTCAGATTGGATACACCGCTGGAATATGAAGGGTTTGAGCTCCTCAGAGGAGCTCAGGGTCTGTGAGGTTGAGGCTGCATTTTCAAAAAGCTGTTGAGAAACTCCCTCACCACAGTCTGCAAAAGAGATTGTGCTGTCATGAGAAAGGAGAAGGTATTCCCAAGAATAAGTGGTTTAGGACAGGAATAAATGATCCAGGATACATTCAAGCCATGCAGTGTGTAAATTACCATTTGGCAGCAATGCTTCCACAGTTTCTGGAATCAGAAAACAGTAAGTTTTTCCAAGATTGATTAGTCCCCTGCTATATGTTAAGGAAAATATTGTGGACACAGCTGACAGCCAGAGAATCCTCCCTTTAGTATCCAGTGCTGGCTGCTGTTGGAGAGAGGATATTGGGCTGGATGGTACAAATGAATGTGTGAAAGGAAATGTACAGCTCAGGCTTTGACTGGAAGAGGGAAAAGTGTTTTTAAAATGCCACATTAGCAAAACTTTTGAGTAGAGACACTTTGGTTCTAATGACATCTCATATGCCTGATGATTTCTTTCAGTGTGAGTGGCTGCTGGGAGACAGAAAACCTTCTCCAGAGGACTTAGATAAGGGCATTGACACCAACAGCCCTCTCTTCCAAGCCATCTTAGAAAACCCAGTGGTACAATTAGGGCTCACCAACCCTAAAACTCTACTAGGTAAGTCCTGTGCGGGCTCCTGCTGCACAGATGTGGATTTGCCAGGAAGTCAAAGGAGAAGCTGGGTGGTGACAGCCCCCTTTGGGGGATAGGGGCAGCTCTGGAGCCTTTTCCTCACTTGCAGCAGCTCTGCAGTTTGTTTGCTTCATCCTGCAGCTCAGCTGAACCCAGAGCAGGCCTTGGGGCTGTCCCAGAAATTATTCTAATGCCCCAGGATTACACTTGCTGAACTCAGAACTTCAATAGCTGCTGGCTGCAATGCTTTTGTGGATTTAGGAGATCTTTTGTGTGCTCCCTTTGGCCATGAGGGGAAAAATCAGGAATGTCTGTCTAGAACTCTGATTATTTCACAGAAAAAACAAGGCTGTCTCCTGCCGTGCAGCTCCCTGTGCGTGAGGCCTGATCACTGAGACAGAAGGGAACTGGTGGAATAGTGTCCAAACAAGACAGCTGAGCTGAGGATTTGCCTATCAAAATGGAGATAAAATGGGAAAACACCCTTCCCCTTGCTTGGGTTTCAGCTCTGTGGTCACGTCTGTGTGCTCATGGTCAGAAAGGCTGTGGGCACAGCATGTACCCAGCTGAGGAGCCTGACAGAGCCTCAAATCCCTGAGGAATTGCTCTTTTTGACAACACAGAACAATGACTGGCTCTGTCATGGAGATAAAAAGTTTTGCATTTAATCTTTGGCTTCAAAACTTATTTGAAGCAATGCTTTTAAATAAAGGCTGTGTGCCCATCTCATTCAAGAGGGCCTTTAAAAATACCACTTTAAATGTAATTAGGAGAGTTTGCAAGCCTTTAAATAATTCAAGAGCAGAACCTTCCCACTCTTGATTTCTGAACAAATGGTCTCTTCATTTCCAACAGGGGTTCCACACTGCAGCTCAGAATATAAATAGAAAATGAAATGCCATTATAGGAGCTTGTGGAGCTCGGATGAACATCAGAGAATATATTCCTAATGATACATCTGCAAATTGCTTATGTCACAGGTTTTAATAATGAGAGTTTGCATTTGATGAGTTCCCTACAGAATATTGATAAATCTTTAGTTTTAAGCTTGTGAGTCTGTGTAAAAGAAAATAGTTCAAGTGCTGAAAGGGGAGATCTGGATTTTTATTTTGAGCTTTCCTGGAGGCAACTTGCATGACCTTGAGCGAGGTATTAATGAGGAGCCTTTCAGAGGTGCTGGGCACTTCCAGCTCCCACTAATGGCACTTGAGCTTTGTGCACTGACACTCCTGGGAAAATTAGTGCTGACCTTGGGCCAGGCTCTTACAACACTGACATTTTGGTGACTGTGCAGCTGCTTTTTTTGTCCCATTCTGTGATGACTGGCTCCAAATGTCCAGGAGCTCAGCTCAAAGGGCTTAAATCAGTGCCTGGCCCATTCCTCTGCCAGATTTGCAGCTTGGCTCTTGCAGTGCCTGTCTGGTTCCTACAGCATGAGCAGAAGAGTCAAAACTAGATGAAATAAAACAACAAAAAAAAAAAGCAAACAAACAGCAAAGCTTCTTGTAAAGAGAGAAAGAATATTAATTAAATATTTGGACCACTCTCCCTGTTCAGAAATTGAGGTAATTTTTCTGCACACCCAACCTTTCCCCTTCTGCCTCCCTGACATCCCCTACTCTCCAGACACCAGGAAGGAGGAACAAGGTGCTGCTTCTCTGGTGGCTCCAGGAGCTTCTATGAAAAGATAAAGTGCTGAGATTTGGAGGCTTAAGGGGCTACACTTGTGCTGGCTCTGTGCAGCCTTTGGCACATCTGCTGCTGCTTCTGTTGGCTTGATTTCCTCTCCAGAGGAGCCATGGGGCAGTACCGGGAACAGGCAAGGGGTGACTGTGCTTTCCATGAACTGTCTTGGTTAAGTACCAAGGCAGAAAAGGATACTGGTGCAAGAAATCCAGGCTGGGATGTAGAAAAAGCTTTGATCAGAGGAGTGGAGCTGCAGGAGAGCGTTCAGGAATGGATGGATTTGGTGGCATGATCCTGGAGACTGAGGCTGGGACACTTTTGTTAAGGCTTTACCTTTTCATCCCCATGTCCTTGAGGTTTTGTGGGCTGGGCCGTAATCCAGGCTGAGTATTTAATCACTGTCTGCAGTGAATTTAAAGCTGAGGAAAGCACAAAGCCTGTGGCATCATCCGAGGCTGTGAACCCTTGAACACACGTTGTGCATTCCCACATTTCTGGGCACTGCCTTTGTTGTAGCTGTTTCTCACTGTCCTGCTGTTGAAACCTCCCAAACCTTGAAGGACTAATTGTTGCAATCCCTGTTTCTTGGCAGCCTTCGAGGATATGCTTGAAAACCCCTTGAACAGCACTCAGTGGATGAACGATCCCGAAACGGGGCCGGTGATGTTACAGATCTCCCGAATCTTCCAGACGCTGAATCGCACGTAGAGGGAACTGCCAGTGCACTGTGCCACTTCCCCCTGCCCCTCACTCCTCCTCCACCTCCACGGGAGGGTGCCTGGATGGTTGGGAAGGGGTGGATGGAAGGGAGGGAGGGAAGGGGGGAGATCCTGGCTGGAGGGGTCTCTCTCACGAGAGCTTTCGTAGTTATGGCCAACAGGAGTGAGTTGCCTTGTGGATTTAGTGTTAGTGGAAGAGGTTTGAGGACTTGTTTATGTTTTCAGGTATTAGGTTTAAAATAAAGTATATATATTAAAAAAAAAATAGGAAAAAGGTTTTGTGAAAACACTTAAGAATCTGATTGTTGGAAAGAACTATTGCTCGTTCAAAAGGCCTGTGAGGGTTTTCTGGCCAGTTTTGCTAGGATCTGGCTGGTGTTTACAAAAGGTCACTGACCACTAGCATAGGATGTAAATCATCTCCATACAGTATTAATTTATGGCTCTTATCAAATTGCAAAACTGCTTTTTAAAAAAAAAAAAAAATTGATTCTTAGGAAATGTTTTTTAAAAGCCCAAATCTTGGGAGAGCAAGCACATTTCTATCCAAGCTTGTTTATCTGGCATTCTAATTTAAGCAGAATCATTCAGAGATGGAATTCTAATAAATAACATAACTTTTTCCTATTTATTTGCTGCGTTAGTGTTGTTGCAGTCCCACAGGGGTTGTACTTGCAGGAGGTTCTGTCAGGTACCATACAGGTGCAGGATCTCTTTCACCACATCAAGGCTTGAATTCCCGAGTGGCTGCAATTCCTAAGCTCAGAATTCTGCCATATCCCATTGCAAGGAGGGATATGTTCACACAGTGTTTTTTTTCCCATTTTTTATGTGCACGGTTTTGGAAAGGGGCTTGTGGGGGTTTTATTCTGTTTACAAAAAAAAAGCAGCTGAATTGCATGGGGGGTTGCTGGTGATCTGTAAAGCAGCAGAACCACACAGGTTTTTTTCTTGTTTAAGGTATTTAAAGCACGCTTCAAATTGCTATCTTTGAGTTAGAAGTGGGTTTTCTTTATGCTTATTTTTATCATGGTCATACCAAGACTGTCAGGCTGGGTCTTTCCTATTTTGCCAGAAGACTGACTTGAGATTTCAGAGAGGAATTCTGAGCTATTAAGAACAGAACTCACTGTGAATATCCAGCTGGTGTTTATGCCTGGGCTCTGCAGGTATTACTTTTTTAGCAGTCTGCTAAAAAAAAGGGGTTATTTTCAACTCAGTGGAAATAATGTGATGTGATTGACATCTGTCATCATCCCTGCCGTGCCCTGTGCTTCACAGCCCTGCAGGAAAGGCAGAAGAGGCAAATCTTGCAGAGAAACCAGGTGGAGACCCTGTTCTTAACCAGCAGAAAGGTGTCCTGTCAAACAGGGAGATCCTGAGCAGCTCTGCAAGTCACCTCTTTAGGTGTGGGAGGGATTTATGTGCAGTTGGAGTTTTTTTAAACAAAAATGCAGCAAGATGCAACCCGAAACCCTACAACAGGTTTTGGCCTGAACTTGGCATCTGCTCTGTGCTGTTATGCAGCTGAGGCACTGAAGTTGCCAATTTCTCATAATTAATATGAAGGGTGGGGAAATCAAAGCAGCCTGAGATTTTATCTTGTCTTACTATCCCAGGATTCTTTTTTAAATTTTATTTTGTAATTTCATATTAAGCTTTACAGTTGATGACTGCTGAAATATTTACTTCTACATTTAGAAATTCCAAGCTTTATAGAGATGCTTCTTCTGTTCAAATTGGACAGTAAAACCATTTTTGTGGGGTCTTGCTAAGAATAGACTGTCAACATGACATGAAATTATAACCTTGTCCTGTAACTAAAGCCAGGAGCCCGATCCTGCACCCCAGTGAGCTCAGCACAGCTCCACATGAGTAGCTGTGACTGAATGTTGTGGTCTTACAAAAGGTTTTGATTATTTTACCCTTTTTTTTTGCTTACTCCTGAAGCTTTTTGCTTATAATAATACCAGAAGAGTCTTTTACTTGAAGCTCTTAGAGATATATGTCCTTCTCTACAGTCAGGATTCTGGTTAATGTTCCTTTTAATGAGTGTTTTTAGAAGGCACAGTTGGGAAAAACTACCCTGTAGTTTGGTGGGAGGTTTTTTTGCTTCTGAATGGATAAGGAGAGGTTCAGACTTAGCAAACAGATCCTTTGGTGCAGTTGTGGCCCTTGAAGAATGTAAAGGCTTTGGAAATGCTGGGTTTGATTTCAGGAGTCCATGAGTGGACTGTGGAGTGGCTGGGGAGCTCAGGGATAAAAGTGCTCAGAGCTGCCTCCCTTGGAATGCCAGGACCCCTCAGTGCCACTGAACTGGTTATAAAGTGTGGGGGAAAGCAGCAGTAAAATAAATTATTCCTGTGTAATAGAAGGTGAGAATGCCCAGACTCAGCAGCAGCAGTTAGGAGACTGTAGGGATAAAGGAATTCTGCATCTTCAGGATGCTGGGAGCCTTGAGGAGATGTGGTTATTTCTGGATTTTGTTGTTCCAGAGCTCAGCACTTCCACAGCTGAGGTGTTGTTTGGGATGGCTTGAGCAGAGCCCTGCTTGGCTTGTGAGAACTGAAGTTTGAAGTTGCCAAAAGCTGCAGGAGACCAGAATTTAGGTGGTGTGGTGTTTGCAGCAAGGCACAGGAGTTGATTTAAACCCACCAAAAACTGCCCTGAGGTTGAAGGGATTGATCAAGACATCTGTGGTGCTGGGGTGTGAATTACACCAGGGGCTGTGTCTCATCACCCCAGGGGTGGGATTGCTGCTTCATCCCTGAAAATGCAGAGGGGAGTTGAGTCCACTGTGCTAGAAAAGGCACAGATTGGCCCAGTTTTTAGGAGACCTTAAAAAACTAAAATGTCACCACTCTGGAGTTGGAATGTGCAACCACCGGGCACAAGGAATGTGTGTGGCTGTGCCTGGTGAGGAACTGTCCTGTCCCCTGGGGGATCTGCTCAGAGGGCCAGTGAGAGATCCCTGGACACATGGGACAGATTTTTGTTAAAGAAAACCAGCAGGTTTTGTGAGGAAGAACTGCTCACAGCAGTGAGGATTTACAGGCTCGGGTCCTGTGCTTGCACCTCGGGTGCTCAAGTTCAAACTAGCAGAGGTGTGTCAGAGTTAATTTTCTCTTAACGTGGTCAAGGGAATATTTGGAAGCTTGTGAGATGGAGCAGGAAAAGGATGGGGTGGTAGGTGACTAATGGTGTGATTCTTACAGTTCCTGCTCTTTGCCCCATTGGTAGCCAGACAATCTTGTACCTTTTGATGTTGCAGGCCTCTTGCAAGTAGCCAGCTATTTATTTAAATGTATCTAACTTATAATTATGTCATCAAAACACTGATGTTTTTAATGGAAATGTACTATATGGAAGTTTGTTCTCAGGGCTTCGTATTTATACTCTCTTTTTAGGGGGATGCATTTAAATGGATGTGTTTGGAAAAAAGGCCAGTGGCTACTTTACAGCTTGGACATTGATTGTCTTGACCTGTAAGCCCAAGCTAGAGTAACTCTCCTGCTGAACCTCTCTCCCTGGTCCAGCCCAAAGAATCTGCCATTCCTCCTCTGCTGGTGAGCAGTGACATTGAGTCTTCCTTTAGGATTGCTGCATCCCTCCATGGAAATGGTCACACAGGATCACCTGGCTGCGTCAGGGCTCGCCAGGCTTTGCACCATTTCAAGGACGTTTGTGTTCTCCATGCAGCTGGAAAATTGACTTGCATGGTTCCCAAAGCAGCCATCAGGGCATTCCTCCTCTGGGAAGGTGTGAGGTTCTCTCCTGCACGAGTTCCAAGACCTCCAGCTCGTGGCTTCTTCTCCGCAGCCCCTGTCACAGACCTGTCCCAAAAACCTTGATCCCCCCTTTCTTTCCTCCTCTCCTGGAACCAAACTTACATTTCAGAGATTGATTTTCATATCCAAGCAACTCTTTAGTGGTTACTGAAATCCTTTTTAGTTAGGACTGTTACAATTACTTTTTTTAGGCATTGTGATCCGTGGGCTGAGGATCTTTTAATGTATTTTGGAAGTTGTTGAAATAAGCATTGCACCAAACGAATGTATAGCGACACTGTCAGCAAACATTGCCTGTGGGAGAGGCACAGGTTGCTGTGATCTCTGCTCCAGTGGCAATTTTCCCAAAGTCTTGTGCACAGGATAACCAGTGTTTCATCCAAAGTAACCACCCTGATTTTCTACTTTTAATAATGAATACCATTTTTATTAACGAACAGAACAGCGGCACTTCCAGCTGGTATTTCCATCCGACTGAGAGTCCTGGAGCTTTGGGGCTGGAGGTCCTGCCTGTATCCCCCTCTCTGGGACAGTTCCTCCTCAGAAGGATTTGTGCTGGCTGTGGCAGGGCAGTGGGGGACAATCCCCACCTCCCTGCACGGGGTGTTACGTCCACGTGAATGTTCTCACCTCCATCCCCGCATCCAGGTGTAGCAAAAGGGGTTTTTTAAGGACCTCTTGCCCTAGATTTGAAGATCTTCAATGCAGATCCTGTTTGCAGCATGTGAACTTCAGTAAATGTAAATGCATTAAATTCTTACTGAATTTGGGTATAGTTTTATATCGTGCTCTGGGGAGAGGGAGGAAATTGGATCACGTTTTAAACGAAGCCCCACAAACCCAAGTGTCTCTGTTGCAGCAGGTAACAGAGGCCTGTAGAGATTTTTAATTTGCATATTTTTATCACGGCTTAATGAACTGTACACGAATGTGATTTGCTACCCAGCACTTCCCACGAGGCAGCACCAGTAAAATTACATTGCAAGGTACTGACTTCACATTTTTTCATTTCACCTGTGTATACAACAACTAGGTACCACATAGGATAACTTTGATCTGGCTCTGACGCCGGTGTGTGGCATGCACAGCTCTTCCTAAGGTGTAACATTACTTTTCTGAAGCTTAAACTAGGGCAGACGTCCCTGAGCCTGTGGAATTTGGGATTCATTCTGGCCACGCTCGCGTGGGTCGCTGACCTCTCCCTGAGTAGGAAAACCAGCAGGATTTGCTCCCTGCAGAAGGCCTCCAGGCCAAAAGCAAGGAATGCTGCTAATTCGTGATCATTTTAAGCAGTTGCTGTTGTGTTCTGAAATATATTCCTGGAAGTTAGGGAGGTGTTGGCAAAGCCGGACCTGTTCAGGCTGGAATCTTGTGTGTGGAGACGTGGAACCCACGGCCGGGGCTGGGATGAATGCTGAGGCTTTAAACCTGCTCACACATCACCCCAGACACTGATGTTGTGTGTGCTGTACATTTATAATATATCTTCAGAATAAAGTTTTTTGATTTATTACAAGGTGTTTGGAACCATCATTTGCAGCAGCAGCAAAGGTTTATGGATCCACGTTTTTCAGTGTTCCTTGTACCTGCAGGTTGCTGGAATTGTTTCTCAGAAAGTGGGGTGTTTTGAGAGCTGGTTAATAATACTGAGTTTGTGCAGGAAATCCTGGTTCAGCAGCTGGTTTTGCACCTGGAAGTTATTTCTCTTTTTTGCACTGGGGGAGATTCATTGCAAGGGCTCTGTGAAACACGATCTGGTGATCCCCTGGGATGTTCCGATGCCATTGAAGAGGGATTTATCTTGACAGTTGTTGACTGACAAATTGAAGTCTTTTCTTTCCCAACAAGGGAACCTTCATTAAGGAAAACAGCCCCAGCAAGCAGCAGCTGGTGGGATGCAGCAACTTGCACCTGACGTAACCAGAATTCCCATCTGGCTGTCGTGGTGCCAGCACTGCTGCTGGGGATCTGGGAAGCACTTCCAAGCCTTGGCCCCCTCTGTGGGTACCTTGGAGGCAACTGATGATGGTGTAAATGAGTGAGGTTATTTCTCTGAAGGAGAGAGAATCTGTAGAGTACATTTGGGGGTTTTTGGGCTTGGATTTTTTAATTAATTAGCATTTTCTTCCATGTTCAGGGCAAGAAACCTGCCAGCAGCCTGTTTATTTAGCAGTTACAGCAACTGCTGAGGAGTTGAGAGTCATTTTCATTGCGTCCTGTGAGAGATGGAGGATTAGAGTATGAGACATCAAAATGCTGCTTGCTCAGATCACGTTGGTAAATGTGGTGGTGTTAAATGCAGGTGCTTTTGGTGTCAGGCCCTAACTCAGATTTGCTGTAATGCACAGCTCAGCAGCAGGACAATTCAAAGGTCTGGTTCTCCACTAATTTAAAATTAAAGCAAAAAAAAATTACCTTAAAGCAGCTTGGGATGTATCATTAGATAATGACACTTCTGAACCTGAACTGGTACAGCAGGTCTGGGCAGAAATCCACACCTTGAAAATGCAGAAGTGCTGCTGTGTGAGTGACAGGATGGGCTGTAATTGGCATGTGTTCAGCAGCTCTCGGCACAGGGACGTGTCCCAGGGTGCTCCAGCAGGGGTGAGGAGCAGCTCCGGCCCAGAGCCACCTCCAGCAAGGCCCAAATCTGTCACAAAGGGCAGGGAAGGGAAGCACAAGTTGCACTTGGCTGTGGAAAAGCAGCTTGGTGCTGGCAGGGTGAGACATTGCTGACAGCACAGTGGTGTGGCAAGAGTCGTTCCCAGCCCCTCCGTGGGTTTGCCGGTGCCATCCCAGCGGTTGGGTTGGGTTTTCTCCTTCCCTGTGCTCGCTCTTCTCCCATGGATTGGTCACGGTCACGCTGCCCCTTAAAGAGGAGCAGAATATTTGTACAATTACCCATCAGCTCCTCTGAATCTCCTCCTGGAGAAGCTTCCAGCAACTGCCCAGAGCAGCTGTGGCTGCCCCACCCCTTGAAGTGTTCAAGGCCAGGTTGGACGGGGCTTGGAGCAGCCTGGTCTGGTGGCAGGGAGTGGAACAAGATGGTCTGTAAGGCCCCTTCCAACCTAAACCGTTCTGTGATTCTGTGAAACAGATGGAAGCAGCAGATGCTTCCCCTGGGAACCCTGTGCCCTGACAGCCCAGTGAGCTCAGACCAGGCTGCCGTCCCCTTGGTGACAATCCTGTCATGTCCTCTTTGCTTGATCATGCCTTTTTTTATAATTGATTTTATTAGAAGAGGAATTGGCCAAAGGAAGCAGCAGCTCTGGAAGCTGCTGAGGATGGGTTGGTAGAGGGAAATTGGGTTTGGAGCAGAATTAAAGGAGAAATTATTTTCTCTTGTAATTCAAAAGCTTTCACTTCAAATGCAGGAATTGAGCTGGATGTTGGTCCTGGGAAATGGCTGGAAAGAGGGCAGGGCTGCAGCGTACGTGTATGAACTTGGTCTGGGTGCCAGTGAGCGTGACCCGAGCTGGGACACAGCCTGAGCCCTGCGGATCCAGTGTCACCAGGAATCCGGGCACTGGTGGAGCTGGGGGAGGGACACCAGTAACTTGAGATGTGCTGGACCAGACCCCACTGGACCGAAATAAACCTGGAGAGGTGACCAGCTCTCTAAGCCAGGGGTGTGATTCAGATGCCTGGCTGAGGAGCTCGTGCCCAAATAAGAGGCCTGAGTTCAGAGCTGTGATGCCCAAGGGGTCACTGGTGGCTCTGGGTGCTGGGGTCTAGCAGCACATCCAGCTGTGGGCTGCAGGTGAGATGCAAACCCCACATGGTGAGGTCCTGCACCCACCCTGCACCCCAGGATGCAGCAGTGCAGCTTTCCCAGTGTCGCAGGGAAGAGTCCCAGCTCTCCAACAGGTTTTGTTAGCAATCCATCAGCAGTTGCATAACGAGCTCTCCCACTCTGGGAAGCAGCGTGTGGAGCAGGAGCTGGTTCCAGCCAGGGCTCTGGGTGCACAGTGTGAGCAGTGGCTCTGGAGGCTTCACTCCTAATCCCTGGTGAGAGCTGCCGGAGCTTCTCAGGGCTGTGCAGGTGTGTGGCTGCTGCTGCACCCCGAGACTGAATTATTCATGGCAGACTTGCCAGGCTTATGCATGATGTGGTTTCTTGGCTTTTATGAGCCGTAGCTTGAGCATAAACCACATTTATGTAGCAGTGAACCTCTATTTGTCCTCTGAGGGAGGGCTGCTCCACAGGGAATCTGTGCCCGGGAGTCCCGGACCTGCAGCAGCTCCCGCATGCACCAGGTTTGCTTGAATTATTTATTGAGCTCCTCCTCGATGGGGCTGTGCAGGACAATCCTTGGAATAATGAAGCCCCGGGGCTGTGCTGACCCTGCTGCCTCCAGCCATGCACAATCTTGACCCCTTCCCGCTGTGCAAGGGCTGGAGAGGGGTTTGGAACAACTCTCTGGATTTCTTGGCACATGGGATTAGATTTTTCACTCTGTCTCCATGGCCTCGGTGGGGTGATCCAGGCACTGTGGGCTGCTGGACCCCCACAAGCCCCACACATCTCCTCCATGGAGTGTGCAAGAGAAGGGGAATAGTTCAGACCTTCAAAATCATCCTTAAAAGGACACCAGCCGGCTATTCCCATGCTGTTGGATCGGTGGTGCAGCATCCCTGTTCCATCTGTGTTTTCCCCTACACAGGAGCTGGTTGCCAGGCTGCCTGGGATGAATCACGGGGTGCTCTCTGCCTGTACCCCCCTACTTCTGGCTTCTCACAGATGGGCACCTTCCTCCCCTGCTCCCACACGGGAACATTCACCAAAAAAAGAAAAAATGCACAATCCCCCCTGAAATCTGTGCTCTGGCCTCCAGTGAACCTTCCCTATCCCTCCTCTCCCCTTTCCTGTCTGAGAAGCAGCAGCCCACTCCTCCTGCCAGCCCCCTCTCCCCACTGCAGCAGCACCGTGCCTGGTGCAGCCCAATCCCTAAGTGGTTTGAAGTATTTCCATCCAGCCCAGGTGTCTGGAAGTAGGACAGAGCCTTTCCCATTGGAGCCCTGGTGGTGCAGCTCTGGCAGCCACGGGCTGCCCTGGTGTCGTCACTTCCCGGGCTCGGCACTCACTCAGATTCCCGTGTGTTACCGTGGGCTGTATTTATAGTTTGCTGGGCTAAAAATAAAAGCCCCAAGTGGAGGGTTCCCTGATCCCAGCCTCATGGAAGGAGGAATGCCCAGGAGCCCCCGGGAGGGGGTCTGATGGGTGGTGTTGCCTGGGTCTGTGATGCCTCCGGGCCTGCTCCCATGGAGGGTTGATAAAAGTTTATTTTTTGGAGATGCTGCATCACTGGCTGACCTGGCACTGCTCTTGCTCAGCGCAGAGCCTCGCGCAAGACTCTCATCCCACTAAAAATACTTTGTTCTGTCTTGTCAGGCTCGATCTAATGGAGCCTGTGAGTGGAGGGGATGGAGCATCAGTGCTCCTGGCTGTGGCTACCAGATGGCGCGTGAGGAAGCCCTGCGCGGCCCAGCTCCGAGCAAATGTGCTGCCAAATCCCTCTGAAAAATGTCTGTATGTGGAGCATTTGTTTGTGCTGGTCCTGAACGCCCTGTGTGTGTGCCCAGCAAACATTCCTCCCTGCTCCTGACTGGTTTCCAAGCAAGATCTCTTTTCAGCTCCCGCCATGCTGGACACAAGTGCTGGGCACTGCAGGGCAGTGCTCCAGAGGGAGGATGTGCAGGAGAAATGTGCGTGATGATGAGGAGCCCAGTGCATTCCCCCTAAATAGACCTGCCCTCATTCACACCCCTGGTACCAAGGGAAGCCAAAGTAAGTAATTTCTCAACTGGTTTCCCTAATCTGGGGGTTTTTTTGAACAGAACTGAAGTCCAAGGGCAGTACGGGGGAGCAGGATCTCATCTGTCCCTCTGGCTCTGTCCCAGTCCCTCCATGCCACCAGCACTGGGCAGCTTTCAGAGCCGATGGGCTCCAGCATCTTCCCCTCTCCTGACTCCGTGGCTCTCCTGCAAAAAAGCCAAGATCCCGGCGTGGCACTGCCCTGCGGGCTGCATCTGAAAGCTTTCCCCGCACTAAACCCTCCAGCTTTAACCAAAACCAAAGCGGGAGTATCTGCTCCCGGCATCGCCCCGCAGCCCCCGGCCCCCTCCTCCGCATCTCTGATGTCACTCCGAAGCAGCGTGAGTCAGCCGGCAGTTGCCGTGGTGATGCCAGCGATGCCGGGGAGCGCAGCGCTGCCCCGCTGCCCCCAGCCCTTCCCGGGGAGCGCAGGGGACCGAGCCCCCCGGCGCTGAGCCCCGGGACGTGCCATGGGCTCCCATGCCACGGGGTGCTGCCCAGAGCCCCCGGCGACCCCCGAGGCTGCGAGGATGTCGACGGCGGCCACCGGTAAGTCAGTGCTGACGGGGATTCACCTGGTCAGGGGCTGCTGCTGGGGGTCTTTGAGCGGTTGGGGGTCTTACAGCAGCCGTGTGTCCGCCCAGCAGGACAGGCAGCGGCACCCAGTGCCCCAGCCCCACGGATATGGGTGTCCTTTGCAGCATCCCCTTCTCCACGTGCTCCTGGCTGCCCTGGGGGTCTCATCACTCCTGTTCCCAGGGCCAGCTAAGGAGTACGGGGTGCTCTCAGCCAGTTCTGAATCCCGGGAAGAGAATGGAGCTTGGGGCAGGGTGGTGCTGGGCAGGCATCAGCCTTGGCACACATGAGGACTGGGCTGGGATGGCACGGGGGGACCAGGGCCGTACAGTCCCACAGGTGTGGGCAGCATCCACACCTGATGGCCCAAGTGACCAGCACTGTGAATGGGGACAGAGGGGTCACCCCTGTCACAGTAGGATGGGACCACCACGAGCCATGTTGTGTTTCATCCCCGGGTGCTGCTCATGGTGTTGTGGTCGCTCTCTTTGCTCGGACCCATCCTGGTGTGGGACTGTGCCCTGCCCGCCTCTCTGCCAACCTCGGCAGGTGCCAAAGCCATTGGAAGGGATTGTGGGGGTTATCTGGTGATGGGCCCCCTCTGTGCCCGGCTCTGCAGCAGGCAGGGACACACCCTGTGGCCCTGGGCTTTGGCATCCCTGCCAGGAGTGTGGGGACCAGGCTGGCCACTGCCCACCCCTCGCCCCGGGAGCCTGCTCTGAGGTCCATCAGCTGGAGCTTGCTGCCGTGGAGGCTCTGGCATGGTTTGGTTTCCTGCTTGGTGTCTCAATTTTGCAATCATCAGGTCCTTCCTGTAAATAGGACCTGGATAGGAGCAGGAGGAGATGTTTCAATTCCTCTGACTAATTTGTACATTCCCGTATTTCTCTGGCTGCAGATTTAAGAGTGTTAGAGCATGTGCAAGCTGGCTGGGGCCCAAGCGGGTGAGGAGGGCAGTGTTTGCTTTGGCACCTCTCTGGAGGCAGGGCAGGAGGGGACAGGGCTGCCAGGTGAAGGGCTCAGCTGTGGCACAGAGCTGGCAGCAAGGGGAACCGGGAGCTGCATCCCACCAGAAGAGCAGGAGCTAAAAATACTAAATGGGAATGAGGCAAAATGCAGTGGGAAGCCACCGCCCCCCCCCCGCCAGACCCTGCTGTGGGGGAATTAGAGGAGCTTTAATTTGCTTTTGAGGCAGTTTTTGCTGGGCTGAAGCACATCAAAATCACCTAGAGCGAGTTTCTATGCTGGCCTCTCAGCCCAGGGCTGAAGGTTTATATTTGTGGAGAAAGAAGCCTTAAAATCCAGAAATGACAGCCCTGTCCTCAAAATAACCCCTGTATCATGAGACCGTAACTCCAATCTGCCACAGGGAATGGGAAATGCTGGGTCAGGTACATCCCTCCTACGGCTGGGATGGATTTTCCAGGACCTAGCAGGCAGCGTTTGCCTTTGTGCATCCCCGGGGGACCTGGAACAAGGCGGCTCCGGATTTGTTCCCTCATGAACACCTCCCCCTGTGTGATGAATGCAGAACATTTTGGTGAAATCACCATGTTGTAACAGCTTTTTGGAAAGGGTTGGCAGAGTTGGCTGTGAATTCCCAAAGGTAACACTTAGCAGGGGATCAGGATGTTGTTTTTGAGGATAACCACGTGCCAGTTCATGGCAAGAGGAGGGCTCTGTGCCATGCTGATGGATGCCAGGCTATTCCTGTGCCAGGGATTTGTACTGCTCCACAACCAACAGCATTTATTGGGATGACGATGCTGAGTATGTTCCATCTTGCTCTGGGCTCTTGCACCTTGCACAGCCCGGAGCAGGGGGAAGATGTTGCATTTTGGAATCCAATTAGATTTTTTTTCTTGTTCGTTTCTCCTACCTTTCACTTGTTCATTGATTTCCCACAATGTTTAAGTGGCAAAAAATTTGGAGATAAGTCATTCTGTCTTCGTATAGTTGTACACTTGTGGTAAATATAGTTTTACTCAAAGTGTCCTTACGAAAAAAATGCGTTTTACAAAGAAATCCTCTGGGAAAAGAAAATCTACAGTCCCCATAGAACCTGATTTGTTTGGGTTTAGCAACCCAAATGTAGTTGCTAAAAATGGTTTAATGAATATAAAGATGCATGGAAAGATAGAAACATCTCATTTGCTCATTAATTAGATCATGATAACACTCAAAACCCTTTCAGCGCTCACCCAGCTTGTCCCTGGGGTCTCCCTGCTTGGGGTTGCCTGAGGAATGGCAAGGCATGGTGGGATGAGACTCTCGGGAGAACCTGCTGGGCTGTAAATGCTGTTGACCCGTTACTCTCCTAAACATAGTCCAGGGACTTTAAAAATAAATAATCTTATGGATAAAAATATCTTACAGGCTAAACACCCTCCTATTACTGATGCAGGCACTTAGATCCCACCAGCAGCACTTCCAGAGCTGTAATTGCTGGAGATAACCGGAGGCCTGGGGATGGAGCATCCCGCTCTTCACAGCTGGAGAAGGAAGGTCTGGCTCCCAGCAAGGAAGGCAGGCAGGGTGAGCTGTCACCCCTCCCTCTGCCAGCTCTTCCCCCTGGCAATAACAGAGTCATTAATTAATGTTTGCACAGCACTTTGAAGATAAGTGCTGAACACAAGTTTTCTTTTAAATGTGATGGGGCTTGTCCCTGGCTGGGGGGAAGCCCCTCTCTGTGAGGAGCAGAGCTGCCAGTGCTCCCTGCCTGTACCATTTCTTGGGTTTCATACACATCAAACACTCCAAGCAAGGGAAAAAGAAGTAAATCTGAATAACTTGTTGCACTCATCAGCATAACAGCGGAGTTGCATATACATTACCTTTGAAATAATACAAAAGCTAAATGAAATAGAATCCTACTACCTGCACTTCATTTGTTTTCTTTATTTACATGAAAAATGTTGCTCATTGCCTGTGGTTCCCTGATGCACAAGGCCTTGCCACTGCGTATTCCTGCCGAGCTACAGAACTGGAGATAAGGAATTGCTGACAGCGGCGCTGTGCCTTAGCCAGTGTTCCTGTGCTGTTAGGAATGGCACTGAAGTGACGGTTCCATTACTAAGAATAATATCCTGCTCTCTCCTCCTTGAGGCTGGCTCCGTGATGGACTGTCACAGGAAACTATTTTGTACAAGGGAGAAAAAGACATTTGGAGCTGTCAGAGCAGCAAGAGCATGAGGAGGCTGTCAGCCCCCCACTCCCCCTTGTGTGATGGGACCCAGGCTCCAGTCAGTCAGGAGATACTTGAAGTGTCTTTTTGACCCCATCTTCTTTTCCTTATGGAATTTCTAGTAAGGTGTAACTTTTCTTTTTTTTCCTCTGTAGTATGTGCATGCATTTAGGATCCTAAATCCCACAGGCACAGAGGAGACAGACCCCTCTGCCCCCCAGGCAGTCATGGTGCCAGCGGTGGCCCCACGCTGTGACCTCAGGATGTGCCCAGGCTCTAAGTCAATCCTGGCTGGGGATATTAAGTGCTCAGCACCGGGGCAAACGAGGCCCTGCCAGAACTAAGCACAGGGAAGCAGCTACAGCAGGGTTCAAAATTAGTCCAGGGCTGAAAATAGAGCCCTAAGGAGAGAGCTGCAAGCAGCCAGGGCTGTGAGTGTGCATGAGCTGCTCACTGCTCTGCTGGGGCCGTCTCCAGCACTCATGGCTGTCTTGGAAATTTTGCAAGGGTAAGAGATAAAAATGTTCATTCATTTGAGTGTTTTCTCTCACTGCTCTGGAGAGCATAGGCAGCAGCTGTTGGGCAAGACTGAAGGCAAAAAACCTCTTCTCAGAGAGAGCTACCTGCCTTTATTGGCTGCTGTGGACAAGCTGTGGCTGCCCATCCTTGGAAACGTTCCAGGCCAGGTTGGATGGGGAGTGGGGAAACCTGGGATAGTGGAAGGTGTCCCAGGGGTTGGAACAAGATGATCCTTTCCAACCCAAACAATTCTAGGAATGGAAGCTCTTCCTCTACATACCCAGGAACTTTCTCCCCCCTGTAAGACCCAGGCCACAGCACATTCATATTTTCACAGAAGACACATTTTTTTACAACATTAATTTAGATCTGCTGTCCTTGGGACATCAGATGTTCTGGGAACTGATACTCTTATTCTACACGTAGTCTCCCAATGCTGATAGTTGAAATGTAGTGGAAGAAACCAAAATCCTAGGTTTTTATCCAGTATGGCAGAAAACAAGCACAAGGGTTCAGCTTTGCTACCTGCAATAGATGTTATGTTTGAATATGGTGATTTCTCAAAGGAATTGCCTGCTAGTAATTAACCTCAGAGCTCTGCTGGAAGACAAGTTGTGCAGTGTGTGTCAGTTCACGTGTACACCCACTCTCAGGGCGTGAGGAATCCAGGAGACTAACAGGGAAATTATTTCATATAGAAAAGCAATGTATTACCATTTTCCAGAAGAAAAGCCTTGGAGCGTGTTTAGTAGTGTAGCACAGAAAGAAACAAGCAGCACACAAATTACAGATGAATTTGTTGCTGCTGAATATGGGAGAGTCATTTATTTTCTCACAGAAAAAGCAAACACACTTAGCAATCCACCAGTGACCCTCCCACTTTAAATGCAGGCTTTTTATCTCCAGGACAAGTTTGAGGACGCTGGTGTGGGATGATGCCGAGTTCCTGACAAACCACTTCATCATCACCTACAAAGTTTCCCAAAACATCAGTTTCAGCTTCCACTTAAGGTCATGCAAATGCCCTCAATACCAGAGTTTCAGGGAATTACCATAAAGGAAGAGGTAGCAGCACATTCCACACCAGACTGGAAGAGGTGCAGAAAGGAAAAAAAGGGGCAGAGCAAGAGGTGATTCCAAGGCCAGGACCCTATGTGCAGCAGGGGCCTGGGAAAAGACAGCGCTCCCCTTTATGCTTTTTCCATTTTTTTGTTCCAAAAGTTTCAGGGGTTGAGGTGATGCTGCTTGGTTTCGTGGGGGCTGTCTGCCACCTTCTTAGAGCATATTTTTGTTCCTGATTAGTTTAACTGGATCCATTCTTTACCTCAAGGAAAAATATGTCAGAGGAAGAAGTAGGTCAGTTTTCTCCCGGTTACACCTTCACCGTCAATACAGGTCACCTGCTCCAGGAGTCCAAAGGCTGTTCTGTTCCTGCCGTGGATCTAATGCCCAATCCATCACGAAAATGAAAACATTCTTCTCAAATGTAAGGGGATTTGGATTGGGCCTTAATGCTTAATCTAAAAACAAGAGCAGCTTGTTCTGATGATAACACCACAAAATGACAGCCTGTAACCACTGTGTTGAAAACCGAACCCTTCAAACAGAGATTATAAAACAACCAGCAAGTTGTTTGCAAAGACACTTTGATTGCACACAATCCTGCAATATGGAAGAGTGATAGAGGCTGGAATAACCTTTGGACACCAGGTTGTATTTCCTGGTGACACAAACAAAGAATGCCCTCCCCTTGCACTTTGAGAAGACGCAGGGAAGTAAACGTCGAATCTTAAGACAGACCCAAATGAATATTTAAAGATTCTGAAATATTCATATAATCTACCAGTTACATGCAGCAGGAAAATAATTAATGAGAATCATAACAAAATTAGGTAGAATAAGGTCAGTCTGCTCTTGCTGTTGTGCAGCTAAACTTATAATCATGGTTTCAGTAGATGGATATGAAGATAATTCATCTGGCCGGCACAGGCATTAAAGGCTCAAAGCTCAATCGTGCAGCTTCACTTTTCAGACGAGCCCTAGAATTCACTTGTCAAGTGAGCTAATCTGCAGGATCCGGTTTTGATCACGAGCCTGGTGCACAGTGGTGGCCAAACCTGCACAGGGTTTTGGGCACCACAATAGAAGAAAGATCTAAAGCTGTTAGAGAGCGTCTAAAGGAGGCCATGAGGATGGTGAAAGGTCTGCAGGGGAAGCCAAATGAGGAGCAGCTAAGGGCACTTGGCTTGCTCAGCCTGGAGGAAACTTAGGGGAGACCTCAATGCTGTCAACAACTTCCTCCCGAGGGGCAGCTCCGAGCTCTGCTCTCTGTCACCAGGGAACAGCTAGAGCTGTGTCAGGAAGGGTCAGGTTGGAGATCAGGGAAAGTTTCTTCCCCCAGAGGGTGCTGGGCACTGCCCAGGCTCCCCAGGGAATGGGCACGGCCCCGAGGCTGCCAGAGCTCCAGGAGCGTTTGGACAGCGCTGCCAGGGATGCACAGGGTGGGATTGTTGGGATGTCTGTGCAGGGACAGGGGTTGGACTCGGTGATCCCCGTGGGTTCCTTCCAGGTCAGGATATTCCATGATACAACTCTATGACCCCTGCTTGCCATGCGGACAGCAGGACAGCAGCCTCTAGACAGGGCTGGAGCGTCTCTAGAGCGTGTCTAACAGCAAAAAACCCCCACATCTTGTACCTGTCATACATATCTTGCTGTTGTTACAGATCATGACATAAAACAGGGAAAGAAATTCTCTTTTTGCCGAGAAACACATAAGATGTGTAAGTCAGGCTTTGGCCTGAAAACTGTCTTTGATGTCCTTTGATGGAGAGCAGGGAGTAATTCAGCAAATCTTGAAGGACATTATTTGCAATACCATGAAGAAAAGTATTGCTAATACTTTTTGATACAAACCCAATGTTTTATTGAGCCTTGCTGGCAGCAGAGAGAAATCTCAACCCTTCCTGCACTTAAGAAAATTACTGCTTCGGTACAGAGGAATCTGTCATGCACATAAAGGTTCCCACAGCTTCCCACAGTGATTTTTGTGGAGAGACAAAGTTTCTTCGCCATTTCAGTGCTTCCCTGCATCCAAAGGAAAGGCTGGGTGAAGATGCCAAGGGGTTGTGACACTGTGGGGTGAGGATGGGGACAGGATGGGGTGGGGGCTCAGCAGCCCCGATTCTATGTCCTGCCCAGAAGCTGGTTCCCCAAACCCCTGCAGACCCCACAAGTCCCCCGGGCAGTGGGTTAGGAGGGCCAGGACCTGCCTGACAGGTCACTGGAGTGGGACACAGCTCAAGTCGCTCTCGTTCACCCCTTTTTAAACCAAAGAGGCTCTTTCTCCATCAAGACTCCCACAGGGTGGACCGCGGTGCTCCCCCGGCTGCCACAGCCCAGGTCACCGCCCGCCCCTCAAAGTGGGGTAGGGGGTGAGGGGGGCAGGGCTGTGAGGGCAGGAGGACCGTGGTGGCTGTGGGTCCGTGAGGGGGGCTGAGTCCATGAGGATCGTGGGTCTTTGAGGGCTGTGGGTCTGTCAGAGTTGTGGGTCCGTGAGGAGGCTGTGGGTCCGCGAGGGACCGTGCGGGCGGTGGGGCCATGAGGGGCGGGTCCGCTCTCCCCGCGCGCGCGGGCCGGCGCGGTCGCCGTGGCAACGGT